>CM051269.1:53177005-53607005 GCA_027921565.1 Artemia sinica
TGCAAAAAAAAAAATGAAAGAACTAAGAAGAAAATTTGAGAAGAAAACGGTTTTAATTGTATTTTTCGTGTTATCAGCATTCTTATGCTGATATGAACCTATGAACCTAACCCTATGAACATTAATGCACCAAAATCTACCCCCCTTTCACTCAAAGACAGACTAGTTAAAATGTAAAAAATTATGTGTGGAGAATGCCCTGACAAACAAGTAAACTCCCCCAGATTCTTATCATTTCCAAATTTACCATTTAGTATCATTAAATTTTCATACCCACAAGATTCTAATAACTTTTTACCCTAGTTATTTCTATGATGGGTGTGGTCCATGCTTGTCCTCTGTGTGAGAGTCATAACAATATCTTCTAAATTAACAATGGATATATTATCATGAACGGAACCCAAAACCGGTAAAATTCCTACACATGCTCCTGTAAAAGCAAAAAAAGTCTCCCAGAAAACAAAAACTATGATTCAGAAACTTCCTTGAAAAATTATGTTTTTATGTTCTAAAATTGACCATGTATCCTCTTCTGAAAAGAGCTTGTTTCTGGGGGAGTATAAACAGCACAAAAAAACTGGGATGCAAGCAAAACATACTCTAAGCCAAACCAAGTTATAAGATTTACTTTTCAATCTATATATGCTTTTTGTCACACTAAAATTCATGGAAATTAGCTTTGCTACTCTGCCATAGGTTCTTCCATTTTGATTGGTTTCTATGCACTCTGTAATGCTTGTATTCCTTAAACACTTTTGGTTCTTTTAGCCATGTTTCAACTAAGCTTGCCAAATCAATTTTTCCCTTTTTTCTGTTCCCATTTTTTACTGCTTACCCCTTGGATGTTCCAATGCATTATTGTGAAGTTTGTTTTATATTCATGGCCAAACTTATCTTATGTATCTACTGCCAAACAACTACCCGAATCTTAGCCCTAAGTTTGCACTTTTGTCCCTGGCCCAGTTGGTTGATAGAGTTGCATATAATTATTATGTTCCTATTTTAATCCTTTTTTGTAATTTTAGTCACTTCCTCCACCTCCTCTTTACATAGAGTTTCACTTGCAATTTTTTTGTGAGGTATCAGCATGTCCAAAATCCGATGTATTAAGCTGGGGGTATTGATCTAGTTACCCTAATACCTACTAGCTTGATGCCATTTTCAATTAAAACTTTCTTCCTCTTTAAAAGATTTTTTCTTGCTTCCCTCTCTGTCTGCAGAGCATCATCAGTTATAAAAACCTTTGCAAAAATTACTTCTTTTTTGTTTTTTAATCTTTTTGCATTTTTCAAAATCATGGTTCTTGTTTACAAATTTTCTATTTCCATCACTATAAATTTCTATTCTTTATTTATATATTTTACACCATATCTGAAGCCATGGGCGATTTCCAGAACATTTGTTTTTAAATTCTCAAATCCCGTTTTTACTTCTTTTTTCATTGTTCACTCCCATGTTCAAAATATTAATGTTCTTTTGTTTTTCCCTACTTTCTACTTTCATTAGCCTTTCTTTTACTCCAGTCAACTCTTGACAATTTGACACTATCTTACTGCGTGATGAATATTGTACTCTTTACAGTATTTGTCTATTTTCAATTTCACTCTTTCTCAACACTAATACTGCCATCTCTTTATAGGACCCGTCCAGGACACAGATAGAAGGACCGTTGATGACATGGAAGCTGGTGAAGTCACTGATAGAAGGACCGATCAGGAAACAAACAGACGTCCTTATGTAATTTTCTCCTTATTTTGGATGTGTTTTGTTTATTGTGCAAGCCATGGGCTAATCTATTTTTCCAAAAATTCAATAGTGCAAAATTCTGCTGGGAAAGATGTAGAAAGTGGAAAACTTGTGTTTACCGTTTCTTTTTGTGTGTACACTTTCACTCACATTATAGTATTAGCTATTAAGCCCAAATTTAAGAAAAATCCCGTTGTGACGTGGTTAATTTTTGGGGTGGTTGGGATTAGCTTATCATTTTTTTTTTACTCATTACCAGTTTCTGTTTTGTGTTGGAAGTGCATTTAATGGGTGTTACACTGGTGCTTTAAAATGTTTTGTGCCCCAAATTATAGATCTGTGTTTTGCTGAATCTCGATCTGACACTTACAAAAAACTTGCACTAGTTATCTTAGATGTTGGAGCTATTGCCCTTGGTTTTGTTTTATATTTTATTTTGGAAGCTACATCGCTACAAAATATATTCTTGTTCCTTTTGTTTGTACAATTCATCTTGTGGCTTTTACATGCTATAATTTTTGTATGTGCTGAAAACCCAATTTGGGTCTGCAACCCAACCCATACCTGTTCAAAGGTAAAACGAAACTATTTTTATTTTAGGGGGAAAAAATTAGCAGACAATCGATCATATGCAGTAGAAATGAATAAATTAAGAACAAAATTTAAGCAAAATACGGTTTTAATTACTGCTTTCTCGGCATCAGCAGTACTCCAGGGGATTTTTTCATTCGTTCAGAAAAATTATATGAATTAATGTTAGATTCCAATTCAGCTTGAAAATTTTCTATTGAACTAAAGGTTTTTTTAGGGAACAAAAATATATTTTATAGCGATGTAGCTTCCAAAAAAATATAAAACAAAACCAAGGGCAATAGCTCCAACATCTAAGATAACTAGTGCAACCGGTGGTGAGGGGTAAATAAAACTTCAGAGGGGTTTATCGGTAAGAAAACAAAATATATTTTCAAATTCTTATTATTCACAATGTCTGAAAATTAGAAATACGAATATTTGTGATTTATATCCCTTCAGTTTTTAGGCGTTCATCCTAAAATGACCTTTTCTAACATTTCAATCCTCTGGTATAATATCCCACGATCTCATTTAATTTTTAGCCCCCTCTCGTTAAAATCGCATTTTCTATACTGATTATAAATCCTCTAGGCTGTGATAATTTAAACCCCTCCGCCTTATTAAACAGAACGATTAAAATCGCTGTTTTATTAAAATTAATAAAAGTGACAATTTTGAATCATTATAACTTCTCTGAAAAAAAAAGTATTAATCCTTTCTCCGCAATGGTTTTACTGAATTGGGCAATGTATAAAAAGTCAATCTACAATTTTTTTGTTATTTGCTCCTTTATCGCCCTGGAATTTTAGAGCAGTGGTAGCATTTCCTGAAAATCTGGAGAGGAGGCAATGATTCTATTCGATTGTTCAAAATTAATCTAGGACGAGGGAAATTTTGTTTAATTTGTTCATGAAAATACATAAAACAAGTGTTTCCCAAAATATATTGGTGCCAGTATGGGATGGATTTTTTTTTTTTTTTTTTTTTTTTTTTTTTATAGATTTTTGCCAAATAATACAGATATTTTTACTGGACGTCAAATTGGCATTTTTTTTTTTTTGGGGCAATATATAGCTTACCCGTGGTGCTTTTTATAATCTCAGAAAAGGAATTCATATTATCATCGCTCTCTACCATAGACAACACGTCGGCCTCGTACTTGGGTCAATTTTTATTTTGCCCTTTTTTATTTGTCTTTTTACTTCTTTTCAATCAGTAAACATACGAAAAAGGAACCTTAGAAAAGCATTCTTTTCTTGACAGTCATTTTAAACTGGCGGAGTCGAAAGTTTCACTATTAAAACGTTAACGTTGGCTTAACTCTTCAAAATAAAATGTCTTCTTCTTTGGATTACTCTAGGTACGTTTTTTGCATAATCTCATCACCAGAATCCAAATTCTGAACCCTGCCGTGGGTTCTTAGAGCTGAGTTTAAACTCCGTAGTAACCAAAGTTCAAAAATGCTTTTTAGAAAAACACCTTTGAATTTCCAATCTAATGAGCCCTTTACAAGTTTCTACGACGAAGCTTTGAATAAAATCCTTATGTGCTCCCAGGGAATAACTTACAACCCTTACCCTTAGGGGGTAAGGGTTGTTTTTTCTCTAAACGGTCTTTCCATATTAAATCACTGAAACATGTAACGACGGTATCTTCACTCAAAATTTGGATTTCCAAATGATTTTTCCCTTTTTTGTTTCACGACAAGTATCTGGATGAAACGAACGTTTTTATACATTTTCTTTGTATGTCTGGCTTTTCAAACATTTGTTCTCGTAGATAAAAGCTAATTTGTTTTTACTGAATATGGTATTTCATTTACCCTGCTCGTCTGGGCATCAATCTTGATTCTCCTTACGGAAGAACTAGGGCCTAAGTTATCCAAACAAATTCATTACTGAGGTCATTGCAGAAGTCGCTTTGCTTTTAATGTAAGGGCGGCTTTAGAAATTGCTCCAGGTGCAAACCTGGATAGATTTTGTGATAGGGTATTTTCCTCAGACGAATAAAGGATCCCTTATTTCAGAAAGTAGATAAAAAGGGGGTCATATTCAGTTAAGTGTTTTTTTTATTGTTTTAAAGATATATTGGCATCTGACATTTTCTCGCACCTGATATAACTGCAAAACTGTTTACTAAGCTATTCTCAAAGAGAGGATTAGCAGAGTATTTATAGATTAGGGAGGTCAAAGTGTGATTGAACCTTAAGCTACCCTGCTTTCTTCCCTTGGGAACAGCTTAGCACGCGACTTTTTTCAGGTTATCTCTTAAGTGTCGAAATGTCAGATACAACCATAGGCGTGACACATCACTGTTATGTTTTTAGAATTATAAAAATGTTTGTGTAATACTAAATGTGTAACTTGATATTTCCGGGAATAGCACTGTCGTTACAGTTTTAAGTTTGGGGGAGGGAGCCATTTAATTTCGGGGAGGGAGCTTTCCTCTATTTATACTTGTGAGATCCGTAGTTAGAGTCTACCAATTTCATCCTCAGAAAACAATTGCGCTTTGTAAGTTACTTATTTGGAATGCGAAATATTTATTAATGAAACATAATCCCCCAAAAAATGTAACCCTAGCCAACGGAGAGCAGATCTCAACTTATCTATACATGTAAAATTGAATGCATTACTACACTGTTAATCGGATCATCAAGAAACTTTAAGAATCTGTTGATTACACTGTTGCATGGGTTAGAGGTATAAATACCCGTCCCAAACCCTCTTATTGGGCATTAAGACGATGAATTCTGTCTCAGACTCTGCCCAAGTTTCCCACTCAGAATGTTTGAAAGCTGAAAATAGAAACTATCGAGCAACATTTTCTAAACTGAAAACACCTATTTAGGTGACAATTATGATTGTGAATTTCCAATTTCTGAAAATACCTTGGACTTTAAACCATTATGAGCAGGAAAACTTGACAGAGTCTGAATCCAGTGTCTGAACGCCCACTTAATCATACAAATACTTTTTGCCCTGACTGAAATCAGAGGTCCATGAATACGAATACTTGACAGTTACTTTCGTTCACATTTTCTGGATATTAATTATCTATCAACACCCCACAGGTAAGTTAATAATCCTAACTTAAATTTTTAAATACTTTAACTTTCAAAATACAGTTGTCATTTTACATGTGTGGAAATTTTACGGCGGGGGAGAAAAAATTTTCGGGTGAGATTTACCAAAGCGGGAAGCGGTCCTGGATTTTCTTTACTCTTGCTTAAATGAACGATGAAAGTTCTAAGGCTGCTGCCGTCAATACCGTATTGTATAAGCAAAAGGAAATCTAGCTGAAGGCCGGAGCAGCCAAACGTGACGAAAAATCAATGCGTGTGAAGCGGGAAGTATTATATAGTGCATTAATTTGACAACAGGGATAGTTACGTTTTTTTCCCGCTTATCTAATTTCTACCAGTAGCATCGATTGGGAACAGGGCATTCCCCCCTTAAATTTTGAAAAATCTCTTTTTGTGGGTGGGGGGGGGGGGGGCGTTCAAAATGCCTTTTATGTATTTCAATAAAAACAAATTAACCCTCCCCCACCTACACTTTGAAAAAAAATCGCTTTGACCCCGACCCTACATTTTCGTGAATTGACGCCGCTGATTTCTACGCTGTGAATGTTGATCAGATACCTACTGTCGAGTTGCGATACAATCCTCAATTTTAACTAAACTCTGGGTAATATTGAAAAAAAAGAATTGTTCTGTACTCCACTCATTGTGGTCCTGGAAATAAGGAGGGCCCATGTCCGGGGCATGATGATTATTGAACTACCAAGACTTCCTCCAGGACAAGGTTGCTATAATTTGATTAGTTATAATTTAAACTAATTGCTTGATATTAAGATAGGTACAAATAGTCCATCTTGAGGTCATTTGCATTGCCTAGTAAAAAAAATACCAGCATTTGGATTCTTGGATAAAACAGTCAACACTAGTCTGTAATTGCTGTATAAATTTACGTTTTTGGTCAATATTTTGGTTCAAGGAATAATAAGAAAAACTGTTGCTACTATTATTATGTTAAAAGGATGGGGGAGAACATTTGGTCAGACTAAGCCAGATGATTTCATCATGCTTAGAGAGGTTAGGAGTGGAAATGAATTTTGGCTGGAGGTTATTTTGAGCAAAGAACAAAATACCTCCCCCCTTTTCTGAGAGGGTTGTCAGAAGGGTGAAGCTTAATGAACTGGGAGTAATTATTTATTTTAAGGAGTTCAGGCTTTTGTGCCTGTTACTTCTATGATGTTAATATTCTGAATTTCGGTGATACCCTTTAGTTCAGTTAGTTTTTTGAAGTTTAGGCTCTCGGCATTGGTAAGCAGGAACTTAGAAAACTTGACTAAGTAGCATATTGAGACATTTTTTCAGTTTGGGGCCGGGGGTTAAGGATAGGTTTTCAGCAATATTGGTACTTATACATTAGAGATAAGATATTTATTTCAAAAAGATCACTATCACAAGCCCACAAAGGGCCGAATTCGGACTTCGGAGTCGACATTATAAATGGTTGCACTAAAACTGGCAAAAATGCAAGAAACAAACAAAAAATAGAAAAATCATTATGAACAATCATTTAACAGTCAAAAGATAAAAACTGGTCAAATTAAACTTACACAAATACGAATCGGAAAAGAATTAGAACGGACATAAAAAAAGAAAGGGGGGGGGGGGAATAAGCGAATATACATAAAAAAAAGAGCGAGACATAAATGTATATATAAATTAAAAGGGACACTAAGAAAGTGTCAATAATCCAACTGCAGTAAGTCAATAAAAGTGTTAAAAAATAAAAACTGGTCAAGAAGGGGGGGGGACAAAAAGAGGGGGAAAAGAAACTATTGGGATATTTTATTCATTTTTTCTGTAATAAAGGGGACAAAAGTTCTTTCGTATCTCGAAGTAACGCAGCGAATGGGGGACAAAACAGGGATGGGCTCAGAAACGGCTCGAGGCGGCCGTAATCTGGATGGGGTTGACGTTTTTGGGAAAATACTTGCCGTCCGAGGGTTTGTTATGGCATTTTTTGCAAAACGGAGGCACAAATTATTTCTTCGTCTCTCGAGGGTCTCTAGTTTTGAATATTTAACAAATGCAAATATGGTATCTTGCCCTCTTTAAAAATAATTCTTAGAGCTCTTTTTTGGACATTTTCAGTTTTTTGTGTTGCTTTCGAAGGTGGTAAACTAGATTGAAAGTCGTATTTTCCTTTCTTACTTCAATAATCTTAAGTATATTTTTCCATCAATACTTTTCAAATTTTTTAAGTCCAATATTGCAGTAATTAACTTAATCACATTTTTCTTCTAGGCTATTGTCCTGAATCACCCTGGTCAAATCTCAAACGGTTACACTCCTGTCTTGGACTGCCACACAGCTCACATTGCTTGCGAGTTTGCTGAGATTAAAGAGAAATTTGACAGACGTACTGGAAAAACAACTGAAGCTGAACCAAAATTTATCAAGTCAGGTGACGCTGCCATGATCACTTTGGTACCTTCCAAGCCATTGTGTGTTGAAGATACACCTCTCGGTAAGATACTTTTTGATATTAGTCATGTAATTAATCGAATTAGTTGGTGATTTTTAGCCTGACTTATTAGGTAATGACGTGATAAAAGTAGTTCTAGTCTTTCAAATAAACGATGACCTTTATTATTCATAATTTGGAAATAGTAACTGCAATTCAGTCAGACGCCTTACTGAATTGCAGAAGTTGTCTAACATGCCTTCTTAATAATTTGTAATATTATATAATCTTCAACGGCTGGTTTGAGTACTCTTTTAATGAAAAAAATTATTTGCAAGTTTTTCATGCATATAGCAAAAGCATTCAATTAACAGTAAAGCACTTCATGATTAAAATAGAACCCATAATTTTTGTCAAATTTAATTATTTAAATTTTTCATAGGACTGACAAAAAATGACTTCTTTTTGTGGTTATCAAATGCTGCTCACAGAACGGGGAGAAATTGTCCATACGTGAAGGAGCTGCCCCCCTAAATCTCTTTTGTATATTTTAGTATTGAGGCAAATAGTATAGGTAATTTACAAGAGGGAAAATTTGCTGCTAGTGACCAACACCATCTAGCATTTGACGTTTCTTGGTATTTTTTAAACTTTGTAGCTATGTCTTTTTCTAGAACTTCATCTAGGCACTTATTGCTGCCATAAGTTGTTATTTACATTACTTACCTTATTATTTAACAGAAAAATGGGCAAAAATCCCAAATGTTAGCTGGCGTTGACTTTATGTGTGTGCACAAGCGTCGGTTATAATTCTTATTACCCAAATTCTTTGTCAGTCAAATAATAAGATAATTTTAAAATTAAATTTTTTGAAGATGCCAATTTGAAAAAGTCCCAAACTGTATCTGGATAGGGCTTGGAGGAAAAAGTTCGAACTAGCGCTGATTATTCGACTCAATTTTTTTTTCTTTGCTTGCTGTTCTAATTTACAATGCCTTGATTTACGGTTTGATCCGATGTTAAAGTAATTTTGCAGAGTTTAAGCTTAAATTGAAAGCAAGCTTTTCGCGGTTTTGGCAGTATAGAAGTTTTGAAAGTTCATTCAGTAGCTAAAAGATAAGCATACTGTTGGACTTACCATCCAGCACTACATATAGTGTAATCCTTACCTTTTAATTGCGTCCCCAGCCTCCCGAATGGCTGAATTAAAAAAAAGTTTCAGATTTGTTTTTCTTTTTGTTTTAATTGATATTGTGAACCAATCGTTGACAACCTATTTCCCCCCCCCCCCTAAAAATTGGTGGATCCTGGATCTGCCACTGTGTGCATCCTGGATGTTTAAGTAGCATATCTGCCATATCTTGGGATTGGCAATTGGATGAAGTTGAAACTTTCATGTACTCTTTGGGAAATGGTGGGACAATGTGATTTCAAATTTGTATTGGGGGAAGGCAAAGGGATTAATAATTTTTGCCTCAGATCCACAAAATGTTTTGCTCTGTAAACTGTGGGATATATAATTAATGCCCAAGTAGAAAGGCTAATTGAAAGACACTATGTGTTGCCAGGTTATTAATATGGTATGTCTGCAACATCTAGACAAATCATTGGAAATCAAATTGAAACTTTCAGGGGGAGCTAGGGGGAATAGCTAGCCTGTAGTTTATATGAGAATTGCTGATTAGCACTTCAACAAGTGAGGACATTAGATTTATTTTGCAGTAAAATGCTTGGATGGAGTGTTGGATTGGACCTTAGAGGTCTGCAGGATTAGAAAAAGTAAAATAAGAAGCGTAAATTCAATAAAAGCCAAAAATTAAAAGAATTAAAACCAAATACCTAACAACCTTGAAAGCGAGTTATTCGCCAATATCCGCGATTTGCACAAAATCCAAAAACATATGAACTGCCATCGACGGATACTAGCGAAGAACTGACAAAGAAAAGGAACTAATTCATTCGCTCTTAAAACAACGAACCAGCAATTAAATAAGTTGGAGAGCTATGTCATTTGATTTCGGATTTTAATTCATGCATTTCTCGCAGACACCCTTTGAGACCTAAGGGTTTGTTCACGTGTTTGATTAGATGACTGGGAAAGTGGTTCAAGATTTATTTCAGGGATTACTAAAGTATCGGCTTCTCTTTTGAGAAAACCGAAATATGACTCGTTTATTCTTAAATCACCCGAATCTCTGATTAAAGCTAGACCTAAATGTTGGTATTTATAAATTTCAACAGCTTTTCTGTAGTGCTGGACAATACCTTTGTCATGCGAAATAAGACTAGCTTGATTAAACAAAATAGTATGGTCTGGTTTTTCAAAAATATGCTCTGCAAGGGCTTACAACAGAGCAAAATCAGGTTCTGTCGAAAGGATTGAAATTTTCTATAACCCCTTCGAAAATACTTTATAGTGAAATTATCGCGAACACACACACACACACACACATATATATATATATATATATATATATATATATATATATATTTATATATATATATATATATATATATTTATTATATATATATATATATATATATATATATATATATATATATATATATATATATATATATATATATATATATATATATATATATATATATATATATATATGAATTATATTATTTTATGCAGGTTGGTGGTTAATCACTTTTTCAAGTTAGTTTATACAAATTGTGTACCAATAAATAATTTTGTAGGCCAGACTGTCGTCTGACCAACATAATCATCATTAACACTCATTACTTCATATATTGTTTTTACATAATTAAAGTCCTCATTAAAAAATAATCATTTCTAAAAAACCGAATTTTGACACCAATAGGCACATCAAAAGAATCGCATTTTTATGATGATTTTATATTTATATACTAACCATAAATGACGTTTTGAGTTATTACGTAAAAATTCAAAAAGTCAATTTTTTATTTTAGTTTTAGTTTAGAATCGATAAAGTTATAAACTGCAAAAACATTTATAGTATCTAAGGAATAGTTTTTTTTTTAATTTTATCTTATAATTTAAACTGGAAAAATACCTGAATATTTAAAAATTAGCTCTACTTTTTGTTAGGTTTTTGAAACTTGATACGGTACTGAAACACCAAAGTGCTATATAAAATTAAACTAAATGGTTTCAGCAAGAGAAGACGAGAAGAAGATAAAATCTCGTAACAGACGTTCTTATGTAGTTTTGTACTTCTGTTGTATATGTATTATTTATTGTGTGAGCCACGGCTTAATTTCTATAAAAAAATCTGCTGCAAAATTCACCGGGTAAAGTAATAGCAAGTGGGGAACTTGTATACTCCCATTTCTGCATGCATATACCTTTTTACTCATAGTATAGCAATAGCTATTCAGCCCAAATTAAAAAGAAATGCTGTTATGACGGATTTTATTCTTGGGGTGTGTGGGAATTCCATATCTTTTTTTGTCATCACCAATTCCTCTTTTGTCTTGGGAGTGCTTTTAATGGGTCCTTCACTGGGGTTCTGAGATGCTTTGTACCACAAATGATCGATCAGTGTTTTGTTGATAGACAGGCTGAAACTTACAAATTTATTGCACAAATTATCTTAGAATTAGGGTCTATTGCCCTTAGTTTTGCTTTATATTTTTTTTTGCAATATGTATCGCTAGTAGATATATTTTCTTTTCTTACCGTTCTACAAATTTGCTCATGGCTTCTCCATTCTATAATCTTCGCATTTGTCAAAACCCAATTTGGGTTTGTGATCGCAACTGCTCAATCAAAGTTGAGGAGAGGTTAGACTAGGCTATTATTTTTTACTGAAGAGATTATGCAAAAAAAAAAAAATGAAAGAACTAAGAAGAAAATTTGAGAAGAAAACGGTTTTAATTGTATTTTTCGTGTTATCAGCATTCTTATGCTGATATGAACCTATGAACCTAACCCTATGAACATTAATGCACCAAAAATCTACCCCCCTTTCACTCAAAGACAGACTAGTTAAAATGTAAAAAATTATGTGTGGAGAATGCCCTGACAAACAAGTAAACTCCCCCAGATTCTTATCATTTCCAAATTTACCATTTAGTATCATTAAATTTTCATACCCCACAAGATTCTAATAACTTTTTACCCTAGTTATTTCTATGATGGGTGTGGTCCATGCTTGTCCTCTGTGTGAGAGTCATAACAATATCTTCTAAATTAACAATGGATATATTATCATGAACGGAACCCAAAACCGGTAAAATTCCTACACATGCTCCTGTAAAAGCAAAAAAGTCTCCCAGAAAACAAAAACTATGATTCAGAAACTTCCTTGAAAAATTATGTTTTTATGTTCTAAAATTGACCATGTATCCTCTTCTGAAAAGAGCTTGTTTCTGGGGGAGTATAAACAGCACAAAAAAACTGGGATGCAAGCAAAACATACTCTAAGCCAAACCAAGTTATAAGATTTACTTTTCAATCTATATATGCTTTTTGTCACACTAAAATTCATGGAAATTAGCTTTGCTACTCTGCCATAGGTTCTTCCATTTTGATTGGTTTCTATGCACTCTGTAATGCTTGTATTCCTTAAACACTTTTGGTTCTTTTAGCCATGTTTCAACTAAGCTTGCCAAATCAATTTTTCCCTTTTTTCTGTTCCCATTTTTTACTGCTTACCCCTAGGATGTTCCAATGCATTATTGTGAAGTTTGTTTTATATTCATGGCCAAACTTATCTTATGTATCTACTGCCAAACAACTACCCGAATCTTAGCCCTAAGTTTGCACTTTTGTCCCTGGCCCAGTTGGTTGATAGAGTTGCATATAATTATTATGTTCCTATTTTAATCCTTTTTTGTAATTTTAGTCACTTCCTCCGCCTCCTCTTTACATAGAGTTTCACTTGCAATTTTTTTGTGAGGTATCAGCATGTCCAAAATCCGATGTATTAAGCTGGGGGTATTGATCTAGTTACCCTAATACCTACTAGCTTGATGCCATTTTCAATTAAAACTTTCTTCCTCTTTAAAAGATTTTTTCTTGCTTCCCTCTCTGTCTGCAGAGCATCATCAGTTATAAAAACCTTTGCAAAAATTACTTCTTTTTTTTTTTTTTTTAATCTTTTTGCATTTTTCAAAATCATGGTTCTTGTTTACAAATTTTCTATTTCCATCACTATAAATTTCTATTCTTTATTTATATATTTTACACCATATCTGAAGCCATGGGCGATTTCCAGAACATTTGTTTTTAAATTCTCAAATCCCGTTTTTTACTTCTTTTTCATTGTTCACTCCCATGTTCAAAATATTAATGTTCTTTTGTTTTTCCCTACTTTCTACTTTCATTAGCCTTTCTTTTACTCCAGTCAACTCTTGACAATTTGACACTATCTTACTGCGTGATGAATATTGTACTCTTTACAGTATTTGTCTATTTTCAATTTCACTCTTTCTCAACACTAATACTGCCATCTCTTTATAGGACCCGTCCAGGACACAGATAGAAGGACCGTTGATGACATGGAAGCTGGTGAAGTCACTGATAGAAGGACCGATCAGGAAACAAACAGACGTCCTTATGTAATTTTCTCCTTATTTTGGATGTGTTTTGTTTATTGTGCAAGCCATGGGCTAATCTATTTTTCAAAAATTCAATAGTGCAAAATTCTGCTGGGAAAGATGTAGAAAGTGGAAAACTTGTGTTTACCGTTTCTTTTTGTGTGTACACTTTCACTCACATTATAGTATTAGCTATTAAGCCCAAATTTAAGAAAAATCCCGTTGTGACGTGGTTAATTTTTGGGGTGGTTGGGATTAGCTTATCATTTTTTTTTACTCATTACCAGTTTCTGTTTTGTGTTGGAAGTGCATTTAATGGGTATTACACTGGTGCTTTAAAATGTTTTGTGCCCCAAATTATAGATCTGTGTTTTGCTGAATCTCGATCTGACACTTACAAAAAACTTGCACTAGTTATCTTAGATGTTGGAGCTATTGCCCTTGGTTTTGTTTTATATTTTATTTTGGAAGCTACATCGCTACAAAATATATTCTTGTTCCTTTTGTTTGTACAATTCATCTTGTGGCTTTTACATGCTATAATTTTTGTATGTGCTGAAAACCCAATTTGGGTCTGCAACCCAACCCATACCTGTTCAAAGGTAAAACGAAACTATTTTTATTTTAGGGGGAAAAAATTAGCAGACAATCGATCATATGCAGTAGAAATGAATAAATTAAGAACAAAATTTAAGCAAAATACGGTTTTAATTACTGCTTTCTCGGCATCAGCAGTACTCCAGGGGATTTTTTCATTCGTTCAGAAAAATTATATGAATTAATGTTAGATTCCAATTCAGCTTGAAAATTTTCTATTGAACTAAAGGTTTTTTTAGGGAACAAAAATATATTTTATAGCGATGTAGCTTCCAAAATAAAATATAAAACAAAACCAAGGGCAATAGCTCCAACATCTAAGATAACTAGTGCAACCGGTGGTGAGGGGTAAATAAAACTTCAGAGGGGTTTATCGGTAAGAAAACAAAATATATTTTCAAATTCTTATTATTCACAATGTCTGAAAATTAGAAATACGAATATTTGTGATTTATATCCCTTCAGTTTTAGGCGTTCATCCTAAAATGACCTTTTCTAACATTTCAATCCTCTGGAATAATATCCCACGATCTCATTTAATTTTTAGCCCCCCTCTCGTTAAAATCGCATTTTCTATACTGATTATAAATCCTCTAGGCTGTGATAATTTAAACCCCTCCGCCTTATTAAACAGAACGATTAAAATCGCTGTTTTATTAAAATTAATAAAAGTGACAATTTTGAATCATTATAACTTCTCTGAAAAAAAAAGTATTAATCCTTTCTCCGCAATGGTTTTACTGAATTGGGCAATGTATAAAAAGTCAATCTACAATTTTTTTTGTTATTTGCTCCTTTATCGCCCTGGAATTTTAGAGCAGTGGTAGCATTTCCTGAAAATCTGGAGAGGAGGCAATGATTCTATTCGATTGTTCAAAATTAATCTAGGACGAGGGAAATTTTTTTTATTTGTTCATGAAAATACATAAAAACAAGTGTTTCCCAAAATATATTGGTGCCAGTATGGGATGGATTTTTTTTTTTTTTTTTTTTTTTTTTTATAGATTTTTGCCAAATAATACAGATATTTTTACTGGACGTCAAATTGGCATTTTTTTGGGGGCAATATATAGCTTACCCGGTGGTGCTTTTTATAATCTCAGAAAAGGAATTCATATTATCATCGCTCTCTACCATAGACAACACGTCGGCCTCGTACTTGGGTCAATTTTTATTTTGCCCTTTTTATTTGTCTTTTTACTTCTTTTCAATCAGTAAACATACGAAAAAGGAGCCTTAGAAAAGTATTCTTTTCTTGACAGTCATTTTAAACTGGCGGAGTCGAAAGTTTCACTATTAAAACGTTAACGTTGGCTTAACTCTTCAAAATAAAATGTCTTCTTCTTTGGATTACTCTAGGTACGTTTTTGCATAATCTCATCACCAGAATCCAAATTCTGAACCCTGCCGTGGGTTCTTAGAGCTGAGTTTAAACTCCGTAGTAACCAAAGTTCAAAAATGCTTTTTAGAAAAACACCTTTGAATTTCCAATCTAATGAGCCCTTTACAAGTTTCTACGACGAAGCTTTGAATAAAATCCTTATGTGCTCCCAGGGAATAACTTACAACCCTTACCCTTAGGGGGTAAGGGTTGTTTTTTCTCTAAACGGTCTTTCCATATTAAATCACTGAAACATGTAACGACGGTATCTTCACTCAAAATTTGGATTTCCAAATGATTTTTCCCTTTTTTGTTTCACGACAAGTATCTGGATGAAACGAACGTTTTTATACATTTTCTTTGTATGTCTGGCTTTTCAAACATTTGTTCTCGTAGATAAAAGCTAATTTGTTTTTACTGAATATGGTATTTCATTTACCCTGCTCGTCTGGGCATCAATCTTGATTCTCCTTACGGAAGAACTAGGGCCTAAGTTATCCAAAAATTCATTACTGAGGTCATTGCAGAAGTCGCTTTGCTTTTAATGTAAGGGCGGCTCTAGAAATTGCTCCAGGTGCAAACCTGGATAGATTTTGTGATAGGGTATTTTCCTCAGACGAATAAAGGATCCCTTATTTCAGAAAGTAGATAAAAAGGGGGTCATATTCAGTTAAGTGTTTTTTTTATTGTTTTAAAGATATATTGGCATCTGACATTTTCTCGCACCTGATATAACTGCAAAACTGTTTACTAAGCTATTCTCAAAGAGAGGATTAGCAGAGTATTTATAGATTAGGGAGGTCAAAGTGTGATTGAACCTTAAGCTACCCTGCTTTCTTCCCTTGGGAACAGCTTAGCACGCGACTTTTTTCAGGTTATCTCTTAAGTGTCGAAATGTCAGATACAACCATAGGCGTGACACATCACTGTTATGTTTTTAGAATTATAAAAATGTTTGTGTAATACTAAATGTGTAACTTGATATTTCCGGGAATAGCACTGTCGTTACAGTTTTAAGTTTGGGGAGGGAGCCATTTAATTTCGGGGAGGGAGCTTTTTAATCTGGGGAGGTCGTTTACTTTACGTTTGGGGAGGAGAGTAGTTTTAAGTATCTTTAATGTTATTGTCGTTGTAATTTTTTGGTGACTGTGTGTGGGGGGGGGATTATGCCCAAAACTTTTGTTATTTTCAGGAATGGCACTGTCGTTACAGTTTTAATCAGATAAGTGTTTTTTTATGATAATTTATGTTGTATATTTTGCTAACCTAAGTTACTATTTATTCCGTCAGTGACAATTGCACATGCTGATTATTATTATTTTTTTTAATAAAAGAGTTTACAGTTCTCCTCTTAATTCGTTTTCTGATTTGGAGTGGCTCTTATTTATATCTCCCGCTCCGTGTTCACGTTTGAAACCAAAAAAAGCAAAATAAGAAAGCGAACAAAATATTCAAAACTAGAAGCAAAAGCAAGTTATTGGTTTGTCATGAGTTTAGTTAAAATTGAGGATTGTATCGCAACTCGACAGTAGGTATCTGATCAACATTCACAGCGTAGAAATCAGCGGCGTCAATTCACGAAAATGTAGGGTCGGGGTCAAAGCGATTTTTTTTTCAAAGTGTAGGTGGGGGAGGGTTAATTTGTTTTTTATTAATCATTATTTATAATCAAGAAATAATAAAAGGCATTTTGAACGCCCCCCCCCCCACAAAAAGAGATTTTTCAAAATTTAAGGGGGAATGCCCTGTTCCCAATCGATGCTACTGGTAGAAATTAGATAAGCGGGAAAAAACGTAACTATCCCTGTTGTCAAATTAATGCAGTATATAAGACTTCCCGCTTCACACGCATTGATTTTTCGTCACGTTTGGCTGCTCCGGCCTTCAGCTAGATTTCCTTTTGCTTATACAATACGGTATTGACGGCAGCAGCCTTAGAACTTTCATCGTTCATTTAAGCAAGAGTAAAGAAAATCCAGGACCGCTTCCCGCTTTGGTAAATCTCACCCGAAAATTTTTTCTCCCCCGCCGTAAAATTTCCACACATGTAAAATGACAACTGTATTTTGAAAGTTAAAGTATTTAAAAATTTAAGTTAGGATTATTAACTTACCTGTGGGGTGTTGATAGATAATTAATATCCAGAAAATGTGAACGAAAGTAACTGTCAAGTATTCGTATTCATGGACCTCTGATCTCAGTCAGGGCAAAAAGTATTTGTATGATTAAGTGGGCGTTCAGACACTGGATTCAGACTCTGTCAAGTTTTCCTGCTCATAATGGTTTAAAGTCCAAGGTATTTTCAGAAATTGGAAATTCACAATCATAATTGTCACCTAAATAGGTGTTTTCAGTTTAGAAAATGTTGCTCGATAGTTTCTATTTTCAGCTTTCAAACATTCTGAGTGGGAAACTTGGGCAGAGTCTGAGACAGAATTCATCGTCTTAATGCCCAATAAGAGGGTTTGGGACGGGTATTTTATACCTCTAACCCATGCAACAGTGTAATCAACAGATTCTTAAAGTTTCTTGATGATCCGATTAACAGTGTAGTAATGCATTCAATTTTACATGTATAGATAAGTTGAGATCTGCTCTCCGTTGGCTAGGGTTACATTTTTTGGGGGATTATGTTTCATTAATAAATATTTCGCATTCCAAATAAGTAACTTACAAAGCGCAATTGTTTTCTGAGGATGAAATTGGTAGACTCTAACTACGGATCTCACAAGTATAAATAGAGGAAATCAACGACAGGAGTGCCAACTGGGGGAAAAGAGGGGATTGACCCCCTTTATTTGTTTCTCCCGTGGCTACCCTGTATTTTTTAAAGCATATTTTGACTGTCCCCTCCCCGTACATCTTCTTGAATTGGCTCCCTGGTCAATGAATGGGACAGAATACCCCATTTGTGAACAAAAACCAGGTTTCTCGTTTTTTTTTTTTTTTTTTTTTTTTTTTTTTTTTTTTTTTTTTTTTTTTTTTTTTTTTGCTGGGACTGAAATGTTCCATGCTAGGAGTGGACTGTTTTAATTTGGATTTCATTTTCGGACTTTTGTAATCACCTGATGATAGTTTAATATATGTATGTAGAATGTGGCCTTGTCCAAAAATCCATGGTCTGTATAGGTGTAAAAGTGTCAAACCCCGATTTTAGATTGAATAATAAGATATAGGCTACGTAGCCAGGATTGTATTTTGAAAGAATCTGAGCTTTAAATACCCATTAATTATTCTTTTAATTACTCAAAATAAAAACAAAACACTTTAGGAAGATAATAGTTTTGCAAAAAAAAGAAAAAAAAAATGATACTTGGTTTATTACTTTAAGTCCCTGTTTTTCCTCACAATCGTCACTTCACTGGACGCACAGTTTTATAGTTAATTTATTTGATCAAAGACAACTTTTGGCGTGTATTACAAGCTTAGTGATTGTAATTGAAAGAAAAGAATTCCATAATTTTGCTATAAAAAGCAGAATAAATATAAAATAAGCCTTTGTTTTCAAGAAGAATCAGAGATCTTTGTAAAATTGAGCTAGAAAAATTTCTTTGAAAATTCCTTCTAACATTGGGTTAAATGTATGTTATTGAAAGGGAATTTGGCATTTTTTGAGGAATAAAAGTCAAATTACTGAAGCACAGTGCATGCCGGTAGCCTAATTATATTTAAAAAAAAGTTATAAAAAAATATGATTCGTCTTAAGAATTATATAAATTTCAAAGGTATTTGTGGTTTTAGTGAAAGGTGCATTTCACGATTTGACCTCAGACTTTTTCAATTAAAACTATGTATTTAATTTACAAAAGAAATGAAAAAACTTGGTTCGAAAGTCGCGGGCGTGTTGTAAACAAATGACATCTACTCTTGCCTTAACTTTTAGAACATGAGTTTTAAACCTTTTGCTGCTGTTGCGCTTCTATTATTGCTACGAAATAATCAGTGAAATTTTACGAATTACTAACAAATCTCACAGCCATTATCTGTTTTTCTATGAAATCCATATTTAACAGTTTAACAGCACTTGAGTCTTGAGAACGCTTCCTCGTTGAAAATTGTCATCGTAATCGGATCTGGGGTTTTCAGCATATTTAACAGTACTTTATTCTTGAGTACGCTTCTTCGTTGAAAATTTTCATTGCAATCGGATCCGGGGTTTTCAGTATATTTAACAGTGCGCTTCCTCGTTGAAAATGTTCATTCCAATTGGATCTGGGGTTTTCAGCACATTTAACAGTAGTTGACTCTTGGGTACACTTCCTCGTAGAAAATTTCATCGCAATTGGATTTGGGGTTTTCAGCTGAAAATTTCATCGCAATTGGATCTGGGGTTTCAGTAAAAAAGCTGGCGAGAGCTGTTTACCATCCACAGAATCGCTGTAGTTTCCAGCCAAAGCCTTAGCTCTCAATTTTTTGTGTTTTGCGGAAAATCGCAGTGAATTTCAGACTGTAGATGATTTTTGCTAACCTTTTTTTTTTCATCGACAAACGTAAATGCGTGTGCGTTGAAACCTTCCAACACACTTTATGAAAAAACGTATTTAGTTAGCTGTAGTTATACTACAGCCAACTTTAAGCGTTTTACCACGCCCCCCCCCCATATTCAGGGCTACTCTGATTATTTTTATCCACGTGCCCTAGTTGACTTTTTGTAAATTATGTCGTTGAGTGGAGTCGGAGCGTTGTCACATTAGGAATGTTGCAAATGGATTTTTCAACAAATATGGCCATTCGAGTATTTGAAAAGGAATCCGTTTAAGTTTTTCGGGAAGTTTTGGGAATTAGGGCAAAAATCATGAAGTTGTAATTATAATGAGATAATGATGGTAAGTCTTTTTAGACAAGATCCCAAATTTTAATTTTATAATATATTACCACACTGACAAAAGGCAAAAGGCAAACCATTGCCCAGAGGGTTGTGAGGGAGTGTCCTCCTCGAAAACATATTTTCTATCTTGAAATTGACTATGCTGAACAAAATGGCTATCTTAAAATTTTGATTGGATGTGTTTTGGGGAATGATGGGCGTGGGGGGGGGCTATTTGCCCTCGAATCGCTTTCGACTATTAAAAAGGGCACTAGCCCCTCCAATTTTCAATCGAATGAGCGCTTTTTGAATTTTCTATGACAAGTCCTTCGATACGAAGTGCCCGGGTATGGAGAAAAACAATATTACATTGTGCCAACATTGGTCTTCACTTAGGCAGCGCTATTGCGCTTCCTATGATATTGTGGTCAATAATGTCGAACGCTTTCTGGAAGGTTATCTAGTTAACCCTTAGCCAATCAAATTGATTCTAAATTTCATTACCTGGCATTAACCTACATTTTCCCACTGCTTTCACTTGATCGATATTTCACTTCCGCGCAATGGTCATGCAGCAATAATCCTGACGCTTTCTGCTACATCTGCGGTGATTACACGCTGTCAGTGTACAGGAAGAACATCACAGGATATGTAAAGTGCACCTATGAAGCTTATTATGAAGTCGAACTGGGTGACCAAGATAAGTCTTGGGCAACACACACGTTGTACAAGACGTGCGTGGAACACCTTTGGCGATGGACGAAGGGTGCGAAAACTTCACCGAAGGTTGGAATTCCGATGGTTTGGAGGGAGCCGTTCGACCATGCTTCGAATTTTTGCTTCTGCGCTGTCAATACTACTGGCGTCAACCAGAATAATTGACCCAGCCTCCAGAACCCAGTCCTTCCATATGCCCGCCATCCAGTTGCTCATTGCAAACAAATTCTTGTACCAGAGTTTACAGGGCTTCCCGACAGCTGTTTTCAAAATGTGAGCTTAATGATCTGGTCTGGGATCTCAGCTTGTAGAAGGCTTTCTCCGAGCTGTTGGCCTCCAGACTCAAAGAGAAAAAAAAAATACTTGGTGAGGACGCGTATCACTTTCTTCCGTAGAAAGCATGAGGACTATATGGGCTACTTCTGCCAGGAGGAAGACCTCGTGTACTGCTGTAAATACGCCGATCTTCTTGGTAAACTTCGGACTTCTCAATACGATCTGAAAGATTTGCGACTCTTCACAGCAACAGGCACTCTATGAAGTGTGCGTTCCTCCACAACGGAAACCAGTTTCTCCTCAATCCCTCTTGTGCACTTTACAAATCTCAAAGAAAAATATGAAGTAGTGAAGTACGTGCTCGACTTTTTCCAATATAATAATAATAATAATTTATTTTTGACCCACTAACAATTATAAAAAAGTGGAGTAACAAAAGAAAATAAAAAGTAAAGACATACAAAAACAAAACACATGCAAAACAATATCATTATAAAAACTACAAATACAAATCAAAACAATCGCACAAGAGGATGAAAAGGACCCAACCGCTTGCAGGCCTCATCTTTTAACTTGGAGTCCAACTTGTTATATGACGTCAATATATCAGTTGCATTAAATATTCGAATAATCTTACGGTTTCTATACCAACGAGGCAAATACAAAAGATATTTACAATAACGAAAATACAAAACTCTAATATCCTGCATATCATTATTATTAAAAAATGGGCGCAAACCTGATAGAAAAAGAATGGAATGGTCACAATACGTAGAATATAGTTTAGCCAATGCCTTACGAGAATGTCGGCCACGATTTGGAACAATTTTAGCATAACCTGCTTTAAGCTTATTCTTAATATCTGCAAGTGCACTAGCACGGATAGCTGAAATAGAAGAGCAGATACTAATCCCGAGCCAACGCAACGCAGGAGCCAGCTTAACTGAAAAAGAACTACAACACAAATCACTACTTGGGTTTTTAGCATTGAAAACTAAATATTCACATTTTTCAGCATTTAGCACGAGGCCAATTTTTTCCAAAAGCTTAGAAACATATGAGCAGCACCAATAGATTATCTGCATCGACTTCAAGACAGAGAACTTTCAACCTGATCAGAAGTCTGGGTTCACAAAGTGCCCATGCTTTGTATGTGTGTGGGACAGTTGAGACAAATCTCAGCACTATGCAAAGAAAGAGTGGCCGGCACCAGAGCAGTTAGAGAAGACATAGAATTCACCATTACGCAGGAAGCTTAGAATAATGAAGCAGTTCAACCGCACTCTACCAAAAGGATGGGATGTTCTTCAACTACCTGTGCCGAGCTTTTCCTCGGACGACCATTAAAAAAGCTGAAGGCCGCATTTTCGATCCCCCAGAGATATGGCAGGTCATGAAGGACATAGTTAAAAAAACTCAATGAACAAGCTAGAGTAGAAAAAGTAGAATTAATAAGCAAATTTCACTGTAATTATTCATGTATAGTGAGCCAAAATCAAAACCTGCATTAATTCAAAAGGTTCTTAAACTAAATAAAAAAAAGTTTGTTTTTAACTGATAGCAAGGAGCGACATGAAAACTTAAAACGAACAGAAATTATTCCGTACATGAAAGGGACTGTCCCCTCAACGCCTCATTCTTTACGCTAAAGCTTGACTCTGTCTCACAACTTCATTTTTTAAAACAATTAAAAACTTTAGCGTAAAGAGCGAGGCGTTCAGGAAGGACAGCCCCTTTCATATACTGAATAATTTCTGTTCGTTTTAAGTATTAATGTTGCTCCTTATTTTCAGTTAAAAAAAACTTTTTTTTTGTAATTATTAAATAGGGGCTATGTCATTGCTCTGTTATCTGTTTTTGCTTAAAAAACATTCTCTTTCCTTAGAAAATCGAAGTCAATGCACCATCTAACAGCACCTACTAGCATTAACAAACTAACCAAATAAACAAAGCGAAATGAGGAGCATCCACCCCAGAAAACAAATCAAATTAATAATTACTCATTAAGTGATTCATGAATCTTATTTTATTATTAACCAACGAATTATTCAAATCTATATAACTGTGAAATTTATTCCAATTATCTATAATACTATGCCTTGGTAAAAAACAGGACCTTTCAGATTTTATTAAAATGATGGACTACAGAACTGCCAAGGGTCCAATATCCATGCAAAACCCGATTACCATCCTGAAAAAAAAAATTATTATGCAATAAAAATACTCAGGAAAAAGACCTTGAACGTGTTGAATCATCATTTATAGTAACTGCAACTGCAAATTTTCATTTCTTGGACCTTCCAACAGAAAAAGATGAGTGTTTTTTTGTTGTCTGTATGTGTCGACAGTGGTTGTCGTCTATGTGTGTTTGTGTGTCGTCTCTGTGTGCTTGTCGTCTCTTTGCGTGTGTTGTCTCTGTGTGTGTTTTTCGTCTCTGTGTTAGTGTCGTGTCTGTGTTTGCCTCGTCTCTGTGTGTATGTCATCTGTGTGTGTTTCTTCTCTGTGTGTGTGTCGTCTCTGTGTGTGAGTGTCTTCTCTCCGTTTGTGTGTCGTCTCTATGTCTTTGTCGTCTCTGTGTGTTTGTCGTCTGTGTGTGTTTGTGTGTCGTCTCTGTGTGTGTTTGTCGTCTCTTTGCGTGTGTTGTCTGCGTGTGTCGTCTCTGTGTGAGTCTTCTCTATGTGTGTGTCGTCTCTGTGCGTGTGTCGTCTCTATGTGTGTGTCGTCTATATGTTTGTGTTGTCTCTGTGTGTGTGTCGTCTTCGTGTGTTTATTCGTCTCTCTGTGTGAGTTGTCTCTTGATGTGTTGCCTCTGTGTTTGTGTCGTCTCTGTGTGTGCGTTATCTCTATGCGTGTGTCGTCTCTATGTGTCTGTCGTCCCTATGTGTGTGTTTTTCTCTGTGTTTGTGTTGTCTCTGTTTGTGTGTCGTCTCTATGTCTTTGTAGTCTCTGTGTGTTTGTCGCCTGTGTGTGTTTGTGTGTCGTCTCTGTGTATTTGTCGTCTCTTTGCGTGTGTTGTCTCTATGTTTGTGTCGTCTCTTTTTTTGTGTCGTCTCTGTGTTTGTCTCGTCTCTGTGTGTGTCATCTCTGTGTGTTTGTCGTCTCTGTGTGTGTCGTTTTTTGTTTGTGAGTGTCATCTCTGATTGTGTGTCGTCTCTCTGTGTGTGTCGTCTCTGTGTGTTTGTCATCTCTATGCCTGTCTCGTCTCTTTATGTGTATCGTCTCTGTGGGTGTGTCGTCTCTGTGCGTGTGTCGTCTCTATGTGTGTGTCGTCTCTATGTCCGTGTCATCTCTGTTTGTATGTCGTCTCTGTGTGTTTGTCGTCTCTGTGCGTGTATCGTTTCTATGTGTCTGTCGTCTGGGTGTGTGTGTCGTTTCTGTGTTTGTGTCGTCTCTGTGTGTGGGTCGTCTTAATGTGTGTTTGTCGTCTTTGTGTGTTAGTTATCTCTGTGTTTTGTGTTATCTCTGTGTGCGTGTTATCCCTTTGTGGGTATCGTTTCTGTTTGTGTGTCGTCCCTGTGTGTGCATCGTCTCTATGTGTGTGTCGTCTCTGTGTGTGCCGTCTCTAAGTGTGAGTGTAGTCTCTGTGTGTTTGTTTTTCTCTCTATGTGTGTGTCGTCTGTGAGTGTTTGTCGTCTCTGTGCGTGTTTGGTCTCTTTGTGTGTGTCGTCTCTGTGTTTGTCATCTATGTATGTGTTTTATCTCTGTACGTGTTTCTTTTCTATGTGTGTGTGTCGTCTCTGTTTGTGTTTCGTCTGTGCGTGTGTCGTCTCTATGTGTGTGTCGTCTCTGTGTGTGTGTCGTCTCTATGTGTCTGTCATCTCTGTGTTTGTGTCGTCTCTGTGTGTCTGTTGTCTCTGTCTGTGTGTCGTCTCTGTGTGTTTCGTCTCTTTGTTTGTGTCATCTGTATGTGTTTGTCGTCTCTATGTGTCGGTCATCTCCGTGTCTGTGTCGTCTCTGTGTGTGTGTCGTCTCTGTTTGTGTCTCGTCTCTTTGCTTCTGTCATCTTTTTGTGTGTGTCGTCTCTTTGTGTGTCAACTTTGTGTGTTTTTTGTCTTTGTGTGTGTATCATCTCTCTGTGTTAGTCGTCTCTGTTTGTGTGCTGGCTCTGTATGTGTATCGTCTCACTGTTTGTGCCGTCTCTCTGTGTTTGTCGTCTCTGTGTGTTTGTCGTCTCTGTATGTTTGTCGTCTCTGTGTGTATGTCGTCTCTTGTGTGTCGTATCCATGTGTGTGTGTCGTCTCTGTGTGTTTGTCATTTCTGTGTGTGTGTCGTCTCTGTGTGTTTATCGTCTCTGTGTGTGTGTCGTCTCTGTGTGTGTCGTCTCTCTGTGTTACTCGTCTCTATGTGTGTGTTGGCTCTTTGAGTGTGTCCTCTCTCTGTTTGTGCCGTCTCTGTGTGTTTGTCAACTCTGTGTGCTTGTCGTTTCTCTCTGTGTGTGTCATATCTGTGTGTGTGTCGTCTCTGTGTGTGTGTCGTCTCTCTCTGTGTGTCGTCTCTGTTTGTGTGCTGTCTCTGTGTTTTTGTCGTCTCTGTGTGTCACGTCCCTCTGTATGTGTCGTCTTTGTGTGTGTGTCGTCTCTTTGTTTGTGTTGTCTCTTTGTGTGTGTTGTCTCTTTGTGTGTCTTCCCTGTGTGTGGGTCGTTTCTGTGCGTGTGTCGTCTCAATATATGGGTCGTCTCTATATGTGTGTCATCTCTGTGTGTAGTCGTCTGTATGTGTGTGTTTGTCGTCTCTGTGTGTGTGTCATCTCTGTGTGTCGGTCGTCTCGGTGTTTGTGTCGACTGTGTGTGTGTCTTCTGTGTGTGTATCGTCTCTGAATGTGTTTTTTCATCTCTGTGCGAGTATTGTATCTTTGTGTGTGTCGTCTGTGTGTTGTTGTCATCTCTCTGTGTGTGTCGTCTCTGTGTTTGTGTCGTCTCTATGTGTGTGTCGTCTCTGTGTGCGTGTCGTCTTTGTATTTTTATCGTCTCGATGTGTGAATCGTCTCAATGTTTGCGTGTCGTCTCTTTGTGTCGGTTTTCTTTGTGGTTTTGTCGTTTCTGTGTGTGTGTGTCGTCTCTCTGTGTGTGTCGTCTCTGTGTCTTTATCGTCTTAATGTGTGGTTCGTCTTTGTGTGTGTGTCGTCTCTGTTTGTGCGTGTCGTCTCTGTGTGTGTGCGTATCTGTGTGTGTGCGTATCTGCGTGTGTCTCGTCTCTATGTATGAGTGTCGTCTCTCTGTGTGCATCGTCTCTATGTGTGTTTACGTCTGTGTATGTGTGTCGTCTCTGCGTGTGTCGTCTCTTTGTGTGTGTTGTCTTTATGTGTGTGTCGTCTGTGTGTGTGTCATCCCTGTGGTTGTGTCGTCTGTGTGTGTATCATTTCTTTGTGTGTGTGTCGTCTCTGTGTGTCTGCCGTCTTTGTGTGTGTGTTTCTCTCTGTGTTTTTTCGTCTCTGTGTTTGTATCGTCTGTGTGTGTGTCGTCTCTAGTGTGTGTGTCGTCTTTATGTGTGTTGTCTCTCTGTGTGTGTCGTCTCTCTGTGTGTGTCGTCTCTGTTTGTCTGTCGTCCCCTGTGTGTGATGTGTCGTCTCTGTGTGTGTGTTGTCTCTGTGTGTTTGTCGTTTCTATGTGTGTGTCTTCTGTGTGTGTGTGTCGTCTCTCTGATTGTGTCGTCTCTATTTGTGTTTTGTCTCTCTGTGTGTTTCGTTTCTCCGTGTGTGTTGTCTCTGTGTTTGTGTCGTCTCTGTGTGTTTTTTGTCTCTGTGCGTCTTTCGTCTCAATGTGTGTGTCGTCACTGAGTGTGTTTCGTCTGTGTTTGGTGCCTTTCCTGTGCGTGTTTCGTCTCTCTGTTTGTGCCATCTCTTTGTTTTGTGTCGTCTCTGTGTGTCTGTCGTCTCTCTGTGGTTGTCGTCTCTTTGTTTTTGTCACCTCTGTGAGTATGTCGTTTTTGTATGTGTGTCGTCTCTCTGTGTGTTATCTCTGTGTTTGTGTCGTCTCTGTGTGTGTGTCTTCTCTATGTGTGTGTCGTCCCTGTGTGTGTGTCGTTTCTGTGTGTTTGTCGTCTCTGTGCGTGTTTCGTCTCTGTGTGTGTGTCGTCTCTTTGGTTGTGTTACAAAATTAATACATTATACCCACTTCGATCTTTACTATAAAAAACCTTCCAATGACTTTCGACGATTAAAAAGTGCACTAGGCCTTTCGATTTCTAATCAAATGAGCCCTTTTGCAAATGACAACGCTTTCTATAAACACCTTATGTGCCCCCCAGGGCATAAATTACAGCCCTTACCGTAAGGTCTGTTAGGGTGGTCGTCATCCTGTAAGACCAAATTTCCAGAACTTTTAACTACCTTAAACAACATGGCTATCTCAAAATTTTGATTGGGTGTGTTTTTGGGGAAAAGGTGGGCGTGAAAGGGACGGTAGTAACTCTCCAATCACTATCAACTATTAAAAATGTCCCTAGCCCTTTCAATTTTCAATCAAATGAGCCCTTTTGAAGTTTCTACGACAAAACTTTCAATAAAAATCTTATATGCCCCCCAGGGCATAACTTACAACCCTTGCCCTGAGTGCTGGGGGGGTCGTTCTCAAAGACCTAATTTCCAGAACTTTAAGAGGGGGTTTAGTTACCCTCCAATCACTTTCAAATATTACAAAGGGCAGTAGCCTTCTCACTTTCGAATTGAATGAGCTCCTTTTGAAGTTTTACGACAAATCTATCTATAAAAACCTTATATGCCCCTAGGTCAGAACTTACAACCTTTGCCCTTGGGGCTCTGGGGGTTTGTCATCCTTAAATACATGTTTTCCAGAATTTTCAGCTACGTTGAACAAAATGGCTATCTCTGAACTTCGATTGAATTTTTTTGGGGAAATGGTGGGCGTAAGAGGGGGCTTAATTACTCCCCACTCATTTTCGACTATTAAAAAGGGCAATTTCAATTTTCAATCAAATGAGCCTTTTTTAAATTTCTAAAACAACTTTCTATATAAACTTTATATGCCCCCAGGGCATAACTTACAACCCTTGCACTGAGGGGGCTATCATCCAAAAAGACCTAATTTCAAGAACTTTCAACTACGTTGAACAAAATGAATATCTCAAAATTTTGATTGGATGTGTTTTGGAAAATAGTGGGCGTGAGAAGGGTGTTAGTCGCTCTCCAATCACTTTCAACTACTAAAAAAGGCACTAGCCCTTTCAATTTCCAGTTGGAGGAGCCCTTTTGAAGTTTTTACGCTTTCAATAAAAACCTTATACGCCCCAGGGAATAACTTACAACCCTTGCTTTGAGGGTTGTGTTGGGGGGAGGGGTTGTCATCTTTAAAGACCTAATTTCCAAAAACTTTCAACTACGTTTGAATAAAATGACTATCTCAAATATTCATTGGATGTGTTTAGAGAAAAGATGGGTGTGAGAGGGGGGTTAATTGCCTTCAAATCGCTTTTGACTATTAAAAAGGGCACCAGTCCTTTGAATTTCCAATCTAATGAGCCCTTTTTCAAGTTTCTATGACAACGATTTCAATAAAAACCTTAAATGCCCCCAGGATATAACTTATAGCCCTTGCCCTGAAGACTATTGGGAGACTGTCCTGCTCAAAGGTATAATTTTCTGAACTTTGAACTGCGTGGAACGAAATGGCTATCTCAAAATCTTTATTGGATGTGTTTGGGGAAATGGTGGCTGTGGAAGGGGTGTTAGTTGCCTTCCAATCACTTTCCACTATTAAAAGGGCATTAGCCATTTCAATTTCCAATCGAATGAGCCCTTCTTGAAGTTTCTACGACAACGTGTTATATAAAAACCTTATATGCCCCCTGGACATAATTTACAACCCTTACCCTGACAGCTGTAGGGGGGGGGGGTGTTCTCATCCTTAAAGATCTAATTTCCAAAACTTAATGTTGAATAAACTGGCTACCTCAAAGTTTTGATTAAATGTGTTTGGGGAAAAGTGGGCATGAGAGGCAGGATATTTGCCCTCTAATCACTTTCGACTATTAAAAAGGGCACTATCCCTTTGAATTTCCAATCGAATGAACCTTTTTAAAGTTTCTACGACAACGCCTTCTATAAAAAATTTTATATGCCCCCAGGGTATAACTCACAACCCTTGCCCTAAGAGCTGTGGGGGACTGTCCTCAAAAATATAAATTTCTATCTGGAACTCAACTACGCTAAACAAAATGGCTATCTCAAAATTTTGATTGGATGTGTTTCGGAAAATGGTGGGCGTGGAAGGGGTGTTAGTCACTTTCCAATCACTTTCGACTATTAAAAAGGGCACAAGCCGCGCCAATTTTCGATTTAATGAGCACTTTTCGAAGTTTCTACGACACCTTATTCAATACGAAGTGCCCTGCTCTAAAGGAAAAAATTAATAAATAATACATTGTGCCAACATCGTTCTTATGTGCCCCCAGGGCATAACTTAAAACCCTTGCCCTGGGTTATGGGGGAGTGTCTTCCTCTTTTATTAGTCCCCGTTTCTTGTCTCGTTCTTGAGTGTCCCCGATCTTTACTTAGGCAGCGCGATCGTGCTGCCTATGATTAATACAACAACGTTCAATATAAACCTTATGCAACATAAAAATATTCAAGTAGAGGCGAGGAAGGAGCATAAGCCTTTAACAAATGAGAAGAAAAGCTCTAAAAAA
Source organism: Artemia sinica (assembly GCA_027921565.1). Taxonomy (NCBI): domain Eukaryota; kingdom Metazoa; phylum Arthropoda; class Branchiopoda; order Anostraca; family Artemiidae; genus Artemia; species Artemia sinica. The sequence goes on from CM051269.1 coordinate 53,206,758, forward strand.
AGGAAAAAATTTCCCCAATCAAAAGCATTTCCCCTCTCCCTGCCCAAGATCCTCCCTCCAAAAGCTTAGGAATTTACCTTAAAATTATTCCTACTAACCCCTTTGAAATAAAAAAGATTACTGCAATAAGAGTTGCAATTTTCAAGTTGCTAAAATCAATGTTCTCTCTTAATATTAACCGTGATGGATCTCTGCTAATATCTGTCCAAGATCAGAAATTAGCAGACACAATAATTAACCTAAAATCCCTTCTGAATACCCCCAATTAGTGCATCTAAATGGAACCCAAAACAATCACCAACAAAAATGGTAGTTTATAAGTTCCCCCAGAAATATCCATTCAGGAGTTAAAAGAAGGGCTGGAAACACAATCCCAGTTGAAAATGTTACCCAAACTCGGCAAACCTAACTCCAATGGCCTAAAAACAAGTAGATCCTTCTTATTTACACTGAAGGAAAAAATTAATAACCCGGAAAAATTATTCCTATTTGGGCAAATCAAGCCACACAAGGAATACAAACCTAAGCCTATCCAGTGTCAGAAGTGTCTCAAACTGGGACACACAACAAAAAAATGCAATGAAATTCTCCTAGAGTGTTGTAATTGTAAAGCTTTCCATCCTAAAGAGTTGACATCCTGCAACAACACTCAGCCTACATGCATCAATTGCAAAGGCCCACATGAATCTACAAATAAATCACTATGCCCTGCATATAAGAAAAGAGCTCTAACACTCCAAATAGCAACAGAGAAGGCCATCCCATACCCCTTTGCAGCAATGGAAGCAAATACTGCCCAACAATACCAAATAAAGCCAGTAATGAAACCAACGAAAACCCCCAAGTCAAACGCCCCCAATGCATCAAGCACCCCATATAAAACACTATCTTCTAAGCCCCCTAGCTCACATCCCTATCAGAAGGAATCACCAAGTCAACAAGCCTCCTTGTCCGGTGAGATGAGGTCAGCCTGGCCCCCCTCCCAAGAAGAAAAAAAAACCAGAAACACTACCAGGAATTAATCCCTTAACCGAAAAATAGAAAGCACAACCAAAAAATGCAATCCCCAAATATATGCTTATTCATTCTAAACTGTAATGCCGTTCAGGCCATGAACATGCATCAACTACAGAAAACAAAAATCATTGCAGAATTGGCAATAATCTACATCCCTGATTATATGCTCGTTCAAGCAAAAAAAGATCTTGCTTTACTTTTAACAAAGCTGAACATTGATACACAGTCATATGAAGAATAAATCAACAAAACAACATATATCAATACTCCAGTGGAATGTAAGATCACTCACAGAAAATAAGCTAAATGAACTAATATTTTTTATGAATAATAATTCAATTAATATTGCTTGCCGAATCCAGGAAACTCATTTAACCCAAAATCAACAAATTAAGTCTGGGATATACTATCCTCAGAAGGGATAGATCTTCAGAGAGAAAAGGAGGTGGGGTAGCTTTTAGTTAAAAATAATATAAAGATCTGTGGCATCAATTTTCCAGATTTTGCAAATGATGTTGATGCAATTGGTATCAGTGTTTGGCTGAATAATATCAAAACCTACATAATAAGCTTTTATAACCCTAATGGCCAAACTACAGATGCCAAGGATTTCTTTAATTATATGAATAATCCTAATGTGTTAAAAAATATCATTATTTGTGGAGTTTCAATGCCCACAGCCTTTTGTGGGGGAATAAACCAGCAAATAAAGCTGGTAAATTCATTGAGCATATGACTTCAAATAATAATGAATTAGCTGTTGCTACCCCTCCAAACCTGAATACATATTTCAACCCCAAAAGTGGCAGACTCTCCACAATTGACCTAAAAATTGTGTCATTAAATTTATATTTTGAATTATATTTACATAAATAAAAATGATAGTCTATATACTGACCACTTTGCTATTGTTTGCTCCCTAAATGAACCTGCTGAAACTCTATCTCATACCTCCAAATATATCAACACTAAAGCAAATTGGTCTATGTTCCAAAATAAGCTAAATGATGAAATTACAAGTTTCACCCAAAATTCATGCATTTCAAACACAACAGTTGACACACATGCTGAAGCCTTGACATCTTTACTAATAAATACAGCTAATCATGCTATCCCCAGGACAACACCTAAGAAAACATTCCCTAAACACATTCCTAAAGCATGGTCGACAAATGAGTGCCTAAATAAATGGAGAATAAAAAAGGCAGCTAAGACAGAATTCATAAAAAAAAAAAACCATCACCTACTACACATTTTAAAATTACAAGCAGAATCTAATCTAAAACGGACTATAATAGATGCTAAATATAAATACTGGAATAATTTTGCAAATAATCTCTCCAGAGAAACACATGCCAATTATACATAAAGTCATAAGCCACATCTGTGGGAAAAAGACTTCCCCCAATCCACTCCTGTATGAACTTATACATAATAATACCCACTATGACAACGATAATGAAAAAGCTAACCTATTTGCAACTCTTTTTGTTACACCTTACACCTTTACACCTTACCTACCTAGCTGAATATTTGACTGTCTATGCAATATACAGATTATCTACCTAGTTGGAAAATAACATAGATTAGTGTTTCAGATATATATCTAACTAGGGAAATAAGAAGATTCTCTAGGCAGTTTTGGGTTAACGGGTGACCAGTGTCAATGCATAAAAAGCATACAATTCAATTTGGATGATAGACTTTGAAAATTAACAGGTTTTAAAAGGAATGACGTACATTTATTAAGGCAGTGTTTTCATATCTCTCTGTTAAGGGTTGTTACTTCACTAAATAATTTCCAGGTTACCACATCTGTGGGAAAAAGACTTTCCTCAACCCACTCCTGTATGAGCTTATACATAATAATACCCACTATGACAATGATAATGAAAAAGCTAACCTATTTGCAACTCTTTTTGTTAATAAGCTTACATCATATAATCAAAGCAAACTGTCCCCAATTCCTATGAACCCAAGTTACCAACCACGCCCAGGATCCGAGTACATAACTAATCCATTTTCAATCCAGGAATTGAATAATGCAATACATCATATTAGGACCAAAACTAGCGGCAGCTATGACAATATACACCCTAAATGGATAAAGAATCTGACACCTTCATACAAACAAGAACTGCTAAATTGTTATAATTACGCTTGGGCATCTTCTATGTTCCCCAATATATGGAAATGCTCGTCCCTCCTACCAATCCTAAAGAAAAATAAACTCACAGATAACCCTGAGTCTTATAGGCCCATAATGATTACTCCTGTGATGGGGAAAATAATGGAGAAAATGATCTATCACAGACTCCTCTGGTTTGTTGGAAAAAGTAATATGATCACTCACACTCAAACTGGATTCAGGAAACACCACTCCTCAACAGATGCTGTCATTTTGCTAACAAATGCAATAAATGAATCTTTCTCAAAAAATAATGTCCTAGTTGGAGGTTTCCTAGATTTTGAAGGGCATATGACAATGTGAACCACCAAATCCTTTTAAACAAACTTGCAAACTTTGGAGTACCCCCTAAGCTAGTATCTTTTATTAAATCCTTCATAGAAGCTCGAAGTTTCATCGTTTGTGTTGGTTCAGCCTCTTCACCCCAAAGACAACAACCAAAGGCCTACCTCAGGGAGCAGTCCTCAGTTGCCTCCTATTTGCCCTATATCTCTGGGACATGAACCTACCCCACACGAATCTACAATATGCTGATGATCTGGTGCTACGGTCATCTGGCAACACCTTTCAGATAGCACAGTCAAATCTGCAAAAGTCACTATTTCAGTTTGAAAAATACTCTCAACATTCAGATTTACCCATTGCACCTACCAAGTCAAAAATAATCCAATTTCACCTGAAGCGAAACCATATTAATGCAAAACTAACTCTAAATAAAATAACTATTGCAGAAGATAATCATATTAATTACCAAGGTCTCATGCTTGACCGAAAACTTAATTTCCACATCCACATTTCAAACACAATAAAAAAAAATGCTATAGAAAAACTAATATACTAAAAAGACTTCTTTCCACATCCTGGGGATGTAAGGAGAAAACCTTACTCCAGTTTTATAAATCACATATAAGACCCCATATTGACTATGGGCTCATCATCTATGGTGCATATGCAAAGACCCAGATGCAAAAAATTGAAACAACACAAAATGATATAATACGTCTCATATTTGGTCTTAGGAAACCCACAAGCACCAAGTTTCTGCTTATGAAGAGTGGATTAACAACAAAAAGGGAGAGACGTAGCTTTCTCTTGACAAAATGTCTCACAAAAATTGAATCAAATAGCTCACACACACTGCATAATTGGTTAAGAAATCCAGCCATGTATAGAGGCATTGCAGATGAGTATGCCAATATTCGGAGAAGTTCTCCATACCAGAAAAGTCTATTGCACCCACTTTCCCCCGATCTCCCCCGTGGAATTGGTCAAGTCCCATAATAAATAATGACTTTTCAAAGTGGAATAAAGATTTAACCCCCATTGTTTTTGTCCAGAGAAAATTTGCAGAACTTAATACAATTACCTATAGAAATCACTTCCAAATATTTGTTGATGGGTCAAAAATGAATGAGAAGGTTGCAAGTGGTGTTTTCCTTCCCCACCTGAAAACTGCACTGGGCAAGAGATTATATAATAATTTATCTATAATGTCTGCTGAGTTAAATGCCATAATCATGGCATTAGAACACCTTAAGGAAAACCAACCTTTGATTGCAAATTCAAATAATATTATCATATACTCCAACTCTCTATCAAGCCTTGAGTTGCTGGCCTCAGCTCCTCAATATAAGTTGGACATTGACACTTATCATTGTCTCAGTATTATAGATAATCTTGCTTCAAGTGGCATAAAAACTTATTTTCAGTACATTCCTAGCCACTCTGGCATAAGTGGTAATCATCAGGTTGATGATATAGCAAAAAATGCTATAAATATTGACCAGCCAAGTGGGAGACCAATCCCAATTAGAGATATTTACCGATGGAGGCTATCAGATATTAATTTCAATAAGATTAATCCTATCCTTTCCCCCTTTCCCAATACGAATCTCTCTAAAATTTATCATAGAATTTGTTCTGGAACAAATGGACTAAAGTTCCTTGCAAGTTCCAAAAAGAAAAGGGCTAAATAGTACTAACTGAATAGCCCGCCTGCAGTGAATTAGAAGAAGAAGGTTACCAATTCTGAACTTCTTTCCAGAAAATTAAAAAGCATAGAGATTATTTAATCTAATGGCAAGAATATGTAACATTTTAGCAAGAATCTAACACTTAGCAAACTCTTACAGATGACTAGTTATCATCAAGAATGTGTGGTTTGATTAGTAAGAAGGGAGTAAGAATTGGTTGAAGTTTTCAAATGAATAAATTGGAGCAAATGTTTCTATGCAAAATGCCTTGTACCTTGACAGAGGGAAATAAAAAGAATGCGTCAGAGGTGATTTTAAATAAACTTTAAGAAATGAGGTTATTTTGATTGAGGAAAATTTTATGCACAAGGAGAATTTTTCTGAGGGGTAACTCTCTGAGGAGGGAATTAGCTGACACAATAAATACTTGAGTAGCTAAAATAAACTTTCGTTAAAAACCAATTTCAAAACTTGATTTTTCATTGGGTTTGCCCAACTCCTTAAAAACTGAGGATCAAAAAATTCAATACTTTTCCTAGTTTGAAATATGCATAGCCAGTGTTCAGTATTTCTTATATTTGACGGGCTGCTATTAGCAATGATAATGGTATGGTTATCATTTTGAATTTTTTCAAGGAAATCTGAGGGTATACAATAGAATTTGTATTTGGACATGAACGAGGCCAAGTTAAAAACATCAATTATATCATTTGTGTTCATGTTGCCAGGTCTAGTAGAACTCTACCGTCGGCGATGATCTCTCAGTAGGATTCAAATTGACTCAGTGATATTAAGGTGATACTTTCAGTCAAAGGGTCACCGAATGTGCACTCTGAACGTACATTCCTACTTCTACAACACTCATATCTTGAGTGCTAGACTAGTCCAAAACAATTACACCATGATTTTTGAAAACATTGAATTGGTTATTCCATTTTCAAATAGTTGTGAATCGTGATCTAATGATTGCACAGTCAATTCATAGAGAGTTTTGTAAGATTTTTTATCAAATGATAAAGTGTACAGGCAATTCCATATACCTTGCACATACAAAAAAATTAAAATAGTGCGGAGATGCAATCCAGGATCCAACGGCACTAGCCCTTTTCACAAAGGCCAAGGTGAGTTTTTGAGGGAATTTTTCCATTGATAAATGACGAATCGGTATAACTACGAGAACCAGTGGCAATGTGATGTTGATTGGTGATTATGTGGGGGACAAGAAGTTTGATATTTTTAACATTGGCTCTTAGTTTTTCCTTTGCAAATGCAACAGAGCTCATAAACCTGTTGTTTTCGAACATGAAGAATTGCTGAAAGTGCCTGTGCAATTGCTGAAAGTGAATTGCTGAAAGTGCAAGTGCCTTTATAAATCAACAAACTTTCGGATTGAAGTTGCTCTGATAAACAATTTACAATGACTAATACTTTTTCCATTATGTGCAAAGTTGAGATAAGAGAGGCAGAGTTGATTTTGTCCCGTAGTCGTTTTGCCTCACAAGCTGCCTCACCATTAGAACTATCAGAGACTGTGGTAAGCACAGCAACAATACACTCAAATCTTAGCTTCACCTTCAAAATGGAGCGCACTGCGTAAAACCAGCAAGTCTAGACGGTCCTCTCAAGCTCGAAGACTTTTTGCCCGCTAAAACACTTGGATTGCATAAATAGCTCGTGTCGAGTATTGCTGTATGATATAAATGCGTAAAGTCTTTGCACCACAGAGATAAATTCTGAAAGTTTGCTAATATTTTTGAGGCAGTCTGTCAAAACCAAGTTTATTTTGTGGGCGTGACAGTGTACATAAACTGCATGAGGTACCTTCTCCCTAAACTTTGCTTGAACTCTGTTAAATTCCCCACTCATAACGGATGCACCGTCACAACATTGGGTAATACGCTGCATTAAATCTACACCATACTTTTCTATAGTTTCACAAATCGAGGTGGATAAGCTCTCAGCGTCTAATTTGTGCATGTGATAACAGCCGATTGGTCGCTCCCCTACTTTTTCGTTTGAAATTTACGTGAGTAGGATCGCTAATTGTTCTTTTCTAGAAACATCTTTTGTCTCGTCGACAAGAATAGCAAAGTAATTAGCTGATTTTACTTCTGAAATACTGTCTTGGCGCAAAGCATTTCCTATCAGTTTAACTGCGTCATTTTGGTACTCATGACTGCAATAGTGACCATATCGGCGTTGTAACTGGGCCTTCAGAGTTTCGTTGCCTTTAGACATTACCTCCATCAATTCAACCAAGTTACCCCGGTTTGCAGATATTTCTGATTCGCCATAACCCCTCGAATCAAAAACCTGGCGGCCAAGAAAGCAAATAGCGTGAAAAATGTACTTCACATGATCTCTATTTTCCTGAACCTCTTGAGATCTGGATTGAATTAAGGTATTTGCTATATATCTCGAGGTATCAGTACTATTTCTCTTAAATCCCGTCCATGCTGACATACAATGCCTGTGTCTTTCAGAACCATCATGTTGCTGTAATAGAGCAAAACAGTCTTTCCACTTGCAAAACCCTGACTCAATGAAAGCCCTTTTTCCAGCAGTTTCTCCAGCCCTTAGAGTCCCCATAGAAAAATGGTGACAAGCCAAACAAAGCACTATATTATGCATAGTTTGCATTTGCTCAAATTCTGACAAGGTGTGCCTTATTTTGTTCTCAATTTGTCTTCGATTTGGATGTAATTTAGGATACTTTGAAGAAAAAAGACAAGCAAAGATTGCATTTTTATTTAGCAAAATTTAGATAAACAACTCAGATAATCGTTTAGGGTTTAATTTAAAGCTTACTTTTTATGTAGATATAAGACACAACATATTATATACTTATACAGGATAGCAAGCAAAATCAATTAGGGAACATGCTTAACGTGGGAGTTCACTTTTTCCACTTTCTTGGTTTCCTTCCAAGAGTATCCGGGATCTACCAAGAACTTGGGTAACGAATTTGCTCTTCTGACATGCATAATATCAGAAACAGTTTTCGGATTGAGTCTATTACGAAGTGGGGTTTTTATCATTTTTAACTCAGACAACTGACGCTCTGCTCCAGCTCTGGAATGGGGCTGACACGGCAATGTGAGAATGAAATTGGGTAAAAATTGTAAGGATTGATTGTCAGCTCCATCTTTAAATTGGCAACACACTTCCAGAACTTTACTACAGACAGTTTAACATCTAAATTTGCCTCACTTATTATAAAAGGAAGATGTTTCCACTCTATGCTTAACGTCTCGAGATCAACATGAGGAAAGCTTTCTTTAAACATCTTAAACAAAGGACAATTGACTTCACTTGCCCGGACTTTGCTACACTTGGAGATAGACTTTGAACTAGATCCAATAAAGGGTCTTTTGGGTTTATTCACAATTGTATCTCGGACTGTAGCTTGATATAAAAATGCTAAACAGCTTTTTTTTTTTACCTCTTGCACTTGGCGCTCGTATAGTTGAAATTCTGCACCAAAATACATATCTTGTATACTCCTGAAGTTTCGAGGATCTGAAAAATTCATTGTAAATGGACAAGTTTTTCCAGGCCTCAGCTGACTCTCGCTAATGGAATTCGATCCTATTTCTTGAAGAAGGGATGAAACACTAGATTTTAATTTATGGAATTTTACGTCCTTGCTCTGAAATTCGACGTTTAGTCTGTTAACAATGGTTTAAAACGTATTTAAGAAACAAATAAAACAATTTTACTTTTGAATTCACCAAACCCAAATAAAGATTTACAGCACTCATGTCCTTTCCTTCTAAGAATAGTATCTTAACTCTGTGAGTACCACCCATTGTTCAATCAAGCGGTAGGCAACTGATTCAAACACTAACCATCTTGTTGCATATGGATAGAGCATTTGATGCTCTGCAACCTGTAGAAAATGAGGAAATTCTTTCAGCTCTGCTTGTCGCTTTGCACTTCCTGAAATGTAATTATAGATGTCGTGACTGAATTGCAAAATGTCAGATGAAAGTTTTTTGCAGGGGGCAGAAGAGCAGAAGGAGAACGAGTGACAAACACAACCAATTACGGCAAGCCAGGGTAAATCATTTTTAATTAAAGTGGCCAGGCCGTTCCGTTTGCGTAACATTACACTGGCATTGTCCGAAGCAAAGCCAATTATATTTGAGTAAGGAATGCATTGGTCATTGAGTACCTCATAAACAAGTGTCTTCAAACCATTTGCACTGGCGTCGTGAACCTCGGGTAGAGCAAGAAACTCTTCCTTTAATTCACCTAAATTAAATCAAAAATAATGAGAAATGATCACCAAGAACTTAGATCCAGTCCTGTCAGTACTTTCATCGACTAAATTGGAAAATTTCACTCTTTTAAGCTTATCACTGAGTATCTGATGGCAAAAGGAGCAATCACATTTTTGATCAAACTGGTGGTCTTGGTTCTTGCACGCTCAAAAAGTTCAACAGTTGGAGTGTCACTAATATAAGCCTTAAGGACGTTAGGTAACGTGTCCATAATACTTATTTCTTGTTTACTTGAAGCTATCCATGCAGCAAGAGCGAGTTCTAACTTAAAAACTTTATCTTTAAGCAACGATGGTTTTCTTTTGATTTAGGATTTACAACTAGTTCATTGTTCTCTACTACTTTAATTTGATTGTGCATGCTCTTGTGATTTCTCTTGTGAAAATCAGTTTCAGCATGTCTAACCAAATGAGTCATACCCCCAACCACTTTTTTTTTTTCTGACAATATTTACAGTAAGCAACGATGTAAGGACGCCAACGTTGTAAGGACCCAACGTACTGAAAGGACACCTTTCAATCCAATCTTTAAGATCTTCATGCTCAAACCACTTCTCCCTAAACTTCTTATTTTCAACTACCACTTTCCGTTTCTTTCGAAAATCTTCCTTTTTTATATTGACGCGTTATAGATGATCTTAATTCCTTATCTATTTCCAAATTTTGGCTTTGGCAGTTTGGATTGCACCCAACAACCAAATTTTCTTTGTAACATTTGTAACAATAATAATATATTATTGGAGAGCTGGCTATTAAAATTGTTAAAATTGAAGCATGCACAAAAGTTTCAAGAGGGGTAGTATAAAAAAATATAGATGAAATATAGTGAAAATTAAATCAAACTTTGAAGAAGTCGTATAATTCCAGTATTTTGAGAGGCCGAATATTTTCCCCTGCGTACACTCATGCTGGGGTCTAAGGGTTGAAAGTTATTGATAGTCGCTTTCTGGAGAATTATGTTTTCTTTTAGTGCCACTTTTAAGAGCCATTCTCACTATGCCCAAATTGTGTTTGGACCAAACATAACTTTTCACTCCACAAGGATCCGCCATGCTACTTTTGGAATTCGTGCATCCTCTGTAGCAAAAAGTGAACTGTTCCAGAAAGGTTTGTGTATGCTTCAATTTTAATAGCCAGCTCTCCAATAATATAGGATTATTGTTACAAATGGGGTCCGTTATACCCCCCCCCCCCGGAAAACGCCCCTGCAGATAATTTCCTCCGCGGTTAATTCCTCCCCTGAAAATCTCCCCGACGAAAGTTTCCCTGAAAATATTCCCAAAAACGTCTTCTCCCCAGAAAATTCTTCCCCCCTGGCGATTCCCCCTTGAACATTCCCCGCAAATGTAAAATAATGTAGCCAAAGAGAAATTAATACAAATACAAAGAATGAAGAAAAGATCATAATTGTACATCTTCTATTATAAAGGAAGGGCGATGGGTCTAAAAGAGCAGTCTAAAAGAGCGCATTTCAATGCCCAAATTGTGTGAGTTTCCATGAGTCTTTATCTAAATTAACTAAAAAAAAGTTTTTTTTCACTGAAAGTAAGGAGCGACATTAAAACTTAAAACGAAAAGAAATTATTCCGTATATGAAAGGGCTGCTCCCTCCTCAACGCCTCGCCCTTTACGCTAAAGTTTTTTATTGTTTTAAAAAATAGAGATGCGAGAAAGCCAAACTTTAGCTGAAAACGCGAGGTGTTGAGGAGGGAACAGCCAAATACGGAATAATTTCTGTTCGTTTTAAGTTTTAATGTCGCTCTTTACTTTCAGTTAAAAAAAAATAGTTTTTTAGTTAATTTCTGAACGTTTTTGAATTAATGCAGCTTTGATTTTGGCTCACCGTTACATGAATAATTAAAACGAAATTCGCATATTAATTTTCCTTTTTTTTTGGCTAATTGGCTTACTCGAAATTTTGTTCTGACGTCACTTACTAATTAACTTTCGTAACGAATTTCTATATTCGTATGTTTTTATTACATATATTTGGGAGTTCGCTACCTAGTCAACACCTCACTCTTTACGCTAAAGTTCGAATTTTGTTCGAATCACAAACCCCTGAATCACAAAGGTCGGTTAATTAGAATAGATAGCTCTTTTGAAAGTACTAAAAAACTTTAGCGTAAAGAGCAAAGGTATTGACTAGGGGGCGAACCCTCTCATATACGTAATAATTTCTGTTCGTTTTAAGTTTTAATGTTGCTCCTTATTTTCAGTTGAATGAAACTTGTTTTCGTATTTAATTTCTTTGTATTTCCCCCAAAGAAATATCCTCCATGGAAAGATCCTTCCCCGTAACCCTACTCCGGCCCAGACTCCCCACTTTAAAAAAATTCCTCCTGAAAAACCTGTATACTTCCCAATAACCCATACTATATGAAAACAATGGGCAAAGTTTTATAACTTGCAGCCCTTCCCTCGGGAACTGTGGGGGATTAAGTCATCCTCAAAGACATATTAATTAGATTGTCGACTGTGCTTAACAAAATCGCTATCTCAAAATTTTGATTGGGTGACTTCGGGAAAAAAATAAGCGTGGAAGGGGGCCAAGTTGCCCTCCAATTGTTTTGGTCACTTAAAAGGGCACTAGAATTTTTGATTTCCGTTCGAATGAGCCCTCTCACGATATTCTAGGACTATTGAATCGATAAGACGATAAGATCACCCCTGAGAAAAAAAAATAAATAAAAAAAAAATAATAAAAATAAACACGCATCCGTGATCTTTCTTTTGGCAAAAAATACAAAATCCACATTTTTGCAGATAGGAGCTTGAAACCTCTATAGTAGGGTTCTCTGATACCTTGAATCTGATGGTGTGATTTTCATTAGAGTTCTATGGCTTTTAGAGTTTGTTTCCCCTTTTTTTTTTTTTTTTATGAAAGGTGAATTTCAAAAATAAGGCAAATTTTCTCAGGCGCGTAACTTTTTGATGGGTAAGACTAAACTTGATGAAACGTATATATTTGAAATCAGCATAAAAATTTGATTCTTCTTATGTATCTATTGGTATCAATATTCCGTTTTTTAGAGTTCCAGTTACTATTGAGCCGGGACGCTCCTTACTTACAGTTTGTTACCACGAACTGTTTGATATTCTTTCATTTCCTTTCATATTGTAAAGTAAGGATTTGATTGGTCGATTTTTTTAATATATTCCTTGGGCTACATACCGGACCATCAAGGGGCTGGGTGTATTTTCAGAAAAGGGGCCATGATATTTGGAAATACTATAAAATAAAGAATTTAATGGTACTGCTTTTGTGTGTTTAGAGTGTTTTTTTTTTCAGAAAAGGACAATCACTAAATATTTGGCTTTAGAAAAAGACAACTGGACTAGTGCCCATTTTTATGAAGAAGATAAAGTCTTGTATCTGTTAGGGTAGGCTTAAAGTTTACTTAAAAACTGATTCATAGGGACCACGTAGGTTGGGCTGGAGTAGAAGGGGGGGTGTTACTCCCGTACGAACCACGTGGTTTATGGTTTTCTCAGTGAGAATGAAAAAACAGGAATTTTCTCACTTGGAAAAACATGAATTTTGTCACATTTATGGTTGTTTTCATGGATGGATATGTGTGTTGTTCGATTTATTTGATGTTTTTCTCGGATGTCAACATCAAATTATGGATGTTTTATGGTTTTTGTCAGTGAGAATTTGAAAAACAGGAACTTTGTCACATTTATGGATGTCAACAGCAATTCATGGATGTTTAATGGTTTTTGTCAGTGAGAATGAAAAAACAGGACTTTTGTCACATTTATGGATGTCAACAGCAATTCATGTCTGTTTCATGGATGGTTATGTGTGTTGTTCGATTTATTTGATGTTTTTCTCGGCTAGCCTGGCCTGAGAACTTGATTTACATAATCGCTAGGGGAAATTATTGATTCATGAAGGGGAAATTAAGAAACAAACATGGCTTCATTGTTGTTTGGCTAGCCTGGCCTGAGAACTTGATTTACATAATCGCTAGGGGGAATTATTGATTCACGAAGGGGAAATTAAGAAACAAACATGGCTTCATTGTTGTTTGGCTAGCCTGTCCTGAGAACTTGATTTACATAATCGCTAGGGGAAATTATTGATTCACGAAGGGGGGAATTAAGAAACATTAAGGTTTCTTTAATCTTTAGGCCTGAGGGATTTATTTATTATTGTTGTTTTGGACAAGTGCATGCTAGGGGTGAATGTCAAGGTGTCCTGGAACAGGAAACAGTTAGATCACGTGTTTCCTTCTCAGCCAATCATCGAGTCGGATACATCCTCCTTCTCAGCCAATCAGAGACGTGCTTACATATGATTTTCCCGTTACATAACAATTCACCCTTGAGATTTCGTATATAACGGGCATGCAATGGGATTAAATTATCAGAAAGTATTGTGACACAATAGAAGCAACAATGAATGTTATTGATGAACTTGAAGCCTTGGCAACCACAATTAGCAATGTAAGTTCTGTTTTCATTTTTTATTTTCAAAATAAAATTGTTTTCCGTGGTTACCCTCTACTATATTCGGGTAAACCCCCCCCCCTCCCCCCCACTATACAAACGCCACTATATGATGTTTATACTCGATAAAAAAGCGTAAAATACGCTCTTTTTTTCGTTACGTAAACCCCATCCTTCCTTCCCCCTCTGTTTACGACCATAATTCTGTTTTTGATAAATTCCATATCTTATCTAAATGCAACTGTCAACTTTCTGTCATTCCCTTAATATACTGTCCGCTATGGCTTGACTTACAGATTTCTCGCAATGATTTAAATAGCTGATAATTACTGACACCCCCTTTAAAGTACATCCGGCTTTGGTGAATATATATGAATTTGGATAGCGGCTTAACCAAAAAAGGTTTCTCTGAGGTTAGTTTTTCACATCGAATTAAAAAAAAAAAAACAGTTTCGCGTGAAAAGAGTGATTATTGTTAATTAACCTTGTGCGGTTACAGGCTTTGCGTAATTCTATGTGGTATGGAAGCATGGAAATTAGTTATTTCCAAATTAATGCCTAACAATATTTTTAGGACATTGGTGAAAGGGGGGGGGGGGGGTTTGACAATGCCTCAAGTCTAACACCTCCATTGTAAAGGTGAAAACAAACTGTTTCTTCGTGTGAAAAGTAATGGGGAGTGGGTTTAAGAAAAAAGATACATTGCTTTATTATGCGTAATTGAATAGCATTTTTTACCATATCTTTCGGTGTGGGGGGAGAGGATATTTTCCCATGTCTTTTTTTCTCAGGGATATTTTCCAGGGGAGGTTATTTTCCGTGGGCTGTTTTTCTGGGGGTGTGATAAATATACAAACTAGGCCGGCTTTTTGAATGGCTCAGTGAGTCGTAATTCTCAGATTCAAAAGATGTGATATCTTTCGATGGGGGGGGAGGGGATATTTTTCCATGTCTTTTCTCAGGGATATTTTCCGTGGGGGTTATTTTCCGTGGACTGTTTTTTTTTTTCTGGGGGTGTGATAAATATACAAACTAGGCCGGCTTTTGAATGGCTCAGTGAGTCGTAATTCTCAGATTCAAAAAAGGATGCAATTAGTACATTTCACGAAATTTTTTACGTTGTGCTTTCTTAGTGATAAATGCCTTTTCTAAACAAAATTATAGTTAATAACTTTCTTTCTGTAAAAAAGGGGCAAATTATTTAGATACTAATTTTTTCTCTTCTTTTTAAGGCAAATTGTGAAGAATGCGTGCCCCCTTCTTCCAAGAAAGCGAGGGTTAATAATGCGGGCCATGCGAAGGCTACTGTCCGGCAATATGGTAGCTGGCCGAAGCCTCCAAAACAAGTGCAATCATCTGTACAAGAACATAGCGATGCCGGCCCGTCCACCTTCCATCATACGTTGCCTGGGCCTTCAAGAGCTGCCCCACTTATGCAAGGTCAGGAAGTGGCCCTCCAGCATGCACTACCTGGTCCTTCGGATGCCCCAAGTGCAGCCGGGATATAAACCTGTAAGCATTTTTTCCTACCTTTCTATTTCTTACAATTTTTAGTCCTTTTCAATCCCAATATAAACTTATCTCTGTGAGATATTAACCCCTCACCCCCCCCCCCAACCATTGTTTTAAATTTATCTCCCCTCGGAGATATCTAAATGTAATTTTTTTACAATGAAACCACTCTTTTCTCTGCTCCCCCCTCCCTCGGAGATAAACTAAATGTAATTTTTTGCAAAGAAACCGCTCTTTTCTAATCTTTGCTATAGCTTCGATATCTCATAAGCGAATATTTTTAGGTAATTTCTATTAATGCTCACCATTTGAAACTCAAAATCCCCATATTTTTTCACAAATATGGGGATTTTGAGTTTCAAATGGTGAGCATTAATAGAAATTACCTAAAAATATTCGCTTATGAGATATCGAAGCTATAGCAAAGATTAGAAAAGAGCGGTTTCTTTGCAAAAAATTACATTTAGTTATCTCCGAGGGAGGGGGGAGCAGAGAAAAGAGTGGTTTCATTGGTAAAAAATTACATTTAGATATCTCCGAGGGAGATAAATTTAAAACAATGGTTGGGGGGGGGGTGAGTGGTTAATATCTCACAGAGATAAGTTTATATTGGGATTGAAAAGGACTAAAAATTGTAAGAAATAGAAAGGTAGGAAAAAATGCTTACAGGTTTATATCCCGGCTGCACTTGGGCATCCGAAGGACCAGGTAGTGCATGCTGGAGGGCCACTTCCTGACCTTGCATAAGTGGGGCAGCTCTTGAAGGCCCAGGCAACGTATGATGGAAGGTGGACGGGCCGGCATCGCTATGTTCTTGTACAGATGATTGCACTTGTTTTGGAGGCTTCGGCCAGCTACCATATTGCCGGACAGTAGCCTTCGCATGGCCCGCATTATTAACCCTCGCTTTCTTGGAAGAAGGGGGCACGCATTCTTCACAATTTGCCTTAAAAGAAGAGAAAAAATTAGTATCTAAATAATTTGCCCCTTTTTTACAGAAAGAAAGTTATTAACTATAATTTTGTTTAGAAAAGGCATTTATCACTAAGAAAGCACAACGTAAAAAATTTCGTGAAATGTACTAATTGCATCCTTTTTTTGAATCTGAGAATTACGACTCACTGAGCCATTCAAAAGCCGGCCTAGTTTGTATATTTATCACACCCCCAGAAAAAAAAAACAGTCCACGGAAAATAACCCCCACGGAAAATATCCCTGAGAAAAGACATGGAAAAATATCCCCTCCCCCCCATCGAAAGATATCACATCCTTTTGAATCTGAGAATTACGACTCACTGAGCCATTCAAAAAGCCGGCCTAGTTTGTATATTTATCACACCCCCAGAAAAACAGCCCACGGAAAATAACCCCCCCTGGAAAATATCCCTGAGAAAAAAGACATGGGAAAATATCCTCTCCCCCCACACCGAAAGATATGGTAAAAAATGCTATTCAATTACGCATAATAAAGCAATGTATCTTTTTTCTTAAACCCACTCCCCATTACTTTTCACACGAAGAAACAGTTTGTTTTCACCTTTACAATGGAGGTGTTAGACTTGAGGCATTGTCAAACCCCCCCCCCCCTTTCACCAATGTCCTAAAAATATTGTTAGGCATTAATTTTGGAAATAACTAATTTCCATGCTTCCATACCACATAGAATTACGCAAAGCCTGTAACCGCACAAGGTTAATTAACAATAATCACTCTTTTCACGCGAAACTGTTTTTTTTTTTTTTAATTCGATGTGAAAAACTAACCTCAGAGAAACCTTTTTTGGTAAGCCGCTATCCAAATTCATATATATTCACCAAAGCCGGATGTACTTTAAAGGGGTGTCAGTAATTATCAGCTATTTAAATCATTGCGAGAAATCTGTAAGTCAAGCCATAGCGGACAGTATATTAAGGGAATGACAGAAAGTTGACAGTTGCATTTAGATAAGATATGGAATTTATCAAAAACAGAATTATGGTCGTAAACAGAGGGGAAGGAAGGATGGGGTTTACGTAACGAAAAAAAGAGCGTATTTTACGCTTTTTATCGAGTATAAACATCATATAGTGGCGTTTGTATAGTGGGGGGGGAGGGGGGGGGGGGGGTTTACCCGAATATAGTAGAGGGTAACCACGGAAAACAATTTTATTTTGAAAATAAAAAATGAAAACAGAACTTACATTGCTAATTGTGGTTGCCAAGGCTTCAAGTTCATCAATAACATTCATTGTTGCTTCTATTGTGTCACAATACTTTCTGATAATTTAATCCCATTGCATGCCCGTTATATACGAAATCTCAAGGGTGAATTGTTATGTAACGGGAAAATCATATGTAAGCACGTCTCTGATTGGCTGAGAAGGAGGATGTATCCGACTCGATGATTGGCTGAGAAGGAAACACGTGATCTAACTGTTTCCTGTTCCAGGACACCTTGACATTCACCCCTAGCATGCACTTGTCCAAAACAACAATAATAAATAAATCCCTCAGGCCTAAAGATTAAAGAAACCTTAATGTTTCTTAATTCCCCCCTTCGTGAATCAATAATTTCCCCTAGCGATTATGTAAATCAAGTTCTCAGGACAGGCTAGCCAAACAACAATGAAGCCATGTTTGTTTCTTAATTTCCCCTTCGTGAATCAATAATTCCCCCTAGCGATTATGTAAATCAAGTTCTCAGGCCAGCTAGCCAAACAACAATGAAGCCATGTTTGTTTCTTAATTTCCCCTTCATGAATCAATAATTTCCCCTAGCGATTATGTAAATCAAGTTCTCAGGCCAGGCTAGCCGAGAAAAAAAACATCAAATAAATCGAACAACACACATAACCATCCATGAAACAGACATGAATTGCTGTTGACATCCATAAATGTGACAAAAGTCCTGTTTTTTCATTCTCACTGACAAAAACCATTAAACATCCATGAATTGCTGTTGACATCCATAAATGTGACAAAGTTCCTGTTTTTTCAAATTCTCACTGACAAAAACCATAAAACATCCATAATTTGATGTTGACATCCGAGAAAAACATCAAATAAATCGAACAACACACACATCCATCCATGAAAACAACCATAAATGTGACAAAATTCATGTTTTTCCAAGTGAGAAAATTCCTGTTTTTTCATTCTCACTGAGAAAAACCATAAACCACGTGGTTCGTACGGGAGTAACACCCCCCCTTCTACTGTTTATTGATTTGCCTTTTATCTTGTACGTATTACTCATCAAGTTTTGGTTTAATTCACCAATAATGGTAATTAAAAACAATAACAACAAAATAAGTAAAATAGTAGCCTGAGGTTATGTACACGCATCGAACAGGGGGGGGGGAGCTGTTGTGGAGGTAAACCGGAAGCCGAACTTGCAGTTGAATAAATAGGAATTTCTTAAAGGTAAAGAAGCATAAATTGTTATTATTGTATATTTTTTAGTTCGGTAGGGGACATAAGCCAAGCCTAGACCGGTGTCAAAAACTGAACGGTAGTAAAGTAACTAAAACAGTTCAGGAAAAAAAAATGATCTCTTAAAGACCGAAGCAAGCTTTAAACTTGGGTGGAATGCACTATAGTTGGAGGAAAATGAAAGAGAGTAGATGTCAAGCCTTTGAATGATTGGGAGTGGGGATGCTGAAGTCAAATAAAACATGACATCACTATTTTATCCCTAATACATCACATTATTCAAGAAAATTCGAAGTTAGTGTATGAATGCCAAACTAACTGATCATTAACAGCTTAAATCTTGGAGAAGGGAGGTCCATGTTTTTTCGCCCCGTGCTAAAGAACAGGCAAAGTGTGAAAGAGAACGGGGGTCATTGTGAAAGTAAATCGGTTTCCGAATGCTATTGGTCTGAGTAACCCACCGTATGTGCCCGTTCAAGTTCATCATTTAATACCAAAAATATTCTCAAACAGTTTAGTTAGAAAATGCCAACTAATATTTAAGTGTTTCATTGTTTATTGGTTTTAATTATTGCTCTTTAATATTTACTGTTTAATCTTTTGAAATTCTTTAAATTTTTTTTTTTAACGCGATCACTCTTGGTTAACAATGGGAATTAATTTCGATATATTTTCTTGGAGACTCTTTTAATATAATATTGTTTGTTACATGTTTGAAAATTTACACGATGTTTTTTTTTTTTTTTTTTCAAATAGACAAGAAAATTCTCTTGGTAATGAATATACAAAAGTTTTTTGCGAAGTCAGATTCGGAATCTCTTCAATCAGGCTCATCAACGAATCCACCTATTTTTGGCCAGGCAGTGCAAAAAACTCGCAGAGTGTTAGATATGGAGCCTAGTTCAAAAACTACAAGTCTACCAGGGAGAGTCCTCGGCAGTGTTACCAACACCTCAAAACAAATGTACCACAAATTGCATGAAAAATGTACCAAAGACGAAAAAATTGTACCATATCCCAAATTTTTTTTCCGCCTGTTACGCTTCGCGTAACAGGCGGATCGTCGCTGACGTAAAGTACTATCTATGAAAATTTTGCATAAGACATTTTCATTCACTTTCTTTCTCCATTCCTTTGTTTTTCTTTCTCTTCTAATACAGTACATTACTACTGGCAATACTTCAAGAAGTTGTTCGGAGTAACATATTTTACAACTGAATCATTTTACTACAGGCCAACAAAAGTCGTTGTTTTTTTTTTTTCGGCCATTTACGACCATTTATAAGCTTGATAAACTTTTTCAAACTCAAAACGAGCATAACTTAACATGAGTAGGGCTCAAAAACCCAATGCCTTCCCAAGGCCAGAACATAACTTGCACTTTACTAAAAAAAAACATAAATGTTTTTACTTTTATAACTTTAATAAACAAAATAATATTAACATTTTGATCGCTAAATACCAGTGAATATTAAACTGACAATGCACATTCATTTGTATTTTTTTCAGTAAAGTGTAACTTATGTTCTGGCCTTGGGAAGCACATAAGGGCTTTGAACCCTACTCATGTTAATTTCTGCTCGTTTTGAGTTTGACTCGTTTTTTTTTTTGTAATTTCTGTTCGTTTTGGGTTTCATTTATTTATCGATACTGATTTGTGGTAGTTTTACGCTTGGTAGATTATTTGATTTTATTTCTGCTCTTTTTTGGTTTAATGGAGTTTGAGAAACTTATTTACTTTGAAATACTTATTTTGGGAAAAAAGTTTTTTTAGTTAATTTCTGTTCGTTTCATATTGACATAGTCTTTTCAGGGAAAAAGAAAATAATAGTTTAAATCTTTTCGTTTTTTTAAGACTTCATAATTTGGCCTGCTATTTGTATGCCAGAAAGAAATTTTCAGCAATTTCTAACAGCACATCCTTTTAAAAATCTGGACACAAATAGTAGTGTTTAATTTAGTTTCATACCTCCTCTAGTTGACCTGAAATAGAAAACCTGACACCATTCGAAAAAAAATCTGTTTACTTACTTTGATATCTTGGATACACTTACGCTATTTGGATTTGGTTAAATTTTAAAAGCAGAAGTAGCCCCGAAAGTTTGAATATAATACCCTCAGTCCCTCAGTCGTTCTTGGGATACTGCTGAGATGCCTTATTGGGAATTAGCATTAAAACAATTCGTTTTGATTTAATCTTAAGGCAAAATTTTGTTTTTAAAGATAATGGACAAATAGGAGGATGGGCGTGGGAGGGGGATTAGTTGCCCTCTAATCAGTTCCCACTATTAAAAAGGGCATTAGACATTCCAATTTCCAATCGAATGAGCCCTTTTCCAAGTTTCTACGACAACTTCTTCGATACAAAGTGCCCTGGTCTAAAGAAAAAAAACTAATGCATTGTGCCAACATCGTTTTTTACTTAGGCAGCGCGATTGAGCTGTCTATGATAATTTCTGTTCGTTTTAAGTTTTGATGTTGCTCCTTACTTTCAGTTGAAAAAACTTGTTTTTTTTTTATTTAATCACTGATACAGATACAGCCCAGTATTTACAAGAGTCTGCAATTTACCTGAAATAGGACATCTTTCCTGTTGCAGAATCTGAGTAATCAAATGCGACTGAAACCATATGTTATCTCATTCAGAAGAGAAGAGGCACTCAAGTTCACAGCATTCACCTAACACAGTGGTCAGCAGCCATTTTAGTTTATATGTAGTTGAGCTAGATCGCCTTATTTTAAATTTCTACTTACTTTTAATTTCTCTGAGCAAGCTCCTTTTTCCATAGTAAAAATTTCCAAACTGAGGATATTCCCCTTGGGTGGTTGGCTTTTGTTTTTATTTCACTAGATTCTCAACCATCACCAATCCAATTGTCATTATAGCTTCATTTTCAATCGGTAAGACTTGATACACAGAAAAAAAATTTTGTCGACCTTTGGACGCCGGAAGGGAAGTGTCTGTTTACGAAAAAAGGAAAATAGGTGACTGCTTGTCTGTCTCTTATCTTAACTATGCTGAACAGCTCAGGGTGAAATAAAATATTTGTAGATGAAAGAATACAAACATAGGTACAAAAATACTGAATTGTACCAGAATTTTGTAAAATGTACCATATTTTGTGGGATTGTACTAAATTGTACTAGTAGAGGTGAAATGTACCAAAATGGTACAATTGTGCCACGTTTGGCGTCACTGGTCCTCGGCACATTCAACCCAAAACCATCTACTTCACCTTTATGTGCTAGTGAAGAAAATTTGGTTGTTGGGTGCAATCCAAACTGCCAAAGCCAAAATATGGAAATAGATAAGGAATTAAGATCATCTATAACGCGTCCATATAAAAAAGGAAGATTTTCGAAGAAAAGGAAAGTGGTAGTTGAAAATAAGAAGTTTAGGGAGAAGTGGGGTCTTTATCATTTTTAACTCAGACAACTGACGCAAATTATTGCGTCAACTGAGCAAATTATTAAATTAGTGTAAGGCCGTGGTAGGCATTTGGGCTTTGTAGATATCCAAGTGATTTCATCGCAATCACCTAGACCTGGTACATGGATAAGGGTAGGAGATAGGCAATCCTTTGCGAAAATCATTACTCCTCCTCCTATTTTCCCAAGTGGGTGGTCAACGGGCGCAACCTTATAAACTCCTGAAAACCGGTTATTTTAAGGAGATCCGTATTTTGTGCCTAGACTTCAGTAACTGCAATTACATCAATGTGTTTCAATTTTGCTGTTGCTTTTAACTCAACTAACTTTTCAAAATTTAAACTTTCGGCGTTCGTAAGGAGGAAAATGGGAAATGATAACGTTTTTTTTTATCAAACTTTTTAACTACAGATTTCTTCAAAAAAGCTTTGTTCTGAGGCAGCTTAGACAAGGTGCAGGTATTAAAATGAATGCCGGGAGTGGGGAGAACATCCCCTAAAAGGTGAAATATTATCATTCGGATTATTGTAGGGAGGTTTGCCGTAAGGCTCAAATTCACCACCCTGAACCAAGAGACTACTAAACCGGTTTTGAAGTGAAAGGGGTAGAGGTTCACTTTTAAAAGTTGGGGGTAAACTAAGAGAGCCACAGGTAAGATATTGCTCTTTTGTCAAATTTTCTTCTATTAAAGAAGATAAACTATAGCTTTCATCTGAAAAATCACGATCGTGTGATCAATGAAGCATTCCGATTGGGGAACCTCGACAGGGAGACTTGACAATTGACAATGACAATGACTTGACTTGAATGTGTATGGGGAAATGGTTGGCGTGAGAAGGGGGGGGGGGTAGCTGCTCTCCAATCACTTTCGACTATTAAAAGGGCACTAGCCCTTTGAATTTCCAATCGAATGAATGCTTTTTAAAGTTTCTACGACAAAGCTTTCTATAATAAACTTATATGCCCCCAGGGCATATATACTGTGCTATTGACAGACGAAATAACGCTACTAAGCGGAAAACAGTGGGAAAACAAAGTAAAAATCGAGCAATTTTTTTATTTGTATTTTTTGCTTTTGTGTGTAATTTAGTCTGTGATGGACATCAGACACTTGCTGTAATCGTTGTAGATTATAAAATCTGCATACCGTCCAAATTCTAGCCTTTGGAGCAGATTTCATGCCTTATACCAAGAAAATGATGAAAACTAAAAATAATTTTTTTTTCACCTTAAAAAAAATTAATAATTCTGTAACCAAAATTTTTTTTAAAAATACCAGTAGAATCAACTGAAAAAATATCTACTTTCATTTCCCATCTACTAAATTTTTATTCAACAAACTAAAATAACTTGTTTTCTTTTTTCGACAAAAGATAACAAATATATAGAAAAAGTGAAACCAACATTATTTTACTTTCTAACTCCGGAGTCGTTAAAAAAAAAAAAAAAAAAAAAAAAAAAAAAAAAAAAAAAAAAAAAAAAAAAAAAAAAAATCAGCGCAAAATCACTTAAATCGCAGCAGCTATTTCCGATTTTTTAGCATAGGGAAAATAGCATTAGCCACTAATAAAGACCATTAGCCTTAACCCAACTCTTGGCAAGTGATACTACATAGTGTTTTTTATTTTTAGTTTTTTTGGGGGAGGGGGGTCAAACTCTATAGATGGATTGTTGTTAACACAATTTAATGAAAAAACAGTTCCTAATAGCCTTTTTATATTCCAGAAGCCTTTCATTGGCTCCCTCAAGGCTAAACACTCAGTATAACCCTTCCCTAGTCCTAGGGGACCTAAAAAAACATATGTTGGTAGAACAGAAGGGTATGTTTGCTCTCGGCTCTGTAATTGGGTCGGAACTCTTCAATCTTATTCCCTAGGGGGTGGGTGACCACAAGTTTTATCAAATGTATAATCACGAAATAATCGAAGCTCCTGAGAACATCAAGAGACTTTGTATTCACACAAGCGCTTGGGGGGGGGGGGGGGGGGTAAAGATATAAATTCTGCTAAGTGTGAAGGGATCTGGGGAATTCAGATATTTCATTGGTTGGAAGAAGTGAGAGGGGGAGGGGGCTGAAAATATTTATTTTAGCATAGGCCTAAATTGTTTCTGCAATTAGTCCTTTTTTATAGTTTAGTACTAAGATGAATTAAAAGGAATGGGCTCATATCAGCAAAATACTTTATCTAAACATCTTGGGAATCAATGTAATGATCAGAATAACCGTAGGAGCGTTCGTTCGTAATGAGAGGCTTCAATTTGAAGTCCGAGGGTGGGCTGGATGAGGGGGTGTAAAATTTAAATAATCTTCTAATAAAATCAGAAAAAATATTTGGGTTGAAGAAAAAAAACACTGGTAAAACAAATATTCAAGCGAAATTAAAACAAATTATCATTAAACTGTAAACATAATTTTAGTTTATATTCGGTTCATATCTCATCTAGATAGAAATTCTCAAAGGCGGTTGATGTGGCTGCTTTCTCATGTCCCTCAATACTAGATTGACCATTTTGGTATGCTTAAAACTCAACATTACCAATCACGACATGGGTTGCTTCAAAAATTACCAATGAACGTCCCGGACATATTAATTACTTCCATTTATTAACTGCACCCTCTACTTTATAGTAATGAAAACAATATTTAAAAAATTACTTGTGTTTATAACTGTTAGACTATTTCTTTGAAGTTTTGCGCCCCTAAAATTTCTGTGACCAGGGCAAGTGCCCTCTCTGTCCCCCCTAAAACTGCCATTGGAGCAAAGTACAAAAAAATATCTTAATTCTGCTAATTTTCATTAGTTTCCTATTACTTTCCAGAGAAAATTGTATTTATATATTTTGATACTTGGGATGGGAGGAGCGTAATAACTGTGTTGGCCTCCGGCGCCTTGGTTCTGCAGTGACCAGTGAGTTAGTATTAATAGTAGCAGTAGTAGTTTTTTTGCTGCTCAGTTCTCTCTTTTTCAGCCTTTCATCCTTGCTGCCTTTAATGCTGTTGTGGTGGTCACCTCAACATACCCAAGGCCTGCATGTTTGGGATGTAAACCAGAATACAAGCCATCGTACAAAACAGAATAAAATATTCCAAACTGAGTTAAATTTTCAAAATTAGCTCGATTTAAATTTTCTCTTCTTTTCTCTTCTTCCTCAATATTTTGCTCACTTATAAAGCCCACAAGAAATTTTGATTTTTCACTCGAATGGTCCCCTCCTTGTCTAGAACCAATAGTTCAATTCAATATGCCTTGGGAAAATAATATATAAACACTGAATCCAATGAATCAGGATTAATATCCAAATTAAAGTCTTCAATATGCTACATCCAAGGTTGTAACTGTTGGTGGTAATTAAAATGCCCCTTTTTCGCTTTATAGTGTCGATGTATCCTAACAGATGGAAATATATCCAGGGTTGCCACCGAGGTTACGTTCGTACCGTTTTTGGTACGTTTTAAATAAAACGGTACGTTTTACGTTACGGTCCTAAAAACGTTACATTTTGTTACGTTTTTGAATTTATGCTACAATTATGTTACGCTTTTAAGTAATAAACAAGTTTCACATTTTCTGAGTAATCTATTTTTCCCTCCTTGAAAAAAATCCGCTGTTCTCATTTTAATTACACTGACATGAGTATCGACATTCTTTCACATCGCGGTCATTTAGTCTTATCGCATAATCACTCGGCTATTCGAATGAGAAAATACCCACTTCGCATACTAAGTTAAGAACATTCTCTCTCATGTCATGATGATGATTGATGACTGCCAACATCCTCTCATATCATATTATGATGAGCATAAGATCATCATTTGCTTAGTGACAAGTGACAAAATTCAGTTAATCACCAACTTTCATCAGTTGGGTTTGAACTTGAATCGTGTTCCGTAAACAGTCATACTGAAATTATATTGAGAAGTCAAACAGTTCGTGGTAACGAACTGTAAGTAAGGAGCGACCCGGCTCAATGGTAACCGAAACTCTAAGAAACGGAATTTTGATACCAATAGATACATCAAAAGAATCAAATTTTAATGCTGATTTCAAATATATAAGTTTCATCAAGTTTAGTCTTACTCATCAAAAGTTACGCGCCTGAGAAAATTTGGTTTATTTTCGAAAAAAGGGGTAAAGACCCCCTAAAAGTTATAGAACCTTAATGAAAATCACACCATCATATTCAGCGTATAAGATAACCCTACTGTAGAGGTTTCAAGCACCTATATACAAAAATGTGGAATTTTGCATTTTTTGCCAGAAGAAAGATCACGGATGCGTGTTTATTTTTTGTTTTTTTTCCCAGGGGTGATCGTATAATTTTTAATAAAAACAATAAATATTTTTCTAGAAATAAAAATTTCTCTGATTATATATCATATTTGTTTGATATTTGGCAGATTTCTTTGATATTTGATTATATATAATCTGTGATTATATATGTATTATTCTTTGGGCAACAACTTCACCACCCACCCCCCCCCCCCCAAGACCGTACCCAGGATTTTTTTCGGAGGGGTTTTACTCAGATTTTTTTCGGGAGGGGGGGGGGGGTTTAAACAAAAAAAAAACGCATACAAAATTTTGTTTATACCCATTTTTGTTACGTTTTTACGAGTCAAACAAACATTTCGGGGGGGGGGGGGGGTTCAACTCTCCCCCCCCCCTCTGGGTACGGCCTTGTCTCCCTCCTTCTGATTGGTTGGACATAATATCTGGTTATATACAAAATTTGGTCTTTTTATATGGGATTATGAACAGCTGATATTAACAAAATATATGAAACTGTAAAAATAAGCCACTTTTTGGTTATAACCAAGGCTATATCCAAGCATTGAGGAGGGGTGGGTTAATTGAGCCGGAATTTTCGATTTCATACTAGACTTTTTCCAAGTATCATGGTCACTTTTTTGACACTATACCCCCCTCCCATTCTGAGGTCCCATATATAATTGTATAAATGCATTTCATCGTCGTGTCGAATCTTGTGTTGGCATTCTTTCTTGTAATTAAATAAAAAAAAAACAAGTTTTTTTTAACTGAAAGTAAGGAGCGACATTAAAACTTAAAGCGAACAGAAATTATTCCGTATATAAATGGGGCTGTCTCCTCCTCCACGCCTCGCTCTTTACGCTAAAGTTTGACTCTTTCTCACAACCCTGTTTTTTAAAACAATAAAAAACTTAACAAAATTTTACTCGAACGACAGGCATAGATGCTAGTAAGAAATCGTTTCCTCCAGAAAAGCTTAGAAATTATCTCTTTTTTTTCATGTTTCCATCGAGCAAAATTAAAAAATAAAAAATGATCTTTCCTGAATTTCAAAATGTACTTCATATCTTCATTAAAAGAAAAACGAAAAACTCAGTAGCATTTTCGGGTTTTCATTGAACAAAATCGAAAAAAACAAAACTGACGTCACGGTCAACCTGACATCATTGGGCTT
Source organism: Artemia sinica (assembly GCA_027921565.1). Classification (NCBI taxonomy): domain Eukaryota; kingdom Metazoa; phylum Arthropoda; class Branchiopoda; order Anostraca; family Artemiidae; genus Artemia; species Artemia sinica. The sequence goes on from CM051269.1 coordinate 53,234,470, forward strand.
TTTTTCACTCATCAATGTGCAGAAAACACTTAAAAGTGGAGTCTTTGAACTAATATCTTACATCTTTTGTCGTTTTCGTGCAAACATCTTTCATCATTCTGCTCTGATCAGCGGTCAGACATCATTGGGCTTTTTTTCACTCATCAATGTGCAGAAAACACACTTAAAAGTGGAGTCTTTGAACTAATATCTTACATCTTTTGTCGTTTTCGTGCAAACATCTTTCATCATTCTGCTCTGATCAGCGGTCTGAGAACAATGATGAGTAGATCATCAAGTTCTCCACTGAGTAAACTTGGAACAAACTTTTGGTGACCAACTAGAAATAATATTTTAAACTTAATTTTTATTTAAAATCTGTTATGTAACAAAAAAATATGTAAAAAATGGAAAACAATTATTTTTTACGCTAGCATCGAAATCGCTGTTTACCACACAAATTTAGGTGATTGTACCACTTTGGGAACTGACCATAGTGGCAACCCGGCTCATGTCCTTACCAGACAAAATTTGATAAGCTGTTGTCTTTAAAAATTAATGAATCAGGTTTAATATCCAAAATTATAGTCTTCAATATGCTACATCCAAGGTTGTAACTGTTGGTGGTAATTAAAATGCCCCTTTTTCGCCTTATAGTGTCGATGTATCCTAACAGATGGGAATATATCCAGGGTTGCCACCGAGGTTACGTTCGTACCGTTTTTGGTACGTTTTAAATAAAACGGTACGTTTTACGTTACGGTCCTAAAAACGTTACATTTTGTTACGTTTTTGAATTTATGCTACAATTATGTTACGCTTTTAAATAATAAACATGTTTCACATTTTCTGAGTAATCTATTTTTCCCTCCTTAAAAAAATCCGTTGTTCCCATTTTAATTACACTGACATGAGTATCGACATTCTATCACATCGCGGTCATTTAGTCTTATCGCACAATCACTCGGCTATTCGAATGAGAAAATACCCACTTCGCATGCTAAGTTAAGAACATTCTCTCTCATGTCATCATGATGACTGCCAACATCCTCTCATATCATATTATGATGAGCATAAGATCATCATTTGCTTAGTGACAAGTGACAAAATTCAGTTAATCACCAACTCTCATGAGTTGGGTTTGAACTTGAATCGTGTTCCGTAGACAGTCATACTGAAATTATATTGAGAAGTCAAACAGTTCGTGGTAACGAACTGTAAGTAAGGAACGACCCGGCTCAATGGTAACCGAAACTCTAAAAAACGAAATTTTGATACCAATAGATACATCAAAAGAATCAGATTTTAATGCTGATTTCAAATATATAAGTTTCATCAAGTTTAGTCTTACTAATCAAAAGTTAGGCGCCTGAGAAAATTTGGCTTATTTTCGAAAAAAGGGGAAAGACCCCCTAAAAGTTATAGAACCTTAATGAAAATCACACCATCATATTCAGCGTATAAGATAACCCTACTGTAGAGGTTTCAAGCACCTATCTACAAAAATGTGGAATTTTGCATTTTTTGCCAGAAGAAAGATCACGGATGCGTGTTTATTTGTTGTTTTTTTTTTTTCCCAGGGTGATCGTATAATTTTTAATAAAAAACAATAAATATTTTTCTAGAAATAAAAATTTCTTTGATTATATATCATATTTGTTTGATATTTGGCAGATTTCTTTGATATTTGATTATATATAATCTGTGATTATATATGTATTATTCTTTGGGCAACAACCTCACCACCCCCCCTCGCAAGACCTTACCCAGGATTTTTTTCGGAGGGGGTTTTACTCAGATTTTTTTCGGGAGGGCGGGGGGGTTAAACAAAAAAAACGCATACAAAATTTGTTTATACCCATTTTGTTTACGTTTTTACGAGTCAAACAAACATTTCGGGGGGGGGGGGTCAACCCCCCCACCCTCTGGGAACGGCCTTGCCGCCCTCTTTCTGATTGGTTGGACATAATATCTGGTTATATACAAAATTTGGTCTTTCTATATGGGATTATGAACAGCTGATATTAACAAAATATATGAAACTGTAAAAATAAGCCACTTTTTGGTTATAACCAAGGCTATATCCAAACACTGAGGAGGGGTGGGTTATTTGAGCCGGAATTTTCGATTTCATACTAGACTTTTTCCAAGTATCATGGTCACTTTTTTGACACTATACCCCCCTCCCAATCTGAGGTCCCATATATAACTGTAAAAATACATTTCATCGTCGTGTCGAATCTTGTGATGGCATTGTTTCTTGTAATTAAATAAAAAAAAGCAAGTTTTTTTTTAACTGAAAGTAAGCAGCGACATTAAAAACTTAAAGCGAACAGAAATTATTCCGTATATGAATGGGGCTGTCTCCTCCTCCACACCTCGCTCTTTACGCTAAAGTTTGACTCTTTCTCACAACTCTGTTTTTTAAAACAATAAAAAACTTAACAAAATTTCACTCGAACGACAGGCATAGATGCTAGTAAGCAATCGTTTCCTCCAGAAAAGCTTAGAAATTATCTCTTTTTTTCATGTTTCCATGGAGCAAAATTAAAAAATAAAAATGATCTTTCCTGAATTTCAAAATGTACTTCATATTTTCATTAAAAGAAAAACGAAAAACTCAGTAGTATTTTCGGGTTTTCATTGAACAAAATCGAAAAAAACAAAACTGACGTCACAGTCAACCTGACGTCATTGGGGCTATTTTTTCACTCATCAATGTGCAGAAAACACTTAAAAGTGGAATCTTTGAACTAATATCTTACATCTTTTGTCGTTTTCCTGCAAACATCTTTCATCATTCTGCTCTGATCAGCGGTCTGAGAAAAATGATGAGTAGATCATCAAGTTCTCTCATCATTGTTCTATATGGCAGAAAGATGGCGTCTTTCATGCTTTTTGCTAACATCAGTGAGCTGTAAGATCTTAGAACAAAGATGAGTTGAAAAAACGATAATCTTTGCAGAAATATGAAAGATCTTAGATGAAAGATCTTAGTGCTAAAAAACAGCCCTATTATTGAAGGGGTTCTGGCGCTCTAAAATTTCTGCAAATTTGTTTCCATAATAGCACTGCAATATTGAGAGTACTTGAAATAATAATTACGCTTTCTGTATCAGTTATAAATGACTATTTTTTCTCGCTAAACAATTTTTGATACGAACATATTTTTGAACTTTTGGTTGCTATTAACTGTTTTAAATTTTGGGGCTCAAAATTTAATTCCTCCAGAAGAAATTTTTAAATTACGAAAGAGGATAAAAAAAAAGGCATCATGTTACATATTCACTTTCATCCTAGTTAAACTATGTACGAAAGCCATTAAAATTTTACTGATTAAAGTAAAATAACAAATTTATAAAAGAATATTATCCATAATACCTTGCGATGACGTTGTGGTTAAAGTTGCGCATCTCGTTCGAAGGGTCGCAGGTTATATCCCGCGTGTCGCAAGGAAACAAAATATTTGTAATTCATTGATTAATTTTTTGTTTATTTTATGTCCTGATATCAATCTTTACTGTCATTTGAAGAAAATTGTTTACTTAATACATGGTTGTTTTCAATACAATATCAAGGTTTTGCCCTAAACTTGAGGAGTGTTACGAAGTAAGACATAAGACGTTATTTTTGAAAGCCCAAGTGATACCCTATTTAAGAAATTAACTTGTATATTTAATTAACATGTAATAAATTTCAGTTCGTAATATTCAGAACTTATTAAGTGAAAAAGAGGGGTATAAAACCAAAATTTACATGAGTTGGGGGAGGGGCTACTTTTTGTCACACCATGGGTTCGAGCAGATGCAGCTTTTTTTTTGCAAATGGTAGTGATTATTTATCGTACTAGCCAAATGGTTAGCACACTGGACTTGTGTTGGTTAGGGCAGGCGTTGAAGTCCTGGTGTTGCTAATTATTAGGTTTAAAAACAGGGGTCAACGATGTGACTGTGTAAGCTCAGCCAGACTCGATCCAGCTCCAAAGGGGCACTCGGAGAAATCTGGAGGAAAAGCATGGGAATTGTCAGATGTCTTACCCCAAACCTCGCATTACACTCCCGGCCGAAGGCAGTGAATCAAGAGATAAGCACCTGCAAAATGCGGACAATTGGTCAGCATGCCAAAGTATTTTCTTAGCGATTATTTGGCTGGTAAATTGCCAGCCCCCAAAAAAAGTATCTCAGGCCCCATTTATATATGATAGCCTTCTCATAAGAAAATCCTTAAAAAGAGGTGATTGAATAGTAATTAATTTCAGTTCTTAACTTTCAGAATTTACATAGTGGAATAAAGGTGCATATATCAAAAATCTACACGCTTAGACTTAGCAAAGAATTTTGAGTGACTTGTTGCCTTACCCTGTGTTCACGGGGATGCAATTTCTCTCATATGACAATGTTTTTTTTTTTTTACCAGGGATTCAGTAATTGCGCTTGTCTATGAAATGAAATGGATACAATTTCGAGAATTATAGTCAAAGTTCATGAGTATTTGATTCTGCTAAAAAAATGGACACAATTCGATTAAGAATCGAAGTAGATTGTAAGAAATCATTCTATTTTGTACTCCAAAGCTAATATTGGCTATAAAAAAATAAGTAGCTGGTACAGGAGCACCAATTCACGAGAACATGGCCGTATCCAGGGTGTTAGGAGGTTCGAGCCCCCCCCCCCCCCCCACAGAAAAATATTTGTCCAATGACTTAAAAACTTGAAAAAAATAAATATAAACAAATTTTGATGGGTTTCTTAAAGTTTTTTTTATCCCCCCTCCCTTCTGAAAAAAATGGATACGGCCCTGCACGAGAAAGCAAGGTTTTTTTTTTTTTTTCAGTTTTTTTTTAATGGAGATACAAAAGAGCATTTTCAAGGTCTATGGAACCAATTGCCTCCTGTATCTCCCCATCCCCTTCAATTGCTGCCCTGGCTGGTTGTGATAGCATGGGTTTTAGAAGAATTGGCTTTGGAGAATTAGGGCAAACGATCGCATGTTTTTAAATTGACTCTTCCGAAAAAATCTAGTTTTGGTAGCTAATTTTCCAAAGCTTTTGTTTTTTTTCTGTATAAAAGTGAAGCAGCACATGTCTTACATAAATTAGCTAGCATTAATTGGCCTAGTAGCTAATAGCCTATTAAGTAAATTTCTAAGCCATTCCGGGGAAAGCTGGTCACGGGAGTTAAAACATGGGCTAGGCGTAAGAACTTTTCAGGATTGAATTTATAGCCGAAATCTGGCTTTGGGAAAATACTCTCAAGCTTTCTATTTTATCCTTATCAGGCTGTATATAGTGCAGCTGGACTTTTAGTTAAATCATAGCACGGAACAATTGGAGGCGAATAATAGTTCCGTGTGCAAGTTATCGGATTAAACTCTAATTTTCAAGTTAGATTTGTAGGAAGTGATGTTTTGCATAAGGAAATTTTACCTGTTAGAGAGCAGAAATTAGGTACTATGGTAGGAAATTTTATTTTAACGCCAGTTTTAAAAGTCGTTCCTGAGACCTGCAGTTCAGGCACGGACTTGGTATATTCTTAGGGGCCTAAAAGTTTCGAGAGGGGTAGTATAAAAAAATATAGGTGAAATATAGGGAAAATTAAATCAAACTTTGAAGAAGTCGTATAATTCCAGTATTTTGTGAGGCCGAATATTTTCCCCCTGCGTACACTCCTGCTGGGGTCTAAGGGTTGAAAGTTACCGATAGTCGCTTTCTGGAGAATTATGTTTACTTTTAGTGCCACTTTTAAGAGCCATTCTCACTATGCCCAAATTGTGTTTGGACCAAACATAACTTTTCACTCCACAAGGATCCGCCATGCTACTTTTGGAATTCGTGCATCCTCTGTAGCAAAAAGTGAACTGTTCCAGAAATGTTTGTCTATGCTTCAATTTTAACAATTTTAATAGCCAGCTCTCCAATAATATAGGATTATTGTTACAAATGGGGTCCGTTATACCTCTTCCCCCGGAAAACGTCCCTGCATAATTTCCACCGCGGTTAATTCCTCCCCTGAAAATCTCTCCGACGAAAGTTTCCCTGAAAATATTCCCAAAAAAACGTTTTCTCCCCCAGAAAATTCTTCCCCGGCGATTCCCCCTTGAACATTCCCCGCAAATGTAAAATAAAGTAGCCAAAGAGAAATTAAGACAAATACAAAGAATGAAGAAAAGAGCATAATTGTACATCTTCTATTATAAAGGAAGGGCGATGGGTCTAAAAGAGCAGTCTAAAAGAGCACATTTCAATGCCCAAATTGTGTGAGTTTCCATGAGTCTTTATCTAAATTAACTAAAAAAAAATAAGTTTTTTAACTGAAAGTAAGGAGCGACATTAAAACTTAAAACGAACAGAAATTGAAATTTAACAATAAAAAAAAAATCTAGTTGGTCATCTTGTCTTCTGAAAAACTCTAAATGTCCTGTGTCTATTGATTTGCCTTTTTATCTTGTACGTATTACTCATCAAGTTTTGGTTTAATTCACCAATAATGGTAATTAAAAACAATAACAACCAAATAAGTAAAATAGTAGCCTGAGGTTATGTACACGCATCGAACAGGGGGGGGGGGGGTTGTTGTGGAGGTAAACCGGAAGCCGAACTTGCAGTTGAATAAATAGGAATTTCTTAAAGGTAAAGAAGCATAAATTGTTATTATTGTATATTTTTTAGTTCGGTAGGGGACATAAGCCAAGCCTAGACCGGTGTCAAAAACTGAACGGTAGTAAAGTAACTAAAACAGTTCAGGAAAAAAAAATGATCTCTTAAAGACCGAAGCAAGCTTTAAACTTGGGTGGAATGCACTATAGTTGGAGGAAAATTAAAGAGAGTAGATGTCAAGCCTTTGAATGATTGGGAGTGGGGATGCTGAAGTCAAATAAAGCATGACATATCAGAATTTTATCCCTAATACATCACATTATTCAAGAAAATTCGAAGTTAGTGTATGAATGCCAAACTAACTGATCATTAACGGCATAAATCTTGGAGAAGGAGGTCCATGTTTTTCGACCCGTGCTAAAGAACAGGCAAAGTGTGAAGGAGAACGGGGGTCATTGTGGAGGAAAATGGGGAAATGATAACGTTTTTTTTTATCAAACTCTTTAAAAGTTTGATAAAATGCCGGGAGTGGGGAGAACATCCCCTAAAAGTGAAATTATCATTCGGATTATTGTAGGGAGGCCGTAAGGCTCAAATTCACCACCCTGAACCAAGAGGCTACTAAACCGGTTTTGAAGTGAAAGGGGTAGAGGTTCACTTTTAAAAGTTGGGGGTAAACTGAGAGAGCCGCAGGTAAGATTTTCCTCTTTTGTCAAATTTTTTTCTATTAAAGAAGGGAAACTATAGCTTTCATCTGAAAAATCACGTGTGATCAATGAAGCATTCCGATTGGGGAACCTCGACAGGGAGACTTGACAATTGACAATGACAATGACTTGACTTGAATGTGTATGGGGAAAAGGTTGGCGTGAGAAGGGGGGGGGGTAGCTGCTCTCCAATCACTTTCGACTATTAAATGGGCACTAGCCAGTAGAAGGGCCTTATTGAGTCCGAACAGCACCACGTGGTTTATGGTTTTCTCACTGAGAATGAAAAAACAGGAATTTTCTCACTTGGAAAAACAGGAACTTTCTCACTTGGAAAACCATAAACCACGTGGTCCTGTCACGAGTAGCACCTGCGCTGTCGACCTCAATTCACCTATCATGAATCAATAATTCCCTTAGAGAAACAACAAATTAATTCCCTTTCTTGACAGATCAATCAACCAATGACATCATCTGTCAGACTTTAAAAATTTTCGCATAGAAACGATTCTCCAGGAATAGATCCAAGTCATTAATGTCTTTGCCTCGGAAACAACTCTTTTGGTCGAACTCCAAAGGATATTAATAACCAAACGCAATGGAAACAATTCCCCAAGAAACATCTTAGCGATGAATTGTCTTAGCGCGGGAAAGAGTTTCCTAGTAATTTGAAATGCATTAGCGCAGAGATGCCAAAAACAAAAGGAACACACATAAATTACGTTTAGGGATTATTTGGGCGAAACCGTTTTAGGGGATTATTTGGGCGAAACAGTTAGAGACATTTTAAAAGAAGATTTTAGGAAAGGTTTTTGAAGAGAATTTGAGGGTGAAACTCTGTGGTCCTTATAATACACAAGTTTCATTTGAACAGTGTTGTGAGGTCCTCTACCCCAACCCCAAAGGGCTCCAATCCCCTACCCCAACCCCGAAGGAAGCCGCCGATACTCAAAGGCCCTCCCCAACCCCCCTAATGGGACTCCAATTCTCCCTCGGGCCCCTCCTTAGCCCCTCCCAACCCCAAAGAGAAGCCCCGATACTCAAAGGTCCCCCAAAAAGAGCCCCAGCCCCCCAAACGCCCTCCTCAGACCCCCAAAGGGACCCTCCCCTCCCTCCCTCCCCCCTCCTCCTCCTCCCCTCCTCCTCCTACCTCCTCCTCCCCTCCCCTCCTTCCTCCCCTTCCCTCCCCCATTTTTTATACTTTTTTTGTGCATTGAGACACAGAACGACCCCCTCCCCCCGGCCCCTCCCCCTCCAAAGGTCTGATTTTTCAAAGTTCATTTTCGATTTCTTTCGTTGAAATGCAAGAGTTGGAATATTTCAGTAGCGTTTCGTTGTGGTTTACCGGGTCACTGTTACATTTTCTTGATTTTTCAAAGTTCATTTTGAATTTCTTTCATTGAAATGTAAGAGTTGAAAATATTTCAATAGTGTTTTGTCATGGTTTACCTTGTCACAGTTACATTCTCTTGATTTTTCAAAGTTCATTTTGAATTTCTTTCATTCAAATGCAAGAGTTGGAATATTTCAATAGTGTTTTGTTGTGGTTTTACCTTGTCACAGTTACATTCTCTCGATTTTTCAAAGTTCATTTTCAATTTCTTTCATTGAAATGCAAGAGTTGGATTATTTCAGTAATGTTTTGTTTGTGCTTTACCTTGTCACAGTTACATTCTCTTGATTTTTCAAAGTACATTTTGAATTTCTTTCATTGAAATGCAAGAGTTGGATTATTTCAGTAGTGTTTTGTCATGGTATACCTTGTCACAGATACATTTTATTAATTTTTTAAAGTTCATTGTTGATATCTTTCGTTGAAATGCAAGAGTTGGATTATTTCAGTAGTGTTTTGTCGTAGTTTACCTTGTCACAGTTACATTCTCTTAATTTTTCAAAGTTCATTTTGGATTTCGTTCGTTGAAATGCAAGAGTTGGATTATTTCAGTACTGTTTTTGTCGTGGTTTACCTTGTCACAGTTACATTCTCTTGATTTTTCAAAGTTCATTTTGAATTTCTTTCGTTGAAATGCAAGAGTTGGAATATTTCAGTAGTGTTTTGTCATGGTTTACCTTGTCACAGTTACATTCTTTGATTTTTCAAAAGTTCATTTTGAATTTCTTTCATTGAAATGCAAGTGTTGGAATATTTCAGTAGTGTTTTATCGTGGTTTACCTTGTCACAGTTACATTCTCTTAATTTTTCAAAGTTCATTTTGAATTTCTTTCGTTGAAATGCAAGAGTTGGATTATTTCAGTACTGGTTTGTTGTGGTTTACTTTGTCATAGTTACATTCTCTCGATTTCTCAAAGTTCATTTTGAATTTCTTTCATTGAAATGCAAGAGTTGGATTATTTCAGTACTGGTTTGACGTGGTTTACCTTGTCACAGTTACATTCTCTTGTTTTTTCAAAGTTCATTTTGAATTTCTTTCATTGAAATGCAAGAGTTGGAATATTTCAGTAGTGTTTTGTTATGGTTTACCCTTGTCACAGTTACATTCTCTCGATTTTTCAAAGTTCATTTTGAATTTCATTCGTTGAAATGCAAGAGTTGGAATATTTCAATAGTGTTTTGTTGTGGTTTACCTTGTCACAGTTACATTCTCATGATTTTTCAAAGTTAATTTTGAATTTCTTTCGTTGAAATGCAAGAGTTGGATTATTTCACTAGTGGTTTGTTGCGGCTTACCTTGTCACAGTTACATTCTCTTGATTTTTCAAAGTTCATTTTGAATTTCTTTCGTTGAAATGCAAGAGTTGGATTATTTCACTAGTGGTTTGTTGTGACTTACCTTGTCACAGTTACATTCTCTTGATTTCTCAAAGTTCATTTTGAATTTCGTTCATTGAAATGCAATAGTTGGAATATTTCAGTAGTGTTTTGATGCGGCTTACCTTGTCACAGTTACATTCTCTCGATTTTTCAAAGTTCATTTTGATTTCTTTCATTGAAATGCAAGAGATGGATTATTTCAGTAGTGTTTTGTGTCGTGGTTTACCTTGTCAAAGTTACATTTTCTTAATTTTTCAAAGTTCATTTGAATTTCTTTCATTGAAATGCAAGAGTTGGAATATTTCAGTAGTGTTTGGTTATGGTTTACCATGTCATAGTTACATTCTCTTGATTTTTCAAAGTTCCCTTTGGATTTCTTTCATTGAAATGCAAGAGTTAAAAATATTTCAATAGTGTTTTCTCGTGGTTTACCTTACCACACTTACATTCTCTTGATTTTTCAAAGATCATTTTGGATTTCTTTCGTTGAAATGCAAGAGTTGGAATATTTCAGTAGTGTTTTTTGCCGTGGTTTACTTTGTCAAAGTTACATTCTCTTAATTTTTCAAAGTTCATTTTGGATTTTGTTCGTTGAAATGCAAGAGTTGGAATATTTCAGTAGTGTTTTGTCATGGTTTACTATGTCACAGTTACATTCTCTTGATTTTTCAAAGTTCTTTTCTTTCGTTGAAATATGTTTTGTTGTGCTTTACCTTGACACAGTTACATTTTCTTGATTTTTGTTAGGTTAGGTTAGGTTAGGCTAGATCAAGTTAGGTTAGGTTAGGTTAAGTTAGGTTAAGTTAGGTTAGGTTAGCCTACGTACGCAAGCGTACGTAGGGTAACCTAACCTAACCTAACTTAACCTAACTTAACCTAACCACGACAAAATACTACTGAAATATTCCAACTCTTGCATTTCAATGAAAGAAATTCAAAATGAACTTTGAAAAATCAAGAGAATGTAACTGTGACAAGGTAAACCATGACAAAACACTACTGAAATAATCCAACTCTTGCATTTCACCGATAGAAATTCAAAATGAACTTTGAAAAATTAAGAGAATGTAACTGTGACAAGGTAAACCACGAAAAAACACTATTGAAATATTCCAACTCTTACATTTCAATGAAAGAAATTCAAAATGAACTTTGAAAAATCAAGAGAATTTAACTGTGACAAGGTAAACCTCAACAAAACACTACTGAAATATTCCAACTCTTGCATTTAAATGAAAGAAATCGAAAATGAATTTGAAAAATCAAGAGAATGTAACAGTGACAAGGTAAACCACGACAAAACGCTTCTGAAATATTCCAACTCTTACATTTCAACGAAAGAAATCCAAAATGAACTTTGAAAAATCAAGCGAATTTAACAGTGACCATGTAAACCACAACGAAACGCTACTGAAATATTCCAACTCTTCCATTTCAACGAAAGAAATTCAAAATGAACTTTGAAAAATCAAGAGAATGTAACTGTGATTAGGTAAGCCGCAACAAAACATTACTGAAATATTCCAACCCTTGCATTTCAATGAAATAAATTAAAAATGAACTTTGAAAAAACAAAAGAATGTAACTGTGACAAAGTAAACCACTACATAACACTACTGAAATATTCCAACTCTTGCATTTCAACGAATGAAATGCAAAATGAACTTTGAAAAATCAAGAGAATGTAACTGTGACAAGGTAAGTCACAACAAACCACTAGTGAAATATTCCAACTCTTGCATTTCAATGAAAGAAATTCAAAATGAACTTTGAAAAATCAAGAGAATGTAACTGTGAAATGGTAAACCACGACAAACCACTAGTGAAATAATCCAACTCTTGCATTTCAACGAAAGAAATTCAAAATGAACTTTGAAAAATCGAGAGAATGTAACTGTGACAAGGTAAACCACAACAAAACACTATTGAAATATTCAAACTCTTGCATTTCAATGAAAGAAATTCAAAATGAACTTTGAAAAATCGAGAGAATGTAACTGTGACAAGGTAAACCACAACAAAACCCTACTGAAATATTCCAACTCTTGCATTTCAATGAAAGAAATTCAAAATGAACTTTGAAAAATCAAGAGAATGTAACTGTGACAAAAGTAAACCACGACAAAACACTACTGAAATATTCCAACTCTTGCATTTCAACGAAAGAAATTCAAAATGAACTTTGAAAAATCAAGAGAATGTAACTGTGACAAAGTAAGCCACAACAAAAACACTACTGAAATATTCCAACTCTTGCATTTAAATGAACGAAATTCAAAATGAACTTTGAAAAATCAAGAAAATGTAACTGTGACACGGTAAACCACAACAAAACACTACTGAAATAATCCAACTCTTGCATTTCAGCGAAAGAAATTCAAAATGAACTTTGAAAAATCAAGAGAATGTATCTGTGACAAGGTAAACCACGACAAAACACTAGTGAAATAATCCAACTCTTGCATTTCAACGAAAGAAATTCAAAATGAACTTTGAAAAATCAGGAGAATGTATCTGTGACAAGGTAAACCACGACAAAAAACCAGTGAAATAATCCAACTCTTGCATTTCAACGAAAGAAATTCAAAATGAACTTTGAAAAATCAAGAGAATGTAACTGTGACTAGGTAAGCCGCAACAAAACACTACTGAAATATTCCAACCCTTGCATTTCAAGGAAAGAAATTCAAATGAACTTTGAAAAATCAAGAGAATGTTACTGTGACAAAGTAAACCACGACATAACACTACTGAAATATTCCAACTCTTGCATTTCAATGAATGAAATTCAAAATGAACTTTGAAAAACCAAGAGAATGTAACTGTGATAAGGTAAACCACGACAAAACACTACTGAAATATTCCAACTCTTGCATTTCAATGAAAGAAATTCAAAATGAACTTTGAAAAAAACAGAGAATGTAACTGTGAAATGGTAAACCACGACAAACCAGTACTGAAATAATCCAACTCTTGCATTTCAATGAAAGAAATTCAAAATGAACTTTGAAAAATCGAGAGAATGTAACTTTGACAATGTAAACCACGACAAAACACTACTGAAATAATCCATCTCTTGCATTTCAATGAAAGAAATTCAAAATGAACTTTGAAAAATCGAGAGAATGTAACTGTGACAAGGTAAGCCGCAACAAAACACTACTGAAATATTCCAACTCTTGCATTTCAATGAACGAAATTCAAAATGAACTTTGAGAAATCAAGAGAATGTAACTGTGACAAGGTAAGTCACAACAAACCACTAGTGAAATAATCCAACTCTTGCATTTCAACGAAAGAAATTCAAAATGAACTTTGAAAAATCAAGAGAATGTAGCTGTGACAAGGTAAGCCGCAACAAACCACTAGTGAAATAATCCAACTCTTGCATTTCAACGAAAGAAATTCAAAATGAACTTTGAAAAATCATGAGAATGTAACTGTGACAAGGTAAACCACAACAAAACACTATTGAAATATTCCAACTCTTGCATTTCAACGAATGAAATTCAAAATGAACTTTGCAAAATCGAGAGAATGTAACTGTGACAAGGTAAACCATAACAAAACACTACTGAAATATTCCAACTCTTGCATTTCAATGAAAGAAATTCAAAATGAACTTTGAAAAAAAAAGAGAATGTAACTGTGACAGGTAAACCACGTCAAACCAGTACTGAAATAATCCAACTCTTGCATTTCAATGAAAGAAATTCAAAAATGAACTTTGAGAAATCGAGAGAATGTAACTATGACAAAGTAAACCACAACAAACCAGTACTGAAATAATCCAACTCTTGCATTTCAACGAAAGAAATTCAAAATGAACTTTGAAAAATTAAGAGAATGTAACTGTGACAAGGTAAACCACGATAAAACACTACTGAAATATTCCAACACTTGCATTTCAATGAAAGAAATTCAAAATGAACTTTGAAAAATCAAAGAATGTAACTGTGACAAGGTAAACCATGACAAAACACTACTGAAATATTCCAACTCTTGCATTTCAACGAAAGAAATTCAAAATGAACTTTGAAAAATCAAGAGAATGTAACTGTGACAAGGTAAACAACGACAAAACAGTACTGAAATAATCCAACTCTTGCATTTCAACGAACGAAATCCAAATGAACTTTGAAAAATTAAGAGAATGTAACTGTGACAAGGTAAAATACGACAAAACACTACTGAAATAATCCAACTCTTGCATTTCAACGAAAGAAATCAACAATGAACTTTGAAAAATTAATAAAATGTATCTTTGACAAGGTATACCATGACAAAACACTACTGAAATAATCCAACTCTTGCATTTCAATGAAAGAAATTCAAAATGTACTTTAAAAATCAAGAAAATGTAACTGTGACAAGGTAAAGCACAACAAAACATTACTGAAATAATCCAACTCTTGCATTTCAATGAAAGAAATTGAAAATGAACTTTGAAAAATCGAGAGAATGTAACTGTGACAAGGTAAACCACAACAAAACACTATTGAAATATTCCAACTCTTGCATTTGAATGAAAGAAATTCAAAATGAACTTTGAAAAATCAAGAGAATGTAACTGTGACAAGGTAAACCATGAATAACCTTATATGCCCCAGGGCATATATACTGTGGTATTGGCAGACGAAATAACGCTACTAAGCGGAAAACAGTGGGAAAACAAAGTAAAAATCGAGCAATTTTTTATTTGTATTTTTTACTTTTGTGTGTAATTTAGTCTGTGATGGACATCAGACACTTGCTGTAATCGTTGTAGATTATAAAATCTGCATACCGTCCAAAATTCTAGCCTTTGGAGCAGATTTCATGCCTTAGCCTATAATGATGAAAACTAAAAAATTTTTTTTTCACCTTAATAAAAAAATAATAATTCTGTAACCAATATTATTTTTTTTAAAATACCAGTAGAATCAACTGAAAAAATATCTACTTTCATTTCCCATCTACTAAATTTTTATTCAACAAACTAAAATAACTTTTTTTTCTTTTTTCGACAAAATATAACAAATATATAGAAAAAGTAAAAACAACATTATTTTAACTTTCTAACTCGGGAGTCGTTAAAAAAAAAAAAAAAAAAATCAGCGCAAAATCACTTAAATCGCAGCAGCTATTTCCGATTTTCTAGCATAGGGAAAATAGCATTAGCCATTAATAAAGACCATTAGCCTTAAACCAGCTCTTGGCAAGTGATACTACATAGTTTTTTTTTATTTGTTTTTTTTTTTTGGGGGGGGGGGGTCATACTCTATAGATGGATTGTTGTTTAACACTTGGAACTAGACACAATTTAATGAAAAAACAGTTCCTAATAGCCTTTTTATATTCCAGAAGCCTTTCATTGGCTCCCCCAAGGCTTAACACTCAGTATAACCCTTCCCTAGTCCTAGGGAACCTAAAAAACATATGTCGGTAGAACAGAAGGGTATGGTTTGCTCTCGGTTCTCTAATTGGGTCGGAACTCTTCAATCTTATTCCCTAGGGGGTGGGTGACCACAAGTTTTATCAAATGTATAATCACGAAATAATTGAAGCTCCAAAGAACATCAAGAGACTTTGTATTCACACAAGTGCTTGGGGGGGGGGGGGGGGGGGGTCAAGATAGAAATTCTGCTAAGTGTGAAGGGATCTGGGGACTTCAGATATTTCATTGGTTGGAAGAAGTGAGAGGGGGAGGGGGCTGAAAATATTTATTTTAGCATAGGCCTAAATTGTTTCTGCAATTAGTCCTTTTTTATAGTTTAGTACTAAGATGAATTAAAAGGAATGGGCTCATATCAGCAAAATACTTTATCTAAACATCTTGGGAATCAATCTAATGATCAGAATAACCGTAGGAGCGTTCGTTCGTAATGAGAGGCTTCAATTTGAATTCCGAGGGTGGGCTGGATGAGGGGTGTAAAATTTAAATAATCTTCTAATAAAATCAGATTAAATATTTGTGTTGAAGAAAAAAAAACACTGGTAAAACAAATATTCTTGCGAAATTAAAACAAATTATCATTAAACTGTAAACATAATTTTAGTTTATATTCGGTTCATATCTCATCTAGATAGAAATTCTCAAAGGCGGTTGATGTGGCTGCTTTCTCCATGTCCCTCATTACTAGATTGACCACTGGTAAAACAAATATTCAAGCGAAATTTAAAACAAATTATCATTAAACTGTAAACATAATTTCAGTTTATATTCGGTTCATATCTCATCTAGATAGAAATTCTCAAAGGCGGTTGATGTGGCTGCTTTCTCCATGTCCCTCATTACTAGATTGGCCACTGGTAAAACAAATATTCAAGCGAAATTAAAACAAATTATCATTAGGCCTAAACTGTAAACATAATTTTAGTTTATATTCGGTTCATATCCCATCTAGATAGAAATTCTCAAAGGCGGTTGATGTGGCTGCTTTCTCCATGTCCCTCATTACTAGATTGACCACTGGTAAAACAAATATTCAAGCGAAATTAAAACAAATTATCATTAAACTGTAAACATAATTTTAGTTTATATTCGGTTCATATCTCATCTAGATAGAAATTCTCAAAGGCGGTTGATGTGGCTGCTTTCTCCATGTCCCTCATTACTAGATTGACCACTGGTAAAACAAATATTCAAGCGAAATTAAAACAAATTATCATTAGGCCTAAACTGTAAACATAATTTTAGTTTTATATTCGGTTCATATCTCATCTAGATAGAAATTCTCAAAGGCGGTTGATGTGGCTGCTTTCTCCATGACCCTCATTACTAGATTGACTACTGGTAAAACAAATAATCAAGCGAAATTAAAACAAATTATCATTAAACTGTAAACATAATTTCAGTTTATATTCGGTTCATATCTTCTCTAGATAGAAATTCTCAAAGGTGGTTGATGTGGCTGCTTTCTCCATGACCCTCATTACTAGATTGACTACTGGTAAAACAAATAATCAAGCGAAATTAAAACAAATTATCATTAAACTGTAAACATAATTTCAGTTTATATTCGGTTCATATCTCATCTAGATAGAAATTCTCAAAGGCGGTTGATGTGGCTGCTTTCTCCATGTCCCTCATTACTAGATTGACCACTGGTAAAACAAATATTCAAGCGAAATTAAAACAAATTATCATTAAACTGTAAACATAATTTCAGTTTATATTCGGTTCATATCTCATCTAGATAGAAATTCTCAAAGGTGGTTGATGTGGCGGCTTTCTCCATGTCCCTCATTACTAGATTGACCACTGGTAAAACAAATATTCAAGCGAAATTAAAACAAATTATCATTAAACTGTAAACATAATTTCAGTTTATATTCGGTTCATATCTCGTCTAGATAGAAATTCTCAAAGGCGGTTGATGTGGCTGCTTTCTCCATGTCCCTCATTACTAGATTGACCACTGGTAAAACAAATATTCAAGCGAAATAAAACAAATTATCATTAAACTGTAAACATAATTTCAGTTTATATTCGGTTCATATCTCATCTAGATAGAAATTCTCAAAGGCGGTTGATGTGGCTGCTTTCTCCATGTCCCTCATTACTAGATTGACCACTGGTAAAACAAATATTCAAGCGAAATTAAAACAAATTATCATTAAACTGTAAACATAATTTCAGTTTATATTCGGTTCATATCTCATCTAGATAGAAATTCTCAAAGGCGGTGATGTGGCAGCTTTCTCCATGTCCCTCATTACTAGATTGACCACTGGTAAAACAAATATTCAAGCGAAATTAAAACAAATTATCATTAAACTGTAAACATAATTTTAGTTTATATTCGGTTCATATCTCATCTAGATAGAAATTCTCAAAGGCGGTTGATGTGGCTGCTTTCTCCATGTCCCTCATTACTAGATTGACCACTGGTAAAACAAAATATTCAAGCGAAATTAAAACAAATTATCATTAAACTGTAAACATAATTTCAGTTTATATTCGGTTCATATCTCATCTAGATAGAAATTCTCAAAGGCGGTTGATGTGGCTGCTTTCTCCATGTCCCCTCATTACTAGATTGGCCACTGGTAAAACAAATATTCAAGCGAAATTAAAACAAATTATCATTAAACTGTAAACATAATTTCAGTTTATATTCAGTTCATATCTCATCTAGATAGAAATTCTCAAAGGCGGTTGATGTGGCTGCTTTCTCCATGTCCCTCATTACTAGATTGACCACTGGTAAAACAAATATTCAAGCGAAATTAAAACAAATTATCATTAAACTGTAAACATAATTTAGTTTATATTCGGTTCATATCTCATCTAGATAGAAATTCTCAAAGGCGGTTGATGTGGCTGCTTTCTCCATGTCCCTCATTACTAGATTGACCACTGGTAAGACAAATATTCAAGCGAAATTGAAACAAATTATCATTAAACTGTAAACATAATTTCAGTTTATATTCGGTTCATATCTCATCTAGATAGAAATTCTCAAAGGCGGTTGATGTGGCTGCTTTCTCCATGTCCCTCATTACTAGATTGACCACTGGTAAAACAAATATTCAAGCAAAATTAAAACAAATTATCATTAAACTGTAAACATAATTTCAGTTTATATTCGGTTCATATCTCATCTAGATAG
Organism: Artemia sinica; assembly: GCA_027921565.1. NCBI lineage: Eukaryota > Metazoa > Arthropoda > Branchiopoda > Anostraca > Artemiidae > Artemia > Artemia sinica. Next base: position 53,253,118 of record CM051269.1, read on the forward strand.
AAATTCTCAAAGGCGGTTGATGTGGCTGCTTTCTCCATGTCCCTCATTACTAGATTAACCACTGGTAAAACAAACATTCAAGCAAAATTAAAACAAATTATCATTAAACTGTAAACATAATTTCAGTTTATATTCGGTTCATATCTCATCTAGATAGAAATTCTCAAAGGCGGTTGATGTGGCTGCTTTCTCCATGTCCCTCATTACTAGATTGACCACTGGTAAAACAAATATTCAAGCGAAATTAAAACAAATTATCATTAAACTGTAAACATAATTTCAGATTATATTCGGTTCATATCTCATCTAGATAGAAATTCTCAAAGGCGGTTGATGTGGCTGCTTTCTCCATGTCCCTCATTACTAGATTGACCACTGGTAAAACAAATATTCAAGCGAAATTAAAACAAATTATCATTAAACTGTAAACATAATTTTAGTTTATATTCGGTTCATATCTCATCTAGATAGAAATTCTCAAAGGCGGTTGATGTGGCTGCTTTCTCCATGTCCCTCATTACTAGATTGACCACTGGTAAAACAAATATTCAAGCGAAATTAAAACAAATTATCATTAAACTGTAAACATAATTTTAGTTTATATTCGGTTCATATCTCATCTAGATATAAATTCTCAAAGGCAGTTGATGTGGCTGCTTTCTCCATGTCCCTCATTACTAGATTGACCACTGGTAAAACAAATATTCAAGCGAAATTAAAACAAATTATCATTAAACTGTAAACATAATTTTAGTTTATATTCGGTTCATATCTCATCTAGATAGAAATTCTCAAAGGCGGTTGATGTGGCTACTTTCTCCATGTCCCTCATTACTAGATTGACCACTGGTAAAACAAATATTCAAGCGAAATTAAAACAAATTATCATTAAACTGTAAACATAATTTCAGTTTATATTCGGTTCATATCTCATCTAGATAGAAATTCTCAAAGGCGGTTGATGTGGCTGCTTTCTCCATATCCCTCATTACTAGATTGACCACTGGTAAAACAAATATTCAAGTGAAATTAAAACAAATTATCATTAAACTGTAAACATAATCTCAGTTTATATTCGGTTCATATCTCATCTAGATAGAAATTCTCAAAGGCGGTTGATATGGCTGCTTTCTCCATGTCCCTCATTACTAGATTGACCACTGGTAAAACAAATATTCAAGCGAAATTAAAACAAATTATCATTAAACTGTAAACATAATTTTAGTTTAAATTCGGTTCATATCTCATCTAGATAGAAATTCTCAAAGGTGGTTGATGTGGCTGCTTTCTCCCATGTCCCTCATTACTAGATTGACCAATGGTAAAACAAATATTCAAGCGAAATTAAAACAAATTATCATTAAACTGCAAACATAATTTCAGTTTATATTCGGTTCATATCTCATCTAGATAGAAATTCTCAAAGGCGGTTGATGTGGCTGCTTTCTCCATGTCCCTCATTACTAGATTGACCACTGGTAAAACAAATATTCAAGCGAAATTAAAACAATTATCATTAAACTGTAAACATAATTTCAGTTTATATTCAGTTCATATCTCATCTAGATAGAAATTCTCAAAGGCGGTTGATGTGGCTGCTTTCTCCATGTCCCTCATTACTAGATTGACCACTGGTAAAACAAATATTCAAACGAAATTAAAACAAATTATCATTAAACTGTAAACATAATTTAGTTTATATTCGGTTCATATCTCATCTAGATAGAAATTCTCAAAAGGCGGTTGATGTGGCTGCTTTCTCCATGTCCCTCATTACTAGATTGACCACTGGTAAGACAAATATTCAAGCGAAATTGAAACAAATTATCATTAAACTGTAAACATAATTTCAGTTTATATTCGGTTCATATCTCATCTAGATAGAAATTCTCAAAGGCGGTTGATGTGGCTGCTTTCTCCATGTCCCTCATTACTAGATTGACCACTGGTAAAACAAATATTCAAGCGAAATTAAAACAAATTATCATTAAACTGTAAACGTAATTTCAGTTTATATTCGGTTCATATCTCATCTAGATAGAAATTCTCAAAGGCGGTTGATGTGGCTGCTTTCTCCATGTCCCTCATTACTAGATTGACCACTGGTAAAACAAATATTCAAGTGAAATTAAAACAAATTATCATTAAACTGTAAACATAATTTTCAGTTTATATTCGGTTCATATCTCATCTAGATAGAAATTCTCAAAGGCGGTTGATGTGGCTGCTTTCTCCATGTCCCTCATTACCAGATTGACCACTGGTAAAACAAATATTCAAGCGAAATTAAAACAAATTATCATTAAACTGTAAACATAATTTCAGATTATATTCGGTTCATATCTCATCTAGATAGAAATTCTCAAAGGCGGTTGATGTGGCTGCTTTCTCCATGTCCCTCATTACTAGATTGACCACTGGTAAAACAAATATTCAAGCGAAATTAAAACAAATTATCATTAAACTGTAAACATAATTTTAGTTTATATTCGGTTCATATCTCATCTAGATAGAAATTCTCAAAGGCGGTTGATGTGGCTGCTTTCTCCATGTCCCTCATTACTAGATTGACCACTGGTAAAACAAATATTCAAGCGAAATTAAAACAAATTATCATTAAACTGTAAACATAATTTTAGTTTATATTCGGTTCATATCTCATCTAGATAGAAATTCTCAAAGGCGGTTGATGTGGCTGCTTTCTCATGTCCCTCATTACTAGATTGACCGCTGGTAAAACAAATATTCAAGCGAAATTAAAAAAAATTATCATTAAACTGTAAACATAATTTCAGTTTATATTCGGTTCATATTTCATCTAGATAGAAATTTCATCTAGAAAAGGGATCTCCATTTACTTTTCTCGATTTACAGAAAACCAACGCACAATGATAGGAATTTAAATTTTCATTCTTGCCACCCTATGTCGGTGAAAAGGGGGGTTGTAATTTCACTAGTGGATAGAGCCTTTAGAATTTGTTCCCAGGAATTTCTGGATTCGGAATTGTTATACTTGAGGGATATTTTGTTTTGTAATAGTTATCCAATTAAGCTCATTGATAAAATAATTGAAAATAGACGGGTTAAACATGATAGTAGGGTTATTGGGGTTTCTCAGTCTTTAGATTTAGTTGTATCAAAAAGCTTCATTTCATTACCATATGTACCTGGTTTGGGTGAGAAACTTTCACGGGTTTTACGTAAATTTGGTATTGATACATGTTTCCAATCGTTGAGGCCAATGGGTAGTTTTTTTTTAGTTCTGGTAAGGATTTAACTCGGGGAAATTTAGTAAGTGGGGTGTATAAAATTCCGCGTTCTTGTGGGAAGTTCTATATTGGTAGGACTCACCAACAATTTTTTGAAAGTTTATTGAACACCGAAACTCAATAAAAAAACCCTACAATTAAGCAAGCCTCCAGAAACTTTCGTTTCAGCTTTAGCAGAGCATATTTTGGCTTTAACCAGATCATTTTGTAAAATTTGATGAAGCCTTGGCTATTTCTAATGATAAGGGTTACACCCAATGGGCGAGGGAAGCCATAGAAATTAAAAAACATATGTTTGCTAACCTTTCCATTAATAGGGACACAGGCAATTTAAATATTGACCCAATTTATGATAGCCTTCTAAAGAGTGAATCAACAGTCAATAAGGGAGTTAAGATTTTAAATAAACACCAGGGGACTATTTTTACCTGCTAGACCAAAACGATTTGCTTCAGTAATAGCTAACAAAAGGATTATTTCGCAACAGAATAATTAAGATAATTTACAGTTTTTTTTTGTTTTTTTTTTTGTTTTTTTTTTTTCTTAGTTACTCTGGTGTCCTCACTGAAGTAACTCTATATTAGCATCTTTTCCCTACGTGGATCAGTTTGCGCGAATTGTACATTTTTGTTTTTGTTGTTTTTTTGGTGGTGGTTTTTATTGGTTTTTAGTTTTATCTTGGTTTTTTTATCTTGTTCTTCTCGTGTTTCTTTCGTGCTGAAGACGCCTTGTTTGTATACAGGCGAAATATCCACGTTTGTTTTGTTTTTGTTGTTTTCTTTTCTCTCCACTGGCCACAGTCTCGTTTGTTGTTTTTTTTTTTTAGATTTTTCTCTTTGTTGGTTTTTGTCATGGCTGGCCAGTTCGGCTTAAGATATTTTATGAGTAATATAATAGTAAAAAAAGTAATAATAGCAGCTAAAATAATAATAAACAAAAATAGTAAAAAAACAGTACAATATTAATAAAAACAAATAAAAGTAGGATAGTAGTAAGATAGTAATAAGAGAACGCAAAATAGTGATATGTAAAATAATAGTAAAATAGCAAAAAATCAAAAGAAAATAGTTATGTAATAGCAAAATAATATTTATGTGTTACAGATATAATTTCTTAGACCTTGCTACTTTTTCATTTACAGAATTTGAGAGAGAGAGAAAACTGGCAACATTTAAATAAGACAGTGAAAAAAAAAAACTTTAAATAATAAAAATCAGAATATTTTGACTCCACGTCCGGAACCTTTATCAACGAGGAAAAACAAACATAAAGCTAAAATAATCTCCAAATACTGCAATCACTATAAAAGCCTGAATAAGCACACAAAAATGACAAAGGATTGTCTCTGGTTTGATGACAAAGGACAAAGGATTGTCAAATAATGACCAAATTGTGTCTCGTATAATTTCAGATCGGCAATGAGATCTAGAAAAAATGAAATACTGTATTTAATTGAAAGAATTGACATAGAATACCAGGTCATCGCCCATGAATGAAATTACAAGGTTAAGATCATTTGAACTATATAGGCCAAAGAAAGGAAAACTTAAGATTTGACCTTCTCCGAACGGAAAACAGGTCAAAGAAAACTTAAGGTTATATATGGCAACAGTTCAAAGAAAACCTATGGATTTGCAATGCAATGGATTTTTTTTTGCAAATATGTTTTTTCCGTAGATAAAGGCTCCCACATTTGGAGTCGGAATATTCGGATTTTTATTATTTAAAGTCTGTTGTTTTTTTTTTTGTTCCTCTGCTTTACTTAAGTTATACCCGTTTTTCTCACTTAAATTCTGTATGTATTATAGAAGCGATCAAAACGTGATTAAAAAAACTAGAATCTGGATACGGGTCCAATACTAAGGAGGAGGGGTTGTTTCACCACCTCTCTTAACATTTCCTATGGCGGGTTGGGTGAGATCAAAAGAGAAAGGTACACTTTAGGTGTTTTTTTTTTTCATAGTACGTTAGGGAGAAAGGGAGGCGAGTACAATAGCTCAGGAAAAGGAGATGATTTTATTTTATTGAGAATAAGTAGGAGCATTAATAATAAACAATGGAAGCAGGAAGGTAAGGTGAAGAAAAGGCAAAGAAAGAGTCATTGGATTTTAAAATCCCTACCGTTGGTGCTGATCTCCGTTCCATGGCCCTTCAGTCAGGAAGTGCAATGGGAAGGGGAAGGCCATCCTGTGCTTTCACACACCTTTCCTGTATACCTCCCCCAGATTTCTCCAGGTAGCCATTTAAAGCTCAGTCGACTCTGGCTGAGACTTAGAGAGTCAAGCCACAGACCAAACAACCAGCGACATGAGGACTCGAACCCCTGTCTTCACGGACTAAGGGTCTCAAGTCTAGCGCACTAACCACTTTGCTAAGACATTGAAAAATTAAGGCTTTATGTTACTACTTACGATAGGTGTGTTTGACTATAAAAGTTCCTCAAAAGACTATTTCTAATTTAGACATTTTTTTTTGCATAAAATATAACCAAATACTTACGTTTTCGATACTGAAAGTTTCTGTAAACTTTTTGCGGTGAAATAAATAGATTAAATGTCTGCCAAAATGCAAATTCGAAATCCATTTGATGAAATTTCAACAGCCTTCTTAAGAACTTATATCATTTAGCAGATGCCGAAAAACATCCATACCTAAAAAGTTGAAGCCTAAATAAAAGCCGAAAGAACACTAAAAATTAGAGAGGTTTTTCTCTGACACAAACATTGACGAGAGGCAGAGCGAGTAGTCTGCCCAACTCCCTGCTCTAAAGGGTCATCCATAATCCATGAAAGATTAAGCCATAAATATTACTATCTATAAATCATATTGTCAGAGCTGTATTTGCAACATAAGAAGTAGAGAAAATACAGCTTAAATTGGGACAAAAAGGTTTCAGAACTAGAAACTAGAGAACCAGAAACTAGAGAAAATTGCTTTCCAATTAAAATTTTCTTGAATATTTCTAAGATACGTAGCTGAGTTAGGTCAGTAACCTTCAGAGATTTAATATTTGAGCATAAATTAAAAAAAAAAGAAGAAAAAAGTCACATTTACTACAGCTGACGAGAAAAAACTTCTCTGGATGATTTTTAAAATTCTCTGTAGGTGATATGGCAAAGCTTCTACACTTGATATATCGGGGGTTTATATGATCTAAATAGACGGTTTTTCAACTTCTCTATGTTTGATATATAAATTTCTCTATCATAGGCAGCGCAATAGCGCTGCCTAAGAAAAGAACGATGTTGGCACAATGAATTATTTTTTTTTTGGTTTTAGACCAGGGCACTTCGTATCGAAGGAGTTGTCGTAGAAACTTCAAAAAAGGCTCATTCGATTGGAAATTGGAAGGGCTTGTGCCCTTTTTAATAGCCAAAAGTGATTGCAGGGCAACTAACACCCTTCCACGCCCACCATTTCCCTAAACACATCCAATCAAAATTTTGAGATAGCCATTTTGTTCAACGTAGGTTAAAGATCTAGAAATTATGTCTTTGAGGAGGACACTCCCCCCACGGCCCTTAGGGCAAGGGTTGTAAGTTATACCCTGGGGGCATATAAGGTTTTTATAGAAAGCGTTGTCGTAGAAACTTTAGAAAGGGCTCATTCGATTGAAAATTCAAAGGAATGTACCCTTTTAATAGTCAAAAGTGATTGGAGGGAAACTAACCCCCCTCTCACGCCCGCCACTTGCCCAAACACATCCAATCAAAATTTTGAGACAGCAATTTTGTTCAACGTAGTAGAAAGTTCTGGAAATTATGTCTTTGAGGATGACTGCTACTACTTCCCCCCCCCACCCCTCAGGGAAAGGGTTATAAGTTATGCCCTGGTGGCATATAAGGTTTTTATAGATAGCGTTGTCGTAGAAACTTCAAAAAGGGCTCATTGAATTGGAAATTGAAAGAGCTAGTGCCCTTTTTAATAGTCGAAAGTAATTGGAGGACAACTACCCCCCTCCCACGCCCACCATTTCCTCAAACACATCCAATCAAAATTTTGAGATAGCGTAAACTGAGGAGACTTTGGACCAAGGAGGTAACTTTGGACTAAAGCTGAAAAAAAAAAAGATTTGAATGCCTTGGGCTCCAAAATCTGAGAAGCTGCAGTTCCAGTTTTTTTTTTCTCAAGCAAGAAGGTTCATCAGGTAAAGTCTTACACAAATTATCTTTGAATTTTCTCCTGTTGTTTGGCTTTAAAAAAAACATTTTGTTACAAGTGAAGTTTTTTTCAAATTTTATTTCCTTCTACAAATTGCATCAGCTCTGGACTTTGGTGCTAATTTTTTTTTTAGGTCAGCGTGTTCCTGGACATCCTGTCAGCAAAAAACTCAAAGAAATCAATCCTATCACTGACTGAGGACCAGTGAGAGAAGAAAATCTGGAAATGACCATTTCCAGATTTTCTCAAATGTCAATATGGGGTAACTTTGTAACAACAAAAACTTTAGCTAATATTTGCCTTTTCTTTGTATGTTAAGAGCTGAAGATGCCATGCAAGCACAAAAGACAGCCAGGAAGTCGGAGGTATGTTGACTATAGTGCAGAGACACTTGAAAAAGCATTACGCGTTATACAGCACACCCGTACGACAACACGCAGGTGCAGCTAAAAAGTATAAAATACCCCGAAGCACCCTTATGAACAAACTTCATAAGCAGCATACTGGGAAAATTGGCGGCCCAAACCGAGCTGTCTGCCCAAGAAGAAAGTTATTTTGTTCATACTGTGATTACCATGTCAGAGGCAGGCTTTCCTCTTGACTGCAGTGACCTCTGCTATCTAGTGAAGGCATACTTGGACAGGGCTGGGAAGAAAGTGAAAAGCCAGAAAGAAGTGAAAAAGCCAGGCAGAAAAGTTGTCATCTCTGACAACCTTTCATACCACATCAGTGTCGATGTTCTCAAGGCTTGCGAAGAGAACAACATTGCATTTATCTCACTCCCGTCTAATTCAACGCATTTGACACAACCCTTAGATGTTGCATATTTTAGACCAATAAAAATAAAATGGCGACAAATACTTCTGAGGTACAAGACCATAAAGAATGGATCGTCAGTTAGCATACCAAATGCTGATTTTCCGAAATGCTGAAAGAAGTGCTACAGTGTCTCGAAGAAGGAATGAACCAGAAAATATGAAAAGTCGTTTTAAAAAGTGTGGAATATATCCTTTGAACAGAAACGAAGTTCTTCAGCACCTTCCCTCATGCTTTAATGCAGATACAACCAACACGACTCGAGTGTTGAACGATACTATGATAGACTATCTGAAGGAGCTAAGGCACGGAAATGAGACAGCAAAGACTACAAAACGAAAAAAAGATAAACGTCCCTGCTGGAAAAGCTATTCGGTTGAATATATTACCGGTACAGGCCGGATGACCAATGAACAGTCTGGTGATAACTCTGATGAAGAAGAGCTTCTCCGAATATTTCTTTGTAATGGTTCTTTTTTATATTTTTTTTTTCCATGGCCTATGGGCTTTTTGCGCAAATAAATTCTATTCTATTAGAAAAACAGGACAAGGAAAGTTGCGAAAAAAAGCGGAAGAGCGCCAGTGATACAACTAAAGGTCTGAAACCAGAATCTGCAAATGAAAATGGGAAATTATGTTCAGTTTGTGTATGAAGGGGAGAGATTCCCAGGCATGATCATCGAAGAAAAGAACAGGACTTTCAATTCAAGTCAATGCAAATGGTCAGACCCAATATTTGGAAATGGCCTGATCGTGACGATATTGAAGACGACCCGGTGAAAATACTCAAAGAACCAGAGCCAGCTCCTGGTGTATCTTCATTTAGGCTGACCAGATTTTTATTTGTGGACTTTTTTATTTGTGGTGCTTCACTGAAAGCGAATTACTCGTATATTACAAATTTATTATTTTCCAGTTCTTACAGCATTGAAAATGAAAATAAAAATTACAGTGAAAAAAAAAAGCTTGAACTGATGGATCTTTCAACAATTAATATCATTATATATCTAATATTCAATTTGATTTTGTTTATACTTTCCAAGACTGTTCAAGACTCATATAGTTTTGCCATTTTTTTTAACTCTGCCATTTTTTCTAACTAATCGTGTTAGTTTGTTATGAAAACATTCTATGGCTTCTGGGCATTTCTATTTGAGCGGAAAACTGCACCTCAAACTTTGTGGAACATGTATTTTTTTTAACTCTGCCATTTTTTCTAACTAATCGTGTTAGTTTGTAATGAAAACATTCTATGGCTTCTGGGCATTTCTATTTGAGCGGAAAACTGCACCTCAAACTTTGTGGAACATGCATTTTCTTGCATGAAACACCAAAATATAATAAAATGTCAAGTTTCGGAGTGTTCCACCACTCGCAAGCAAGTGCCATTGGTATTTTTTAATCCGCATGGTCAATTTAGGGGGTGGAGGGTAGGCTAATTCTCGTAGCATCCCTATTCCGTCGTGGTATGATTCACATTTTCAACACCTGGCGTCCGGACTATCGTAGAATCTACCAAACATACAACTACCCCAAATCAGTATCAATAAATAAATGAAACCCAAAACGAACAAAAATTGAAATAAATATTAGAGTCAAACTCAAAACGAGCATAAATTAATATGAGTAGGGTTCAAAACCCTATGCTTTCTAAAAGCCAGAATATAATTTGTACTTTACTGAAAAAAATTCAAATGAGTTTACTGAAAAAAAATGTGCATTGTCAATTTAATATACATATGCTGATATTTATTCCATAAATCTTAATTAATTTTGATTTCTCAAAGTTACAAAAGTGAAAACATTTCAAAGAATTGTTTTCAGTAAAGCGCCAATGACGCAGTAGGTTTTAGGCTTCTGCAGTGAGGCGATACTCAAACTCTTGTTTTTAGTTATTTTTATTTGGTTCAAACTTGATTTGCATATTCTTTTTAAGTTTCACTCGTTTCAAGATTTATTTATTCATTTACATTAATATATATTGTATGTTTGTTCGCATTGATTGTTTATTTAATTTCTGTTCGTTTTAAGTTTCATTTATACTTTAATAGCAAAATATTTGTTTTCGTTTTAAGCTTGATTTTCATATTCAATCTAAGCATTACTCGCTTTAAGATCTATTTATTCATTTATATTATTTCTTGTTGTATGTTTTTTGCTATGATTGTTTATTTAATTTCTGTTCGTTTTGGGTTTCATTTATTCTTTAACAGTAATTTCTGGTCGTTTTTAGTTTGAATTTTAACAGGTATTTGTATCTCCTGAGCTTAAGTCTAAAATGGCCTTTACTTTTCTTTGAAAAACTTATTTTTTCGGAAAGTTTTTTTTAATTAATTTTTGTTCGTTTTTGATTGTAAAAAGTTTCAAGTTTTTATGGCATGGGGGGGTTCTTACTGTCCGATTATTCTTGACTTTAAAATACAGATCTAGAACTTTCAATTTACATCGAATGAGGCTTTTTTCAAAGTCAATACGATTACCTCTTTGATAAAAACCTTATATATGAACAATAGACAGCTTGCATAACTTGTGGACAGCGATTGACAACAATGAATGGGTTGAAAAAACAGCTACAATAAGGGGGTTTAGACCATTTTACTTGCTGACACAAAGGCATCGCGACTGTTTGGAATTGACCTTAACAGGATTTTGTGTGCCAAAGCAATTTTGCATCTACCACAGAGTATGTATTTTAACCTTATAATTGGATAATTATAATTGATTTCCAATGTGTTCTTCCCATACAAAACCCCTTCCCATAAGTTATAAACCCCCCTTAATAAGTTATGCCCCAGGGCATAACTTAAAACGCCTACCCCCGGGCCCTGATGGGCTATGTTGACACCGGAGTTTTTTGTTATCAGAACTTTGAACTATTTTAACAAAATGTCTATCTCAAATTTTTATCTGATGCATTTAGGGCTTGGAGGAGGGGGGTGGGGGGGCTAGTTACCCTCCAATCTCTTTTGACTATTAAAAAGTGAACAAGAACTTTCAATTTCCTGTCAAATGAGCCCTCTCTAAAGTTTATACGAGCATCCCTTCCATAAGAAATAATAGGAAGGATTCGGAGAATCCTTAAATTACAACCCTTGCCCTGAGGGCTGTGGGGGAGTTGTCATCCTCAAAGACCTAATTTCCAAAACTTAAAACTACGTTTAATTAAATAGCTGTCTCAAAATTTTGATTGGATTTGTTTGGGGAAAAGGCGGGCGTGAGAGGGGGGTTAGTTGCCCTCAAATCACTTTCGACTATTAAAACGAGCACTAGCCCTTTGAATTTCTAATCGAATGAGCCTTTTTTGAAGTTTCTACGACACCGCCTTCTATAAAAACCTTATACGCCCCCAGGGTATACTTAAAACCCTTGCCTTGAGGGTTGTGGGGGATTGTCCCCTCCCCTGGATCCGCCACTGCCTTACACTCTCTGTTTCTTTCCTTGTTAAGGAGGACAGCAGATGCCTAATAGGTTGTGTTAATACCAAAACAGTTTAACTCTCAATGGACCTTCAGGTATAAACAGAATTAGTTCAAAGGAAGGGGTGGGGAAAAAGGGCGTGTGGGGGGGGGTATTTGCCCTTCGATCAATTTTGACTCTTAAGAGCTGGACTAGAATTTCCAATTTCCAATCAAATGAGCCATCTCTGAAGTTTATACGAAAATCCCTTCCTGCCCCCGGGCCCTGGGGGGTTTTGTAGACCGCAGAGTTTTGTTACTTAAAACCTTTCAACTATTTTTAACAAAATGTTATTTTTAACCCTTGCATATAAAGCAGCTCTGGGGGGAAAGTAATAAAAAATATTGAAGCTATATAAGATTTATTCATTTATTTATGGTTTGCACCGGTTATCTTTACGTTTGTAAGGTAGTTAATTTTAGTTTCTGTTCGTTCGTTTGGCCCAAATAACATCACTTTCGACTATTAAAAAGGGCACTAGCCCTTTGAATTTCTAATCGAATAAGCCTTTTTTGAAGTTTCTACGACAACGCCTTCTATAAAAACCTTATATGCCCCCAGAGCTTAACTTAAAACCCTTGCCCTGAGGGTTGTGGGGGATTGTCCTCCTCAAAAATATATTTTTCTATCTGGAAATAAACTATGCTGAACGAAATGGCTATCTCAAAATTTTGATGGGATGTGTTTGGGGGAATGATTTAGCGTGGGGGGGGGGGCTAGTTGCCCTCCAATCACTTTCGACTATTATAAAGGGCACTATTCCTTTGAATTTCCAATCGAATGAGCCTTTTTTGAAGTTTCTACGACAACGCCTTCTATAAAAACCTTATAAGCCCCCACGGCATAACTATAAAACCCTTGCCCAGAGGGTTTTGGGGGATTGTCCTCCTCAAAAACATATTTTCTGTCTGGAAATCAACTGGGCTGAACAAAATGGCTATCTCAAAATTTTGATATGATGTGTTTGGGGGAATGATGGGCGTGGGGGGGGCTAGTTGCCCTCCAATCACTTTGACTATTAAAAAGGGCACTTTCCCTTTGAATTTCCAAGCAAATGAGCCTTTTTTGAAGTTTCTATGACAACGCCTTCTATAAAAACCTTATATGCCCCCAGGGCATAACTTAAAAAACCCTTGCCCTGAGGGTTGTGGGGGATTGTCCTCCTCAAAAAACATGTTTTCTATGTGAAAATCAACTAGGCTGAACAAAAATGGCTATCTCAAAATTTTGATTGGATGTTTTTTGGGGGAATGATGGGCGTGGGGGGGGGGTGGGCTAGTTCTCCTCCAATCACTTTCGACTATTAAAAAGGGCACTATCCCTTTGAATTTCCAATCGAATGAGCCTTTTTGAAGTTTTTCTACGACAATGCCTTCTATAAAAACCTTATATGCCCCAGGGCATATCTTAAAACCCTTGCCCTGAAGGTTCTGGGGGAGTTTCCTCCTCAAAAACGTATTTTCTACGTGTAAATCAACTACGCTGAAACAAAATGGCTATCTCAAAATTTTGATTGGATGTGTTTCGGGAAATGATGGGCGTGGGGGGGGGGGGGCTAGTTGCACTTCAATCACTTCCGACTATTAAAAAGGGCACTAGCCCTTTAATTTCCAATCGAATGAGACTGTTTTGAAGTTTCTATGACAAACGCCTTCTATAAAAACCTATATATGCCCCTAGGATATAACTTAAACCCTTGCCCTGAGGGTTGTGGGGGAGTTTCCTCCTCAAAAATATATTTTCTATCTGGAAATCAACTACGCTGAACAAAATGCATATCTCAAAATTTTTGATTTGATGTGTTTGGGGGAATGATGAGCGTGGGGGGGGGGCTAGTTGCCCTCCAATCACTTTTCGACTGTTAAAAAGGGCGTTTTCCTTTGAATTTCCAAGCGAATGAGCCTTTTTTGAAGTTTCTATGACAAAGTCTTCTATAAAAACCCTTATATGCCCCCCAGGGCATAATTTAAAAACCTTGCCCTGAGGGTTGTGGGGGACTGTCCTCCTCAAAAACATGTTTTCTATGTGAAAATCAACTACACTGAACAAAATGGCTATCTCAAAATTGTCTCTCGTGATTGGATGTGTTTGGGGGAATGATGGGCGTGGGGGGGGGGGGGGGTTTAGTTCCCCTCCAATCACTTTTCGACTATTAAAAAGGGCACTATCCCTTTGAATTTCCAATCGAATGAGCCTGTTTTGAAGTTTCTACGACAATGCCTTCTATAAAAACCTTATATGTCCCCAGGGCATAACTTAAAACCCTTGCCCTGAAGGTTCTGGGGGAGTTTCCTCCTCAAAAACGTATTTTCTATCTGTAAATCAACTACGCTGAACAAAATGGCTATCTCAAAATTTTGATTGGATGTGTTTGGGGAAATGATGGGCGTGGGGGGGGGGGGGGGCTAGTTGCACTCCAATCACTTTCGACTATTAAAAAGGACACTAGCCCTTTAATTTCCAATCGAATGAGCCTGTTTTGAAGTTTCTATGACAACGCCTTCTATAAAAACCTTATATGCCCCCAGGGTATAACTTAAAACCCTTGCCCTGAGGGTTGTGGAGGAGTTTACTCCTCAAAATATATTTTCTATCTGGATATCAACTACGCCGAACAAAATGGCTATCTCAAAATTTTGATTGGATGAGTTTGGGGGAATAATGGGCGTAGGGGGGGGGGGGGCTAGTTGCCCTCCAATCACTTTCGAGACTATTAAAAAGGGCACTAGCTTTTTGAATTTCCAATCGAATGAGCCCTTTTTTTGAAGTTTTTATGACAACTCCTTCTATAAAAACCTTATATGCCCCCAGGGTATAACTTAAAACCCTTGCCCTGAGGGTTGTGGGGGAGTGTCCTCCTCAAAAATATATTTTGTATCTGGAAATCAACTACGCTGAACAAAATGGCTATCCCAAAATTTTGATTGGGTGCGTTTTGGGAAATGATGGGCGTGGGGGGGGGAGGGGGCTAGTTACACTCAATCACTTCGACTATTAAAAAGGGCACTAGCCCTTTAATTTCCAATCGATTGAGCCTGTTTTTGAAGTTTCTACGACGACGCCTTCTATAAAAAACTTATATGCCCCCAGGGCATAACTTAAAAACCTTGCCCTGAGGGTTGTGGGGGAGTGTCCTCCTCAAAAATATATTTTCTATCTGGAAATCAACTACGCTGAACAAAATGACTATCCCAAAATTTTGATTGGGATTGCTGTGTTTGGGGGAATGGATGGGCGTGGGGGGGGGCTATTTGCCCTCCAATCATTTTTGACTATTAAAAAGGGCACTAGAACTCTCGATTTCCAATTGAATGATCCCTCTTTGAAGTTTTCTACAACAACCCCTTCCATATGAAGTGCCTCTGGGAAAAAAAAATAATAATAAATAATAATAATAAAAACATTGGAGCCGTATGGCCTTTACTATAGGCAACGCTACAGCGTTGCCTCTGAAAGATGAGAAGTTACTTTAATCCCAAAGTTCCTGAATCAATGCCAAATTTATGCGATTTTTTTTTTTAAAATAAAGTTTGTGGACCAAAGTTAACCCTGTTTACACATGTCTTTGGTTTCTCATTACCAAAATAAACTGGTGCAAAGTCACCCCGACTGGTGCGGTGAGATTAGACCATAAAAAAAAAAAGAATTTTTTCCATTATTTCATGTTCTCTAGAGACCTAGTTGCACCTT
Organism: Artemia sinica; assembly: GCA_027921565.1. NCBI lineage: Eukaryota > Metazoa > Arthropoda > Branchiopoda > Anostraca > Artemiidae > Artemia > Artemia sinica. The sequence goes on from CM051269.1 coordinate 53,268,510, forward strand.
TCCTGATATTTTTAGCTTTTCTATCCAAAATTAGATAATTTATGAGCTAAAAAATCTCAAAAAGCGGTAAAAAGTCTATTCAGTTTACGGTAGCCATTTTGTTCAACGTAATTGAAAGTTCTGGAAATTATGTCTTTGAGTATGACTACTACTACTTCCCCCCCCCCTTCAGCCCTCAGGATAGAGTAGTAAGTTATGCCCTGGGGCATATAAGGTTTTCTATAGAAAGGGTTGTCGTAGAAACTTCAAAAAAGTGCTCATTCGATTGGAAATGAAAGGGCTAGTGCACTTTTTAATAGTATAGAAAGTGATTGGAGGGCAACTAACCCCTTCTCATGCCCAAAATACCCCAAACACATCCAATCAAAATTTGAGACAGCCATTTTTCAACGTAGTTTAAAGTTCAGGAAACTAGGTCTTTGAGGATGGCAGCCCCCCCCCAACCCTCAGGGCAAGGTTTTAAGCTATGCCCTGGGGGGATATAAGGTTTTATGGAAGGTGTTGTTGTAGAAAGTTCAAAAAGGGCTCTCTCGATGGGAATTGAAAGGGCTACTGCCCTTTTGAATAGTTCAAAAGTGATTGGAGGGCAACTAACCTCCCTTTCACGCCCACCATTCCCCAAATACATCCAATCAAAATTTTGAGATAGCCATTTTGTTGTCTAATGTTTTGAAAGTTCTGAAAAATTGTGTCTTTGAGGATAACAACCCCCCCACACCCCCCAGGGCAAGGGTTATAAGTTATGCCCTGGAGCCATATAAGGTTTCTATAGAAAGCGTAGTCGTAAAAAAATTTTAATGAATTACTTCAAAAAGGACTCACTCATCAATCTGGGAAATTGAAACGGCTTAGTGCCCTTTTTAATAGTCGAAAGTGATTGGAGGGCAAACTAACCCCCCTCTTACGCCTACCATCTCCCGAACACATTCAATAAACATTTTGAGATATCCATTTTGTTCAACGTAGTTAAAGGTCCGGGAATTATGTCTTGAGGATGACACACCCCTCACACCCCCAGAGCAAAGGTTATAAGTTATGCCATTGGGAGCATATAAGGTTTTTATAGAAAGTGTTGTCGTAGAAAGAAAACGTCAAAAAGGGCTCGTTCAATTCGGAATTGAGAGGGCTAGTGTCCCCCCCCACGCCCATCATTTCCCCAAACACTTCCAATCAACATTTTGATATAGCTATTTTTTGAACATAGTTAAAGGTTCTGGAACAATCTCTTTGAGTATGAACCCCCCCCCCCTTGTCACAGCCATCCAGGCCAAGGTTGTAAGTTATGCCCTGAGGGCATATAAGGTGTTTTATAGAAAGCTTTGTTGTAAAAAATCAAAAAAGGACTCATTCGACTGGAAATTGAGAGGGCTATTGCCTTTTAATAGTCGAAAGTAATCGGAGGGAGAAATTAATCGTAGGGAGCGGGGGGGAGGCAAATGCCCCCCCACGCCCACCATTATCCCCAAACACTTCAATCAAAATTTCGAGATAGCCATTTTGTTCAACGTATTTGAAAGGTCAGGAAATTATGTCTTTGAGTATAACAAATCCCACCAAGCCCTCAGGGCAAGAGTTGTAAGTTATGCCCTGGGGGCATATAAGGTTTCTATAGAAAGCATGATCATATAAACTTCGATGGGGGTTCATTGGATTGTGAATCAGACGCTCTAGTGCTCCTTTTAGGAGTCAAAGTGATAAGAGGGCAGCTACCATCTCCCCTCCACACACACAAACACACATCTTATTGTCCCGAAATGCATCTATAGAAATTTTGAGATCGCCATTCTATTTATCAAAATAGTCTAAATATCATATAGCAAGGCTTTTGGGGTTGAAAAAAAACAGAGATTAGGGGAAAGGGTTGTAAGTTATGCCAGTGAGTATTTAAGATTTTTATGGAAGGGATGGTTGTTAACTTTAAAAGAGGCTCAGTCTTTTTCTCTGAAAAAGACTATGTCAACATAAAACGAACAGAAATTAATTAAAAAAAACTTTTTCCACAAAATAAGTTTTTCAAAAAAAAGTAAAGAACTCCATTAAACAAAAATTAACAAAAATAGAGTCAAATAATCTAACAAGCATACAACTACCACAAATCAGTATCAATAAATAAATGAAACCCAAAACAAACAGAAATTAAAATATATAACAGAGTCAAACTTAAAACGAGCAGAAAATTAGTATGAGTAGGGTTCTAAAACCCTATGCTTTCTAAAAGCCAGAATATAATATGTACTTTGCTGAAACAGATTCTTTTAAATATTTTCATATTTATAACTTTAAGAAATCATAAATTAACTAAGATTTTAAGGAATAAATATCAGCATATATATATTAAAACTGACAATGCCCATTTTTTTTCAGTAAATTCATTGTTTTTTTTTTTCAGTTAAGTACAAATACAGTAAAGTAAAGTACAAAGTACAATCTCAAGGGAAGAGTCAGACAAAACTGAACTGGCATCTCAAGAGAAGAGTCAGACAAAATTGAACTGGCATCTCAAGGAAGAGTCAGACAAAATTGAACTGGCAACTCAAGGGAAGAGTTTAGCCTAGACAAAATTGAATCTATCCATAAAACAGCCCTGCAAATAATTTTCAAAGAAAATTCCATAATACTTTCTTTTAAAAATAAAGTTGGGTTAAAGAACGCTTTGAGTACATGAGAGGTATGTTGTGCCTCCGTTTTTTTAAAATGCGACGACAATCCCTTGTATAGAACACATTTTCTGAAAAAAGTACTCCCCAACTAGATTCCGCCCTCCTTGGGTCATTCCCCAGCATATTCCTTCCTTGTCTCCTGTTTGATGCAATATCTCCAGATCTGAAAAAAAATTGTCCCTTTATTACTGAAAAAAATAAACAAACATCGGTTCGTTTTTTTTCTTTTTCTTTCTTTTTGCTGGTGCTGCCCAAGTTTTGTATTTGTTTGCTGATTCCACCCCCTTTTCTACTTTTTTTTGCTTTGTAATGTCTGGTTTTTATCTTTTAACTTGTTATGGCATTTCCCAGTTTTGATTATTGACTAACAAATGATCTTTCCTTCTCATAATTTAATTATGGTCTTTTTTGCCAGTCCTTTAGTAGTAATAATAAGGAATAGTTGTAATAATAGTCCTTTAGTTGTAATAACTTCTATATTAGGGTTCTTTGATACGCTGATGGTGAGATTTTCGTTAAGATTATATTACTTTTAAGGGGCGTTTCCCCCTTTTTTCGAAAATCAGGCAAATTTTCTCAGGCTCATAGCCTTTGATGAGTAAGACTAAACTTATAATGAAACTTATATATTTGGAATCAGCAGAATCAGCCGATTCTTTTGATATATCTATTGAAATCAAAATTCCGCATTTTTTTTAGTTTTAGTTACTATTGAGCTGGATCGCACCTTACGTAAAGTTCGTTACCACGAACTGTTCGATTTGTTGTAATGTTGTAATAAACATCGTATTGTAATAGCTTATCTTAAGTGTGATTTCAGCTGCATTTTGCTGGCAGCTCTGTAGCATCATTTCATTTGGTTCTCTTGTGGCAACGGATATATTGGACCTTCAGCTCATTTCCCTTTCTCTTGCTAAGAAGTTTACAAAATTTTTTCAAATCTGAATTATGAGCAAGGAAGTAAATGAGCCCAGCAGGGATACAACCAACTGAGAGAGGACAAGTTGTAATTCAATTAAGGCTTTCAAGTCATTGCAATTGCCCAGAGCTCTGATGCATGTATGGAATAAGATATAGACAGAATGCCATGACAATAAGGCCTAAAGCAGGGTGCAAGAATCAGCACCTGTGTCAAGTTCTCTTTTTGAGCCATCAGAATATACTCCAAGATGGTCTGGGAAAGGACTAGACTTTTCATTTAAAATTTTTACACTTCCTCATTTGAGCAATATGATTTGTCATATGACAGTAGGTGGGGGGGTTGCAATGGAATAGGCTCATCTCACAAGGTTGTGAGTCTACAAAAGTCTAGCTACCATAATGGCTATCTCTCTAATTTGGAATGTTGATTGGAAACATGAGAATATTTTTGTCTCCCAAAGGCAATGGTGTTAGTTTTGGCTGTTGCCACATAGAGTCCAAAAGAATCAGAAAAAGCAGATACTGTTTTAATAATGCCTGCTGGATATCGCTGATTTCCATCAGAACATAGACCTAAAGATGTGTTGAGGATACTCAGTTCATAAACATAGAGGTTAAACAGCCAGGGGCTGAGGATTACCCATTCAGGTAAGACATTTGTTATTGGCTGTAAAACTTTTGTTACGGGCTAGTATCTTTATAATTGTTTATTTGAACCAAGAATGACCTATCTGCTAAGCAATTCTAAATAAAATTAATAAAACCATCAGGAAAATCAACACCATGTAGAACTTGTGTCAAGTGGAGGACATTACCATACGCATCTGACCAGCCAAATTGCCCACCAGGGCTTCTATAATCGATTATGAATTTGTAACATCAATATACAGCCTTAATTAACCATCAGGAAATTAATACAACCATCAGGAAAAATCAACACTATGTAGAACTTGGGTCAAGTCAAGGATATTACCATACGCATCTGACCAGCCAAATAGCACAACAGGGCTTCTACACTCGATTATGAATTTGTAACATCAATATACAGCCTTAATCAACCATCAGGAAAATTAATAAAAAACCATCAGGAAAATAAACACTATGTAGAACTTGTGTCAAGTGGAGGACATTAGTATATGCATCTGATCAGTCAAATAGCACAACAAGGCTTCTATACTCAATTATGAATTTGTAACATCAATATACAGCCTTAATTAACCATCAGGAAATTAATACAACCATCAGGAAAATCAACACTATGTAGAACTTGGGTCAAGTCAAGGATATTACCATACGCATCTGACCAGCCAAATAGCACAACAGGGCTTCTACACTCGATTATGAATTGGTAACATCAATATACAGCCTTAATCAACCATCAGGAAAATTAATAAAACCATCAGGAAATCAACACTATGTAGAACTTTTTTCAAGCAGAGGACATTACCATGCGCATCTGACCAGTCAAATAGCACAACAGGGCTTCTATACTCGATTATGAATTTGTAACATCAATATACAGCCTGGCTAGGTTGTCCATAGAGTTATGGCCTCTTCTGAACATTAGAAACTGGGTCACTAGTATCAGCTTGCTTTTGAATTAATAATTCCAATGTTAAATCAAGACTTGATAGAACTGAAATTCCTCTATCCAAAAAAAGGATCTGAGCTGCCAAAGTTGATTATAAATATGTAAAAGAGTACGTTCGAAAGTAAAAAGAGATACATCAATCCCCTGCACATGGATTTCATCATGTGTTAATGAGAAGTATTTACTTCAAATTCACATGGCAAACCACTTCAAAAGCTTTACAAAGACGCATCAAAAATTTGTGTATATGCATTTTTGTTACTTTTTTACGAGTCGGACAAAAACTTTTTTTTGTGGGGGGGGGGGGGGGGGGGGGAAACTGGTAGTCCTCTCTCCCAGAATACGACCTTGTATGGGAGAACTCATCTAGTAGGGAAAGTTTACCCTCATTACTCTTGCTCAGAATTTCAGTGAAGATCCCATTTTTTTTTTTTGTTCATTTGGTTCTAATGACTTATTCTCAATCATAAGTCCTTTTTCTCATCATCAAGGGTTTATTACTACAACTTATTTTACTTATAAAAATGATAGATTCTTTAGGGAGCAGTTATGAAATTTATTTGAGAGGTGAAATTCAACCAAAGTTACCTCTTTGCTCTCCTACAGAAAAAGTTTAACTTTGACTGAAGCCTGCAAGAAAGTTTTTTTTAAGGATTTCCTAGTGTTCTCCTTTTGGCATTTGCTACCCTGCTACCCGTAGCATGCTACCCATGCTACGTCCTTTGGACCAGCATGGCATGAGATATGTCTCCCTAGCAAAAACATAATTATTTGATGACTTTGGGACAGAAAAAATCAGCAGTTGAGTTAAGGCCCTGATTTTATTATCACCCGTGCTCATATTGTGGATGCACATGTACCTTGCCTTATTTAGGGAATTTTAAAATATGCCAAAGCAGATACATCAAATCCATGGGGAGGGGAGAAATCCTCCCCTTTGTTCCCCTCCCTCCCAGATTTTTAAAAATAATTATTTTTTTGGTATTTGCACTAAACATTTTTATATCTTCATTGAAAAAAAGTTCTCTCCCAAATTTTGAAAAATATATTTTGCCCCCCCCCCCCCTCATATTTCCGTGGGTTGACGAACCCTGTTGCCAAGATACTTCACAGTTGAGACACTTAGCTTTAAAGTAAGCAGGAATAACACTTATATTGTCGATAATAGTGCAGAGCATCAGATGAACATTATTAACAGTATCAAACAGTTGTGGTAACAAACTGTAAGTAAGGTGCAATCCAGCTCAATAGTAACCGGAACTCTAAAAAGCGGAATTTTGATACCCATAGATATATCAAAAGAATCGGATTATTATGCTGATTTCTATTACATAAATTTCATTAAATTTAGTTTTACCCATCAATGGCTACAAGGCTGAGAAAATTTCCCTGACTTTAAAAAAAAAGGGGGAAACAACCCCTAAAAGATGTCTTGCTTTCTCTTTTTCGTCTAAATTTTACGCGTGGAGTTGTTAAGGGTTGTCCAGAGTAAATTTTCACCAAGATTGAATTACCTAGAGGATATTTCCATCGGGAAAGGATTTTTCCAAGGAGGTGGGACCAGATTTTCTGGCATTATTTAAAAAACGAAACAGAAATTGTTACATATATGAAGGGGGTTGCCCCCTCCTCAACACCTCACTCTTTACACCGAAGTTTTAATTTTGTTCTAATTCTTTAGGAATGACTCCTGAAACACAATGGTCATTTGATTCGAACAATAAGATATTTTAAAAGTACTGATACACTTTTGCATAAAGAGTGAGGATTTGAGGAGGAGGCAACCCCCTTCATATACGTAATAATTTTTGTTCGTTTTAAGTTTTAATGTTGCTCCTTACTTTCAGGTGAAACAACTTGTTGTTTTTTTTTTTATTTAATCGCTGATCAGATCCTAATCTATAAATACTTATTTCATATATACTCTCTCTTTGCAAGGAGATATGATAAAATTCTATTTGACATGTTTTTAACTATCATGGAATATAGCTGGGTAAGGTAAAAAACAAAAACTTTCAGAAACTTTTCCAGAGATAAACTAAGCTTTTGGAAGATCTTTTAAAGTATTTAGCTACACCCCTTCTGTCTGCAAAGGGCACTCACCTTTGATGAATTTGGAGACAACTTTCTGTTATAAAAGGAAAAGTTTCAGAAATATATCCAGAGCTTACACAAGGGTGAAAGAAAGTGTTTTGAGCCTTGTAATCTTTCTAAATCCTAATTTATTAGGTTCTAAAGAATTTTGGAAAATGTGTTGTAAATTTGGTAAAAAATCTTAATCAAACTACTGGAACTGGGATTTCAAAATCTAAAATCAAAGAAAAGTTGACCAAAATCAAATTTTGGAAAAAGCTTTTTATTTTCTGGTTGAGAGGGTGAGGTATAGTCATGGAGTGCGTAATTTAGACTCTGAATTCATTACTGGAAGTTTCATTCTCCTAGTGGAACTATACTTCAAGAAAGCAAGATTTCTTCATGCAGAATTTTATTGTTTAAAAAATAGAGTTGTGAGAAAGTCAAACTTTAGCGTAAAGAGCGAGGCGTTGAGGAGGGGACAGCCCCTTTCATATACAGAATAATTTCTGTTGGTTTTAAGTTTTACGTTGTTCCTTACTTTCAGTTAAAAAAAACTTGTTTTTTTTTATTTAATTTTTGAACGTTTTGAATTAATGCAGGTTTTGATCTTGGCTCACCTTACATGAATAATTAAAACAAAATTTGCACATTAATTTTACTTTTATTTGGTTAAATGACTTTCTTGAAACTTGTTTAATTTTATTTACAAATATTTTTATTAGTAATAAATATACGTAACTTACAAATTAACTTATGTAACAAAGTTCTACATTCATATGTATATTAGGGGGTGGCCCTCTAGTCAATACCTTGCTCTTTAAGCTAAAGTTTGAATTTTGTTCCAATTCTTTAAAATGACCGCTTAATCACAAAGGCTGTTAATTAGAATAAATAGCTCTTATGAAAGTACTAAAAAATCTTTGGCTTAAAGAGCAAGGTATTGACTAGGGGGTGAACCCAATCATATATGTAATATTTTCTGTTTGTTAAGTTCTGATGTTGCTGCTGTTGCAGTTGAAAAACTTATTTTTTTTATATTTAATTTCTGATCTTTTTTTAAATAATGCTGGGAAATTTGGCGTACCCTTCATAGCAATGTCCCTTCCCCCATGAAAACTTCCTTCATGGAAAGATCCTCCCACATAACCCACAACCCACCCACCCCCACTACCAGAAAAAATCCTCCCTGAAAACGTCTGTATACTTCCCAATAACCAATATTATATGTTAACATTGGGTAAAGTTCATAGCTTTCAGCCCTTCCCCTGGGAACTTCGGGGAATTAAGTCATCCTAAAAGACATACTTATCATATTTTCGAACATGCTGAACAAAATGGCTATCTCAAAATTTTGATTGGGTGACTTTGGGAAAAAATGAGTGTGGGAGGGGGCCTAGTTGTCCTCCATTTTTTTTTGGTCACTTAACAAGGGCACTAGAACTTTTAATTTCCATTCCAATGAGCCCTCCCACAATATTCTAGGACCACAGGGTCGATACGATCACCCCTGGAGAAAAAAAAACAAATAAACACATATCTGTGATCTTTCTTCTGGCAAAAAATGCAAAATTCCACATTTTTGTAGATAGGAGCTTGAAACCTCTACAGTGGGGTTCTCTGACACGCTGAATATGATGGTGTGATTTTCATTAAGGTTTTATAACCTTTAGGGGGTCTTTCCCCCTTTTTTCAAAAATCAGCCAAATTTTCTCAGGCACGTAACTTTTGATGGGTAGGACTAAACTTGATGAAGTTTGTATATTTGAAATCAGCATTGAAATCTGATTCTTTTGATGTATCTATTGGTATCAAAATACCGTTTTCTAGAGTTTTGGTTACCATTGAGCCAGGTTGCTCCTTACTTACAGTTTTTTTACTGCAAACTGTTTGATATACGATTTGAGGTACCAGTCCCTTTCCCTGGTTAATTGCTATTAAAATCTGTAAATCAATAATTGTACATTGATTAGTACCATCCTATGTTTAAATTTGCAATTTCATTTTGGATAAACTTTGAATATATTTAAAATTGGCAATGAACAGTAATTTTGGTGACAAGTCCTGTTAATATTACTACTAAAGAATTTTGGTTGGAGTAAAAGGAGTATTATTGTTTGTATGGATGGAAATTCTGTGAGACTTTTGATCTTCTACATAACTGAAGCCATCACACCTCTACAATAGTATTTTCTTATTGATAAATACATTATATTAATTTGTTTAAATACATTGAAGTACCTCACATAATTACAAACAGAAAAATATTACCATTTAAAATTGCTGAAATCTATGTTCCTAGCAGTATTTGCCACCCAAAAGAAATTTCCTGGCATAGCTGATGATGACCTGCCTTACTTGTTCTACTTATTGTTTATGATGGAAAGGCAGTGTGGTCTTCATCACTATTTATGATGGGTTAAGTGTAAGCTATAGACAGACCTGGTTAAAAACAATCCCTTGTTCAGTGCAAAAAAATGAATTCTGTCTTGACTCAGGGCAAAAGTGAGCTGAGCCCTTGTTTAGTGCAAATATTTCCTTACAAGTGCAAATATTTCCAGAAAAATGAGCTAAGCCCTGACATTGCACAAAAGTAAGCCCAAAGTAAATTGAGTAATCAGTTTGTAAGCTGAATCAGTTCATTCAGCAGTCATTCTTGCCTTAGTTGTTGCAAAACCTTTCTTTCTTCTGATATTCTGATAGCAATAAAATAATTCTTTAACTATGTAAAATAAATCAGGTAAAATTTATGTGTTTGGCAGTTATGCAAATTTTTTTTAAATGGCTCATACCCATGAATGCATCTGTAATTTCAGAAGCTGCTCAGAAAGTAGCTCAAGCTGCTCAGAAAGTAGCTCAAGCTGCTAAGAAAGTACCCTATATTCAGAAATTATAGGATTATTGTAATCTTGCAGTTTTTATCTCACAACACAATTTATACTGGAAGTACCATTTTATGTCTACTAGCCTGTCAGATAAGATAAGATTTATGATAAGATCAGATTTATTTAAAAAAAAAATAACTATCTCAAGCTTGGCTGGGCTGAATTTATATTTTGGAATCAAAACAAATAACAGACAAACATCAGAAGTAAGTTTAAAAAGTTAATTTGCTTAAAACTGGCAAAAGAACATACTGTATTTTATCAAAATCATCACACATACACAAAAAATCATAAAAATTCAAAAAACATGTATTTACACATAGAACCCATAAAATTAAACTGATAAAACCAATAAATTAAAAAGGGTCATTAGCAGAATTAAAAAAATAAGACAAAAGAAAATAAATACAAATTACAAGCAGTAGATTAAAGTCAATAAATAGAAAAAAATCATTAAATAGAATACATAAAAACTAAGGGAAAACTGGCAAAAAAATACCCAAAGCAAAAAAAAAAAAACCAGAATGAAAAAAAATATTCTTAAGTCAATAAATTAAACTAGGAAACATCACAATAACTTAAAAAGGATAAAAACTGGTTAAAACTTAACAAAAATAAAGTAAAAGAAGGGGAAAATAAACAATAATTAGAAAGGGGAATTAGCAGAATGTTTTGTTGATTTTTTCTGTAATGAAGGGGACAAAGTTTTTTTTTTTTTTTAATATCTGGAAGTAAAGCAGCAAAGGGGGTACAAGAAAGGAATATGTTCAGAAACAACCTGACCTGAGGTGGTTGGAATCTGGGTAAGGAGTGTCTTTTGGGGGAAATATTTTCCATGAGAGAGTTTGCTAGTGCATTTTTGCAAAAAAAAAAAAAAAAACAGAACATAACTCCTATACTTAAATGTATCTAAACTATCTTTTTTTTAAAGAAGAGAGTATAGAACCTTGCATTCTTTGACAATTGCTCACAGGGCTCTTTGTTGGATGGATTCAGTTTTTTCTGATTATTCTATGGAGATGCCAGGATGCTAAACTGGACCAGCATATTCAATATGATGGTAGACAAAGGAAGCATAAATACTTAAAGAATGGGAAGGAGGGACACCAAATTTATTTAGGAGCTTAAGGACAGAGATAGATGCATTAGCTCTATGAACAATATCTTTAATATGGATATCCCAAGAAGAAATGGTGATGCCAAGTAATTTAATGGAGGTAACAGAAATTTCAGAAGAGATAGGATTAAGCAAACAGGGTGAGGATTCAAGGAAGCATATTGGTATTATCATGGATTTAGAGGGTTAACTCTCATGTCTAAGTCCAATGCATCATCTGCTATGTCATTAAAGATGCTCATAGGGTTGCTTAATACATTTCTATAGCAAGTTTCAACAACTGTTGGGGCATTGACAAACTCTATCTGTCAGAAAATTCCTTAGGCATTTAATATCAAGAGTACTCCCAAAAAAAAATTCTAGTTATAGTAAATATCATGCAGAGCATAGACTTCTCATTCATCACCCCATTAAGGCTTAAAAAGGAATTCTCTACAAAAGCAATTACTATTTCTGGAAAGAACATAAGAAAAGTGTTGTATTCACTTTCTTCAAAGCTTAATTAGACAAGTATTTGTAACATAATTTAGCATTATCAGAGAAAACACTAACATCAATTTTGAGGAGTCTTTTTGAAATTCCTGAAAACTTGTTATCAAAATACTATTTTACTACCTAGACCAATTAAAATAATAGTAACCCTTCTTGAATCAGCAACAAATGTTAATTTTTTCTTACAAGGCAGTTTATCTAGAAATTTATTTTTAAACCTTAAGTTATTTGAAGTTTATAGTCTCTTTAAGGGCTCAAAATTTGATTTCCCTCAGGAGTGATTATTGAATTTGGAAAGAGCAAAAAGCCATTAAGTGATGTATTCACTTACATCCTAACAAAACTATACAAAGTATGTAAAACAGGAAAAAATTACCAAAAACAAACTTTATCAAAATAGACCACAATTCAAATTCTGTAGTATTTAAGTGCATTTAAGTGCAATTCTGTAGTAATTGTTCAGATAGAGGATGACCTAGGTAGGCTACCACTGATTTCAAGAATCTTGCAAATGATTTCACAAATTTTCTAGAGTCTACTTTTTCTGAAAGGGTTAGGGTACTACATCTTTAGTGGCAGAATTGGTGTAAGTGCAGGGTTAGTCCACTACATAAGGAAAACATGTTAAGAAAACAATTCTTACTTCAGAATATGCAGAATAGGCCTAATCTATACATTGCAGGGGGAGAATTTTTATCATCACTTCTTTCACTGTTGTGCAAACTTTTTAAACTGCAAACTTTTTAACAAAATTTTGAAAAATAAAAGATCTAGCCTATTTAGCAAGGTTGCATTTTATAATACACACATTTTTATAGGTCATCAAAGGTTAGAACCCTCTAGAGAGAGAAGGAGTGGAAGTAGGTACTTCAAAAACACCTTCCCAGGACATACTTTATCCTGTAGACCCATCTCTGAAAGTTTTATTTTCCTAGTCTAACCCCTTTCTAAGATAGCCAAAAGTAGCTAGCCTAAAGTAGAATTTTACCATAAAAGTTTCAATTTCCCAACCCAAACTCTTTCCAAGATAGCCAAAAGCTACTAAAATAGAATTTTACCAATAAAAGTTCTCCTGCAAAATATATTAACTAGGATTATTCTGCATATTATGAAGTAAGAATTGTTCTCTTAAAATGTTTCCTTTAGTAGTAGGCCAACCCTGCACTTACACCAATTCTACCCCTAAAGAAGTAGTACTCTAACCATTTCAGAAAAAGTAGTCTCTAGAAAATTTGTGAAATCATTTGCAAGATCCTTGAAAATCAGTGATAGCCTACCTAGGTCATCCTCTATCTAAACAATTAACATACCTCGAGGTTGATGGGACTGGGAGAGAAGAGGTTTGAAATACAAGATTAGCATTAGCAGATGGACTTCTGACACCGTGGTATGAGCTTGTAGATGATTTTTTCATGCTGGTTGGATTTAAATTTGATCAGCAGTATTTTTCTTCCATTTCTTTCCACAGGTTTGAATCATCCAATTTTTTGTGGAAAAAATTTTTACATTCAACGTCGATACCTATTATCCGTTTCTAAGTCTTAAGCCACGTTTTCAGGCTCAGCGGGTTCGAACACGGGTTTTTCTCGTCTAGTTTCAAGTTTCTAGTTTTTCGTCTAGTTTTGTCTAGTTTCAGCGGGTTCGAAGCTTCAACCCCGTGTTGATACACTAGATGCACTGATTCAAAACGCTTAATGCACTAGACGAGAACAACCCGTGTTCGAACCTGCCGATCCGTGAAGAACCCGTCTTTAAACACGGGTTGTTCACGTCTAGTGCATCAAGCGTTATGCAGCAGTGTATCTAGTGCATCAAACACGGGGTTGAAGCTTCGAACCCGCTGAAAATAGACAAAACTAGACGAAAAACTAGAAACTTGAAACTAGACGAGAACAACCTGTGTTCAGACCCGCTGAGCCTGAAAACGCGGCTTTAAATGTGTGTGTACTAAATATGTGCTATATACCGTATAGCCGCACCGATTTATCGACGGCCATTGGCGCCCATAAGCTGAATTTTAGAGGGCCACGCCCACCATTTCCCCCAATCACATCCAATCAAAATTTTGTGATAGCCATTTTGTTCAGCGTAGTTGATTTCCAGATAGAAATTATGTTTTTGAGGTGGACATTTCCTCACAGCCCTCAGGGCAAGGGCTGTAAGTTATGCCCTGGGGGATATAAGGTTTTTATAGAAAGTGTTATCGCAGAAACTTCATCGCAGAAGCCCTTTTTAATAGTCAAAAGTGATTAGAGGGCAACTAACCCCCGTCTCTTAGCCACCATTTTCCCAAACGCATACAATCAAAATTTTGAGATTGCCATTTTGTTCAACGTAGTTGAAAGTTCTGTAAATTAGGTCTTTGAGGAGGACAACCCCCCACAGTCCTCAGGGCAAGGGTTGTAAGTTATGCCAAGGGGGCACATATAACGTTTTCATTGAAAGCTTCAAAATGGGCTCATTCGATTAGAAATTGAAAGGGGCTGGTGCCTTTTTTAATAGTCGAAAGTGATTGGAGGGCCACTAACCCCCCTCTCACGCCAATCTTTTCCCCAAACACATTCCTTCAAAATTTTTAGATAGTCATTTTGTTCAACGTAGTTAAAAAGTTTTAGAAACAAGATCTTTGAGGATGATAACCCCCTCAGAGCCCTCAGGACGAGGGTTGTAAGTTATGCCCTGGGGGCATATAAGGTTTTTATAGAAAGTGATGTTGGAGAAACTTCAAAAAGGGCTCATTCGATTGGAAATTAGGAGGGCTTGTGCCCTTTTTAAAAATCGAAAGTGATTGGAGGATAACGAACGCCCCTCTCACACCCACAATTTCCCCAAACACAAATCAATCAAAATGTATGATCTGTATAGTAAGAGCGACTCGTCTCAATAGTAAACCGAAACTGTAAATAACGAAATTTTAATATCGATAGGTACATCAAAAGAATTGCATTTTTATGTTGGTTTTAAATATATAAGTTTCATCAAGTTTACTCATATCCATCAAAAGTTATGAGCCTGAGAAAATTTGCCTTATTTTCAAAAAAAAGGGGAAAACATCCCCTAACAGTCATATAATCTTAATGTAAATAACATCATCATATTCAGCGTATCAGATAACATTACTGTAGAGGTTTCAAGCTCCTATCTGCAAAAATGTGGAATTTTTTGCCAAAAGAAAGATCGTAGATACATGTTTATTTGTTGCCTTTTTTTTTCTTTTCTCTTGGGGTGATCGTATCGACCTAGAGGTCCTAGAATTTTGCGATGAGGCTTATTTGAACAGAAATTAAAATTTCTAGTGTCGTTTCTAATAAAAAAAAATCGAATCACTTTTTACAGAAAAAACTCCATTTTAGATGTCTTTTCATATTTTCAAAGATATTGGAGACCCAGAGGTCTTAGAATTTTGCGATAAGGCTTATTTGAAGAGAAATTAAAAGTTCTAGTGTCTTTTCTAATAAAAAAAATAGAATCACTTTTTACAAAAAAAAAAAAATCCATTTTAAATGTCTTTTCATATTTTCAAAGATATTGGATTTTTTCATATTAAAAGACGATCATTAGAAGAAAAAAAAACTGTTGTATATATTGGACTTAAGCAGCTGCCTGATTCTTTGAGGCTCATCTCTTGCTATTCCAGAGAAAAAAAAACCAAAGGCTTTTTTTCAAGTTTATAATCTGATATCTATCTAGGCAAGGTCTTAACGGTAAATCAGGTCTTAACGGTAAATCAGTCATAACGGTATCCGTGTTGCAGCGGTAGCTAGCAACTTAGTTAGAGACGATCACGTCTAATGCAAAGAAATATTAATAATTATATTCCTTAAGAAATCATCATAAATAGAAATTTTCCAAACCAGGTACCGAATTCGAGCCAACTGTTTGAGAGCCAGCTATTTCAACCACTAGACTATGTAAGATATATTAGAATATTTGATGAATAAAGTTTATGTTAAAGAACAAACTATGAACTTAGTTAGCTGCCTGATTCTTTGAGGATCGTCCCTTTACTATTCCAAAGAAGAAAAAGCGTAGGCCTTTTCCTGTTTGTAATCAGGTTTCTGTATATATAATGTAATTTAGAACGAACCCTGTTTGCAACTGATGCCATCATAAAGTTCAACTATAAAGTTACAAATAGGAAAGAGCCTTCGGATTTTTCTTCTTTGGAATACACAAAGAGATGAACCTCAAAGAGTCAGGCAGGTAAACTCAGTCGAATATATGCAATATATCGCAGATACTGAAACCTAGTAATAACAAATGGCTGAAACTTAGTAAAGACAAAATGGCTGATACCTAGCAAAGACAAATGACTGAAAATGGCTCTTATTTACAGTTCGTTGCAACGAAACTGTTTGGTTTCTTGTTACTATGCAATGGATTTGCTCTTTACTAGGTTTCAGTTATCTCTACAACCATGATACCGATGAAAATTGTATAATCCTCAATTTTAATGAACTAGATCAAGCCTTTATGTAATTATTTATTTTAATATTTTATTGACTAGAATCAAGCTGAACTAGATCTAGATAAAGCCTTTATGTAGTTATTTATTTTAATATTTTAGTTACTATAAGCTGGAGTTTGTTCCTTATTATAAAAAAAAACACGCATCCGTGATCTTTCTTCTGGCAAAAAAATACAAAATTTCACATTTTTGCAGATAGGAGCTTGAAACCTCAATTCATTAAAATTTTCATTAAGATGATTTTCATTAAGATTATGTGACTTTTAGGGGGGTTTTCCCCCTTTACGAAAATAAGGCAAATTTTCTCAGGCTCGTAACTTTTGATAGGTAAAACTAAACGTGGTGAAGTTTTTATATTTGAAACCAGTATAAAAAAAATTCTTTTGATGTATTTATTTGTATCAAAATTCTGTTTTTTAGTGTCGGTAACTATTGAGACGAGTCGCTCTTACTATACAATTCGTTATTAAAAATGAAACTCGTTTTGGTTATCTTCTAGCTAAAATAATGAAGATTATAAAAATGAAACACAGGGTGCAGCTCCTTTGGGATTGATTTCGTTCTTTACTATAATTTAATGTAACTTATTAAAAAATAATAAGTGACATCAAAACCAAATGTTACAACCACTATGGTTGCAAGGGTAGCTGCAACCTAGTAGATGACGAACCCTAGCCCCTAGTGAAGTTTCTAGTTACTATGACATGGTTTCTTCTTTACTAGGTTTCAGCTATATCTACAACCATGATATCAATGAAACTTATATAATCCCTAGTTTTAATGAACTAGATCGAGCTTTTATGTGATTACTTATTTTAATTTTTTAGTTACTATAGGCTAGAGTTCATTTCTTATTATAATTAAAATTGCGGACCCGATGACAGTTATAATTGAACAAATTAAAACGGTACAACGAGAAAGTTTCTTCCCACCCTTGGTACCGTTTGCTACAGCAGTGAATCGCTATCCATTTAATTTTGTTCGCCCTTGTGCCACGTCCTTTCTTTTGTCTTTCGTTTACACTCCGTCTGTGTTTTCCTTTATGTTACCATTAGAACCGCCTTTTCCGAAACCCCTGTATAGGAAACTTATAGTCCCTTGGCTTGAAAAAAATATACTGGCAACCAGAATATTCTGCATATACGGCATCTTTTTTTTCTTCTTCTTCTTCTTTTTCTCAGATAGTAGGGAACTGGAACATCTTAGAGAGCTGTTTAATGCCTCATTTTAATCCGGGTTGCAGCGGTAGCTAGCAACCTAGTAAGAGACGATCACGTCCAATGTTAAGAAATAAAAAAAACAATAGCCCCTAAAAAAGGAGTCAGATCAAAACAAAAAGTGCACCATTAGAACCGCCTTGTCCGAAACCCATGTATAGGAAACTTTCTGTCATTTGGCTTAAACAGCAAGGGAAATATATTGGCTTGAAAATCAAGAAAATTGACTTTAACCACGTTATTCTCCACAAACGGCATATATTTTTTTTTGTTTCTTTTCCACAGATAACTTGGTACTGGAACATTGTAGAGAGTTGTTCAATAGCTCATTTTAAAGTAAATAATTTGGGTTAAAAAATCTTTAGTAACTAAAATTATTTCTAAAAGAGAATAAATTTTTCCACGAAAAACTACATTTTGATGTCTTTTCATGCTGCAGTCTTTTCAAAGATATTTGATTTTTGTACATAAATCACAATTGTATATCAGCAGTAAGATTTGGACCCACGCCTCCGAAGAGACTGGTGGCTAACACCAGCGCCTTGGACCACAAGGCCAGGCTGCCTCTCATAACTATATATGTGAATCCGGGTGTTGCAGCACTAGCTAGCAACCTAGTAAGAGACGATCAGTCCAATGCTAATAAATATAAAAACCCAGAGCTCCTAAACATAGAGTCAGATTAAAACAAAAGTACATCATTAGAACCACCTTGTCTGAAAACCTACTAGATAAATAATGAATGTCGTCATAGTTTTATTAGAGCTATGACGTGAATAGAAAAACACGACACTATGGTGTTGTTTCTGAAGTCATTAAATAATATCATAACGCCATGACGTCATGAAATAACATCATGACGCCATGACGTCATAATTACTATTTAAGAACGACAAAGATGTAAATGGTCTCATTCATGAATTACATAATGGTTAGATCAAAGCAAGCTACACGCAAGTTAAAAAAACAGTACTACACAGACAACAGAGATAGTATCTTGAAAAGAGAAAAGCAAAGGTAATTCAACCGACCAGGCGTATCGAGAAGTAAAAATTGAGCAGGCTAGACAAAAGAGAAAGGAACGGTATGATAATGATGAAGATTACAGAGAAGCAACAATTGAGCAGGCTAGACAAAAGATCCAGGAGCGTTATCACAATGATGAAGATTACCGAAAAATATATAAGAAAAAAGTTGCTACCAGAATAATGGGTAGATACTGGGGCGACAAAAGCTATAATGAAAAAATTAAATTCTCTGCGAGGTTGTACCGAAGAACGCATAAGGACAAAGGGAAAAATTACATTCAGAAATACAAGAAGATGGCAAAAATGCAGGCTGATGTACGTAAATTGAAAAACATTTTACGCATGTTTAACCAGGATCACGAAAAGTATTCAAAATTACAGATTAAAATTCTCTTTGAAAGAGCGGATGCTGTTGAAAAGTGGGCTAGAAATCCTTTGGCATAGCTTCATAGTAATATCCAAAAGAAATGTTGTCAGTTTAATGAAAAGCTTCCAAGGTATGGATTGGCAACTGCGGAACAGTTTATAGATGCAATGGAAAATGTTCGACAACACAGTGAATATACAGAGGCGTACTTCTTAGAAAATTCTTATATTAATTTTGGAAGGAGCAATTGCAGTTTATGTAGCAGCAATAAAAATATATATACAAGCATACCTATCAACAGCAAAGGAAAAGCAATGTTTTTCAATTATGGCGAAAACGAGCCTGTTAGGGTTATTAGTATATGTCTTTGTAAGACTAATGATTTAGAACAAATTCCTGGAACACCGCCTCAAGAAAAAAGTATTTCTAACTGTGTTTAAACAGTTGTTTTAGTTCCACTGAATATTTGGCAAAAAATGCTCTGTGTTGTAGAACAAACTGTCCTGAAAAGTACAAGACAACTATTGAAAAAGGCTCTGAAACTAGATCTGACAAGGAAATTATGATGGCTCAAGTCACCTATAACAGTCTGAGTAAACATTCAAAACCAAAAAATTGGGCAGCAGGTTACTTGGCAATGTCACCCTGATATCTGCAAGCTCTATCTGACAGACATTGAATTACGTCAAATTCTTTTTGAAATCCTTGAAAATAATATAACATTAAAATTTTTAACCAACAAAGTGGTTAATTTCTACCTTGGCGGCTTGGATTATTGTGAAATCAATTAAAGGGACACAAGAAAGCATGGGCATTCGTTATACTGTAGCCCAAATGAGGGATATCAGAGCTATTTGCGTTCTCTAAAGGCACTAGCTCCACATTTTCCTGTCTTGACCTGTTTCATTAATAGCGTATACAAGGCAGTATCAAAATCTAAGATTATACAACATATTAATGTACTAAAAGTCGAGGGCTCGTACAAGGAACTAAGTCATTAATTAGAAGAAGCGTCAAGTAGACTCTGTCGTAATAGTAAAGACGTCATCTACGGTGATAGCAATATTAGAGTTTCTGTGGATGAAAATACAATAATAAAATTATTTGGTGAGAGCCTTGATAAGGCAGCTAACACCAGGGATGTATACCCCACAATGCATTGTGACAGTTGCGAGCAGATAAAGACAAAATACCAATTGAAGAGTCTAAGATCCCTTTCAAATAAGAAAGGTTTTGATGTAATGTTGGCCACGATTTTAGAGCACCTCCAACAGGACATACCCAAAGATGACAGAGAACAGCTAATTCATTGTACAGGTTGGAAAGAGGATGTCATAGATTCATTCTCTGTCTGTGATTACTGTGCTGGGAAAATGTTGAAAAGTCAGGAGAATGTCCGATCAGTATTAAATAACCTTCATATCGACTGTACACCGGAATGTATAAAGTGTTTAAATAATTTTGAAATGGCAATGATTCGATTGGTAATGCCTTGTCTTACGATCGTCATATTAGGGCAAGTAACTGCGTTGAAGAGACCTAGAACAGAACTTGTTGACGCTCTTAAGGGTAGAATAGTATATCTACCTCTTGATGTGCAAGCAAATGCAGATATTCAGCCTGAAAAACTTCTTAACATTGATAGTTTTGTAGTCATTGTTAATGGTCACCCTACTTACAACAAGAATGTTTGAACTGCACTAATAGATCTCAGAAAAGTCCATGAAGCACTGTTGTGGTTAAGAGAGAAAAACAGTCTCTATAAAACAATACGTGCATACACCCTAGAAGATTTAAATAAAATACTTGAAGCGCGTCTTGCTGAAAAAGCGGTTGGTGTTGATAATTTACCTGAAATACTGGAAGCTGCAATCCTTTGTACCATGAGCAAAATGCGATATATTTAAAATACCAAAATAAAGTTCTTTCCTTCTAAAGATAATTCTGACTTCCTATAATTAAGCTAAATCTAGTTTCAAAAATGAAAAGTCCTTAATCAGCAAAGAGAAAAAGTGCAGTCACTTTCACAGGAAGTTTAAATGATAAGAACCGTGTGAACGTCTAAATCATCAAAAATATTTAAGACGTATGATTGGACGAGGGTTCGCATCCTTGGCCCACGTGAGCCAATTGCGCGAGCCAGTCCTTACAGCGCAGGACGAAAGAAATGCGTTTGGTAAATGGGTAAAAGTGCTTTTGAAGGTATTCGTATTTGAGAATCAGGACCGCTTAGACAGAATTACTCGGCGTACGACCGTAACAATTCTTTGATTGTTGTACCTCTGTCACCATTGTTGTCGTTTGAAGTGACTCACTGCTGTGCACCTAAATATGTAAGTCCCAATAAATCTATTGTTTTTTACCTGTGTTTATTTCACTTTACATGTCTGCATCTAGCCTAGTAGCAGGTAATTAGTTCGCAAAATCTCCAAAGACGTTCCCAGGGAATCTGATCTTCATATCGCTCGAAGAAAAGAGGTCACATTTATATGGCTATACATATTATTTTCTCGGAGAACTTATAAGGTGTAAGTTCAAAGTTTTAAAGTACGATATTAGATTTGACGAGGTCAATATTTGTTGCCGCAACCAAGCCCAGTCCTTTTTTTTACGGCCACTTTTATAACCACAGTAGATAATTCTATCGCTACATATGGCGCGGTCGGAAATTGGAGGAAAACTTGCGAACTAATTAGGCTATAAAACTTTATAATTTGAATTTAATTATTAGGAACGATACAGACATATAAGTAAAGTGATTAGGCCTATTGCTGCTAAGCTACCACAGGGAAACCCTTTAGAAATATGGTTTGTGACCCCATCTGAAATTCCCGAAAATCTGCTATGCGAGGAACAGATTACATCTTATGACAAAGGAGAAGGTTTTATTTGGGTAACCAATAACAATGAAAATGATGCAATTACAATTAAAAAGTGGACGTGTTTAGTTCAAATCCAGGTTTTAATGGAGAATGATTTAAATTCATGGGAAAATTCTAAAAGAAACCTAGTTAACGGTATTAAAACTTCAAATAACAAATATCCTTTAACTAAATGGCAATTTTTAAACAAATTTAATATGGATCATATTACGGACTTGGAACTTAAGAAAAAATTATGCGAATTATTACGGAATTTTAAAGATGTGTTTTCTGCATCTGAAGATGACATCGGGCTGATACCGTTTTATGAACACTCAATTTTAACGACCGGTAATCCTGTAGCGAAACAGCCATATCGTGTGCCATATAAGCACAAAGAATGGTTAAAAAAATAAAATCCATGAATTAGAAAAAAAATGAAATTATACGCCCAAGTATAAGTCCGTATAGTGCACCAGTGATGTTAGTACCAAAACAAAATGGAGATCTTAGACTCGTAGTAGATTACAGAGCACTCAACAAACAAGTAGTAAGCGATAAATTTCCTCTACCAAGAATAGATGAAATTCTTGACTCAATTTCAAGCAAAAACAAAATTTTTACTTCTTTGGACCTCACCCAAGGCTACCACCAAGTGAAAATAGCCGAAAAGGATGTCCATAAAACTGCATTTTCAGCATCTGAATGTGGTTCATATGAATACTTAAGGGTATCATTTGGACTGAAAACAAGTTCAAGCGCGCTACGTAGACCCCTATTGTACCTGTTAAGAGGATTAAAGAATATAATTCATTTCGTTTATGATGTTATATGCGTGGGAGAAAACACTGAACAACACTTAGTAACGTTAGCTAAGGTGTTCGACAAGTTCAGACAAGGCAATTTAAAATGTCGGCCTGAGAAAGTAAATTTATTTCAACCTAAAATTAAATTTTTAGGAGTTGTAGTAACACAAGGAGAGATATCCCCAGATCCTGATAAAATAAAATGTGTTGAAAACCTCAAACCCCCTAGAACAATGAAGAATTAAGGAGAATTTTAGGTCTTACTGGCTACTTTAGAAAATTCGTGCGCAATTACGCCCAAATTGCAAAACCCCTCACGGAATTAACTAAAGGGAACTCCCAAAATGTTACCTGGTCCCAGGAAGCTCAAACTTCCCTAGACCTTCTCAAAAAGGCGCTCACTTCTGAACCAATATTATCACTTCCTGATTTCGAAAATGGAAAATTTGTGGTTACGACCGATGCTAGCTCAAAAGGCATTGGGGCTATTCTTTCGCAAATAATTCCCAGAGGAAACCCTGATCCTTTACAAGGACCTTCTAATAAAAAAAAAATAGAAAAAGTTATAGGCTATTTGAGTAGAACCTTATCAAAAGGCGAAAGTAGTTATTCCGCCACAAACTTAGAATTATCATCTATCATCCACCACTTGGACAAATTTAGACACTATTTAATTGGTAGAAAATTTATGCTACTATCAGGCCATAAAAGCTTGCAGTACCTGCGCACATTTAAAAACCCCACGGGCATTCTAGCTAGATGGATTATGAAAATCCAAGACCTAGATTACGAATTTGAACATTTAAAGGGAAAACAAAACGCAGCTTGCGACTTTTTAAGTAGATACCCAGAAAATATTCCGTCGAAAGCTGAGGAAAACAAAGTTAACGCTATCAATGCTAAGAGCAAACATAAATGTAAGAAAAACAAAGTCAAAGACACAGTAAAGGAAAATAAGGTTAACTATTGTCTCTTATCGTTAGAAAATATAAAAAGAAAGCAAAAGAAGGACGATATATGTTCGGCGCTTATTAATTATTTCGTGAATGACGATGTGTTACCAGATGAATTCAAAATTCTTAGAAAAGAGATAGATAATTTTTACTATGATCTTGATGAAGAAATACTGTGTAGAATCGTGACTGCTGAGACAAATAGAGACAACCAAACCTCAATAATACCTGTATTACCACAAAACTTAATAGTGCCAGCATTTGAATATTTTCATTCCGATATAGGTGGACATTTAGGGGTAATGAAAACGTTCCATAAATTAAACAATATTTTTACGTGCCGTCAGCAATGACAAAACTTAAAGAATTTGTAAGTACATGCGAAGCATACAACTTAAGAAAAATCCCCCCAGCTTATCCTAATCCTCCAATGGGAAGGGTCCCAGTAGCAAAGTACCCCTTCAATATATCTCATTTGACTTATACGGAACGAGCGGAGGCTTGCCTGTTTCTAGCAGAGGCCATACTTGTATTCTTTCAGCTATAGACCATTTTTCCGGATTTACTTTTGCAAAAGCATTAAAAAATCAAGGTGCTTACGCCACTAGTAAGGTGTTGGTGAAATTATTTTTAAAATTTGGCATTCCTAATAAAATTTTGAGTGACAACGGGAGCAATTTTGTTTCAAAAGTAACAAAAGACTTAATGAGTTTTCTTAATATAGAGAAAATGGTGACAGCTCCGTACCATCCACAAGCTAATGGTAAAATAGAAAATAGGCATAAAATATTCTCGAACGTATTAAGTATTTATACAAAAGACAATAGGAACGACAGAGATCAATTCTTACCTTAATTAACTAAACGTAATCAACACTGCTTATTCAGAAACAACTAAAGATAATCCATTTTATTTACTCTTTGGTCGTGATTTTAGAATCCCGTATGATGATATTATTGCATCTCGGCAGTATTACAATAACTCGGAGGATTACAAACAAGAATTCATAAATAGGATGAGAAAAACTTATAAAATAGTTAGGCAAGAGTTGGAAAAATGTAAAAGAAATCAAGAGCTAAGAAACCAACCCAAAGTAAAGAGGAATATAGATTTCAAAGTAGGAGACTGTGTCTACCTAAAGAAGGAAGCAAAAACGGAAGAAAAAAAAACTTTCCAACAAATATTCTGGACCGTACAGAATAGTCAAAAAGTACGATAACGAATATACTTTTAAAATGGAAAACCCCGATAGTGGAAGAACTTACAAGGCGCATGTTAGCCAAATAAAAAGAGCCAAATTTCCAGAGAGATGGGTATCTCATCCCTCCTCTACTGATTCGTCAGATGCAGAAAATGAGCCCCCTAGATCAAGATTGGCAGAGCTAAAACCCTTTAATTTCAAGCAAGACTATTTCGAGAATGACAGTGATGAGGAAAATTTGAAGAATTTTCAGCTATGAAAAATCTAGTTATTCCAATGAAAAAATCCCTAATACCAGTAAGAATAAAAACGCCAAAAATTTCAAAAAGTTCATCACCAGAGAGCGCGGGAAAATTAGATTATACAATATCCCAAAAACCCAGTTTTTCTCCGATAGAATTTCGACCCCATGTCCCCCAAAAAGATTTCCAGACGATATGGTTTCCCCTGCAACACCGATAGAAAGGCCCCTGTCTTTACAGGAGGAATTAAACAGAGCTGTAGAAACCCCCGGTATTACTTTAAACAAAATTTCTCCCAAGGATTTAACTAAAAAAACCTGCGAGAAGCTATGGATTTAAAAATTTCCCATAAGAACGAGTCAAAGTACATTGCTCGAGAATAAAACTCCCAAGGATGACCAGCAAGGACAATATCATGATATAACTGTCTCCAAGGTCAAACCTAAACAGTGGACTTCATGGAGAGAAACCCTAGAGCAAAAAATGCCCCATCCCCCTGAGGACATGGCATTCAAACAGTAGAGGAACCCCGCAAAAACTCTTTATTCCTCCCAAAGCTCTCAAGAATCTTTCAAATCTCCCGAGTTGAAGACTCAAGACGAGAACTTAGGAAATAAACCTTCTACTTCCAGAGGAGTAGAAATTTACGAAGGAAAGGCAGCAGCCGCACACGGGAAACAAACGAAATTAAAAGGGCAAGAATTTTGAAAAATCAATACAAAAAGTTCGACCTTATTTCGCAAGAAAAATCGAAAAAGAAAAACCGCAAGAAACAGAGGAGAAAATAACGACACAGTCAGGCAGAACGGTTAAAAAACCTGACAGATGGAAATATCCCTAATTAATGTAAAGACAAATCTCAAATATAATAAATTTAACACCATAATAAATTTAACAGTGTGAAAGTAAAGTTAATCTAGCCAATATTAATGAAAAATAAATAATACGAGTGATGTCAAGACATTGGTGATCAGAGAGAAAGGCCCAAAGTAGGAAGCTCGTGGTCGACTGAAAACGACAAGTGATGTTGGACCACGTTTTGTGGGAAGCCTGGGGAGGAACTCAAAGGCCCATGCAGCTTTTAATTTGTTGTGGGCGTGCTTGCCCTCGGATTTTGATGAAAAATCGACCCATGTCCTAACCAAGATGGATATTATCCAAAACAAGAAATTACCCAGTACAGAAGCGTCAAATTATATGAAATATTTTGTCTTAGTGCAGATTGTAATTATTTTAGGCCTACACATAAAATAGAATACCAGTGTAATTACGTGCTGCACGCTTGTTTATTCATGTGTATCTTACTCGAGAAATATAATGTAAAATTAAATTGTATAACGATTACTATCTACGCTTTAAAGTTATATCTCAACCAGTCATAGAGTATCACGACCAGAATAAAGCTCGGGAGTCCTAACTTTGCTTTCTAACCTATCTAATCATAAAATGTTATTCTGTTTTACGCCTACAAATCAGTTTTCTTTGGGCAATGCCACAAAATGATTACATAATAAGAAATAACCTAAGTAAAAATTAAAGTGCCTTTGAAAAAAAAATATAATAATAAGAAAGCAGTAAACAAATGAATTTTGCAAAAAAATGGGTAAAATTAATGGTACATTATTTCTAGAAACAAAAAATAAGATGATGCTTAAGAATATCATCATAATCCTCGTTTTTCACGCAGTGGCCCAAGATATTGTAAAACATGGAGTAATATCCAAGCATGAAAATTCATTGCTAGCTAGCCATGACGCATGGAAGATCTTTATGAAATTGGACCCCAAACCCTTCGAGACCTTGTTTCAACAAGTAACAAGACTAGAAGGAAACACGAATGAACTCAAAGAATCAACCAATTTCTGGTGGAACATACTATTGGCCGTATGTTTCGTATTCACGACTTCCCTGACCATAAGAACCCTATTGACTTTCAATTACGGAAAAATCCTGAGACTAAGAAGCCGAAAAACCAGAGAAGAACACGGGGAAACAGCTGAAATGCAGAGGTTAAACCCGGAACCCAATGAAAAACGTCTAAGCCAAGAAATATGGAAGACATTAGAAAACGAGTGGGTATAGAGGTCTCCACTCGTCCTCGCTATGTCTTTTTCCCTCATTGTAGTGTCGTTTACGTAAAACCGTGTGGTTATGACGCTGCAACATGCGTTTCTTAAACAGCACGGACGTGCGTAAACAATGCAGGCATGAAACATGTTGTAAAGTTAGACCTCAAAATTAACCATATAGCATATACTCTGTTTAAATGATTAT
This sequence comes from Artemia sinica, assembly GCA_027921565.1. NCBI lineage: Eukaryota > Metazoa > Arthropoda > Branchiopoda > Anostraca > Artemiidae > Artemia > Artemia sinica. The sequence goes on from CM051269.1 coordinate 53,295,666, forward strand.
TTTAAATCTGATGTAAAATTAACTGAGTGTTGAAAAAAGTGTTGAACACGATAAAAATTTAGTTTTCTGTACTAATATTAGTGTATTTATTTAACTCAGTCTCATAGCGTAAAATTCATGTACCCGATCAATACGTGACTTATTTGTACTATAAGTATTTACTTTAAAGAACGCGTGATTCTGCCTCGATATTTCTATTACAAGAAGTGGATTGACACATTGGATATCGAGCATTACAATGAGTTGCCCAGTGAAGATACAACCTAGTAGCATCTATTTTCATCATACCTCAACCAACGAAGAGTACTCACCATACACTCAAGGCAATTTTCATCCCAGCTTCGTCTACGAAAACAACAGTTACCTTTGATCAAAGTTTCTTCGACCACAAACCATATTTCGTATCAGGTAACATTATATTTGAATCTCAGTATCCAGTGCTTTATCGGACTATATAATCACATAAATGCTGAGAACCCCATCGATCAGTACAAGATATAAATACATAAATATCGCCTTTGACAATCATTATGGACCCCAGAACCATTTGACTGTATAGTGATGATATTTGATGATCCCGAAAATTATTTATACAACGCAGATTCACGCGTCGGATCCCTTTCAACCATCTCTCAGAATCCATCCTATCCCCTCTGGGTGGAAAGTTCATATCTCTGTTATGCCATAAATGTACGAGATAATTTCTGAAAAAAGGACCTAGAAACCAAATTTAACCCCAGTGATCAAGCCAGTGACAATATGCCCCTCCCACAAGTTAAAGACAATATTTTAAAGGAGTCACTATAGTTCGATGTCAACCCGTCCAAATCCAAACTTCAGTTCCCTCGTGATTAACCTAGGAATCACCGCAAAGGTTGTTAACCTAGGATTAACCTATGATTAGCGTGGTTAACCTAGGAATCACCACAAAAGAACAATTTTATACGAGAATACATTCTCTATGTGCCTCAAAATATCCCAAAAGATAAGGCACCCTATGAACTATCGAAAAGCAGGTGAGAATGAACTCTGATGACATATTCCCACACCTGTAGTTGGAAGCATCATTTCCCAGTTGAAAATTAGAGAAAAGCCTGTCGTGTGAACACAATCGTGCTTGAACTGTCCCATGAAGAAACCATAACGTAAGTGCTTCAAAAATTTTGCCAAGACGAAAAGAGTGAAGGAAAATAATTTACAACCGAAGGATTGAGTACGCTAAAAAGACTCGAAGGTGCTGAAATAGATGTGAATTTACATATGTTACCTCTTAATAACTTTGATAACTCAAAAATCCCAATATCCCATCATTAACGTTGCGTAGCAAAACATCCCCAGTGAAAGTGTTTTAATTTTACCAGTGAATATGGTAAACCCAATATTGTGTGTTTTAAATCGTTTTTGTATGTAGCGTCAGATGTCCAGATGGAGTTATGTGTAGCGTTGTCGAGCTATTCAATTATGTAACGTAGATAGAAAGTAGTGTGCCATATAAACAGCAAAAAAAAAAGCCGCCTTGTAAAAAGTGAATTCAAAGAAAAAAAATCTTTAGTATAGTAGTTAGCCTATAACCATGAATAATCTTAGTCCGGTAGATGAATTTTTGATAGGGATGTAGAATAAAATAAGAAAAGTAATAGAGAAAATTTTTAGCACTCCTGATTAGGCCATAACATAAATATAAAATAATTATGTAGAAGAAATAATTAATAAATTGCCAACATTGAAAAGCCCAAAGGCAAGCAAGTCTTAATGACGGAACGTCATTTATTAATGGGACGGGTAATATTTACCATGAGCAAAATGCGATATATTTAAAATACCAAAATAAAGTTCTTTCCTTCTAAAGATAATTCCGACTTCCTATAATTAAGCTAAATCTAGTTTCAAAAATGAAAAGTCCTTAATCAGCAAAGAGAAAAAGATAACTGTTTGTGGAGCTCCTGTTGAAGTTGTAAAGAACTTCACTTATCTTGGCTCCCTTCTGTCTAATGACGGCTCTATAGAGGAAGAGGTACAGGTAGAGGAAGAGATAACAAACAGTTATCTTCTCAGGGGGAAAGACTGGGCTTGGGGGCTCAATTTCCCTTATCATCGTCTTAAGCCAGTTTATTTTCAGCCCCTTTTTGCTGCCTCTTCCTCCAGGACTTCCAGAGCGTCAGTCAAATGGTCTCAGCAACGAGACCAAGATCACCTGCGAAGTCAGCATCCACCAGAACGCGATCTCCAAACTGCAGATCAAAGGGCAGGAGATTTGTTGATCGTGTCATGACATGGTCTGTCACGCAATTAAACAGTTTCGGGGTGGCGGCACACCCTTGTCGTACACCGGTTTTGATGCCGAATGTCGTGCTCCGTTTGCCGTTGACTTGGACGCAACCCACGGTCTCTTCGTAAAGCTTTTCAAACAACTTGCAGTATTTGTCCGGTAGACCAGTTGATCGAAGTATCAGCCAGAACGAGTTGCGAGCCACCGAGTCAAACGCAGCCTTGAAGTCCACAAAGGCTACATATGCTTTCCTCCTGAATTCCTTCGTCTTCTCAATCAATTGGCGCATGGTAAAGATATGGTCGACAGTAGATCTCCCGGGCATAAACCCCGCCTGCTGGATTCTCCTCTTGCTTCTGAGAATACTCGTGCATCTATCCAGGAGGGTCATAGCAAAGAGCTTGCCAGGCACTGAAAGTAGCGTTATGCCTCTGTAGTTCGAACAGATGCTCTTGCTCCCCTTTCTCTTCCATAAGGGCAGGATTATACCAGCTCGCCAGTCCTTCGGGATCCATTCTGTGCGCCGAACCAGAGAAAACAGCTTATGGAGCCAAAGTAGCATCGCCGGTCTGGCATACTTCAGGAGCTCAGCAGATATTCCACATACGCCTGCCGCTTTGTTGTTTTTCAAGCGTTTTACTGCTGTGTAGACTTCTGATGACGTGAAAGGAGTTTCTGTGTCACTTGTCAGCAGTTCCTGAGGGCTGGTGGCTAGGTTGATGAGTTCCTGATCAGTCTGAGCTACGGCTTTGGCGTTGAGGGGCCCGAGAAGTGGTCTTTCAATCGACTGACCTGGGCAGCTTCGTCACTGAGCGGCTTGCCATCCACAGAGACAACAGACGCAACCGAGGGGGCTATGTCGCCTGCTAGATCACGGAGATGCTTAAAGAGACTGCCAACGTCACCTTTCTTAGCTGCACCCTCTAGCTCACGTGCCTTCCTTTCCACAAACAGCTTCTTGTCTCGCTGTATCAGTTTTTTGCAGACACCATTAAGGCTTCTATAGGTTGGCATGTCACCGAGTAACCTCGCCTTGCGTCTCTGCTCTATGACGTCAAGCGTATCCGACTGAATCCACGCTTTATTAGCACGCTTTTTCCGTCCAACATTTGCTGTCGCTGATTCCAAGACATTATTTTTGAACGAGAGCCTTGCGTTTTCACAACTTTCAAATGGCAGGAGTGCGTCGAAGCGGTTTTGAGACATCAATAGCATATTTCGACCGTATCTTCTGATCACAGAGGCAAGAGACATCGATCTTGACTGGTCTTGGTTCTGAGCGATGGGCTTTGAGCCTTAGTCGCATGTTAGTGACGGCGAGGTGATGGTCAGTATTGCCAGTCTCGCCTGCCCTATACGTCCTGCAGTTACTGATCGAAGACCTCCATCTCTGTGACACGATGATGTAGTCGATAATTTTTTTTGGTATGGCCGTCGTTGCTGTACCACGTATATTTTTGAATGTCCTTCCTTGCAAACATGGTATTCGTAATCACAAGATTGTGCTTGCTGCAGAGTTGTAGAAGCTTTAGACCATTGTCATTTAGGGAATCCGGAGTAACTGGTCCAATGACTTGTCACCATAAGTTTTGGTGGTCGCTCACAGTTGCATTAAGGTCACCCAGGAGAATTACAATATCCTGCGGGGATATCTTAGATAATTCATTCGTCAAGGCAGAGTAGAAAGTGTCCTTTGTTTCGATGTCAGCTTCGTTTGTTGGGGCATAACAAACAAGGACCGTCATTTTTCCTTGCTCGTGATTGAGTCGAGCATTAGCGATTCTATCCGAGACGGGAGTGAATGACAGTAGACACTTCTTGGATTTGTCATCAAGAGCTAGTCCGACTCTATTTCTTCTGGTGGCTGTCTGGCCAGACCAGAGAAGGTGGTATCCCTCACCTCTGGGGTCATTTCCATTCCCGACTAGGTGGGTTTCTGTTATTGCAGCAATAGAGATGCGGAATCTCTTCATTTCTATCGTCAGAAGCGTCTTAGTTCCGGAAAATTTTATGTCAATATATTCCAGGTGGCAATTTGGAGACCACCTTGGCCAAGAAGATTCAAACGCTGGTCATTTCTCAGTCCAGGGGCAAGCAAGGGTCGTGATGGGATAAAAGAAGGTTGGTCATCCGAGGCAGTTGCTAAGCTGTTCATTGCAATGGGTCTCGGGTGGAGGGTTGCAAGGCCAACCAACCCTAGGCCTGGATTCTGAATAGAGCCAGGATTTACCTGGATACTGAGAATCCTGGGGTGGGCTCCATCCACCTCATGAGGTTGAGGCCACCCTGATCGGAGCGTTTAGTTAGGGGAAACCCCGTATACAGAGGTACGTGGTCAGCAGACATGGTCTGCATCATTCCGGACGAGCTCCATTCACCTCCAATCCCTCAGGCAAGGGTTATAAGTTATACCCTGGGGGCATAAAAGGTTTTTATTGAAAGCTTTGTTGTAGAAACTTGAAAAATGGCGCATTTGGTTAGCAATTCAAAGGACTAGTGCCCTTTTTAATAGTTGAAAATGATTGAAGGGCAACTGATCCCCCTCTCACGCCCACCTTTTCAACAAACACATACAATCCAAATATTTGGATAGCCATTTTGTTCAACGTAGTTGAAAGTTTTGAAAATTAGGTCTTTAATGATGACCCGTCCCCCCCCAACAGTCCTTAGGACAAGGGTTGTAAGTTATTCCCTGGGGGCATATAAGGTTTTTATTGAAAGTGTTGTCATAGAAAATTCAAAAAGGGCTCATTACATTGGAAATTGAAATGGCTAGTAGCCTTTTTAATAGTTGAGAGTAATTGGAGGGCAACTAACCCCCCTCTCACGCCCGCCATTTTCCCCAACACATACCGATCAAAATTTTGAGATAGCCATTTTTTTCAACGTAGTTGGAAGTTCTGGAAATTATGTATTTGAGGATGACAACCCCCTCAGAGGCCTCAGGGCAAGGGTTGTAAATTATGCCCTAGGGGCATATGAGGTTTTCATAGAAAATGTTGTCGTAAAACTTCAAAAAGGACTCATTCGATTGAAAATTGAAAGGGCTAGTGCCGTTTTTAATAGTTGAAAGTAATTAGAGGGCAACTAACACCCTCTCACGCCCACCATTTCCCCAAACACATCCAATCAAAATTTTGAGATATTCATAAGTCTTTAATGATGACCCCCCCAACAGTCCTCAGGACAAGGGTTGTAAGTTATGCCCTGGGGGCATATAAGGTCCTTATAGAAAGTGTTGTCGTAGAAACTTCAAAAAGGGCTCATTCCATTGGAAATTGAAATGGCTAGTGGCCTTTTTAATAGTCGAAAGTAATTGGAGGGCAACCAATCCCCCTCTCATGCCCCACCATTTTCCCAAACACATACAAATCAAAATTTTGAGATAGCCATTTTTTTTCAACGTACTTAAAAGTTCTGGAAATTAGGTCTTTTAGGATGACACACCCCTCAAAGCCCTCTGGGCAAGGGTTGTAAGTAATACCCTGGGGGCAGGTTTTTGTAGAAAGTGTTGTCGTAGAAACTTCAAAAAGGACTCATCAAAAAGTTCAAAACTTCAAAAGGGGCTCATTCAAATGGAAGGGCTAGTGCCCTTTTTAAACGAGCAGAAATTAATATGAGTAGGGTTCTACACCCTATGCTTCCTAAAATCCAGAATATAATTTGTCCTTTACTGAAAAAAATTCTTTTAAACGCTTTCACTTATAACTTTAAGAAAACCAAAATTAATTAAGATTTTAAGGAATAAATATCAGCATATCGATATTAAACATACAATGCACATTTTTTTGAGTAAATTTATTTCATTTTTTTCCTGTAAAGTGCAAATTATATTCTGGATTTTAGAAAGCGAAGGGTTTAGAAACCCTTCTCCGATTAATTTCTGCTCGTTTTTAGTTTGACTTATTTTAATTTCTATTTGTTTTGGATTTCATTTATTTATTGATATTGATTTGTGGTATTTGTATGCTTGGTAGATTATTTGATTCTATTTTTGTTCATTTTTGGTTTAATGGAGTTCTTTACGTTTTTTTAGATGCAATGGAAAATATTAGACAGCACTGTGAATATACGGAGGCATATTTCTTTGAAAATTCGTATATGAATATGGAAGGAGCAGTTGCAGTTTACATAGCAGTAATAAAAATATATATATATATAAGCATATCTGCTTGTAACTACTAGAATCTAAAAACTAATTTCATTTTTATTGTAAGTTGACGTCATTTCTTCTTGTATTATGACGTCAGAATTATAAACTTTTTCATCTGAGGCAACGTCATAATATAGTGTTTTTCTATTTACGTCATAGTTCTAATGAATCTATGACGAAATTCATTATCTAGTATATGAAAATGCAGTTCTATGTAAAACATTGATTTTGTTTTAAATATTTTTTTTATCACAAAAACACGTATTTTCAAGTGCTCAGCTATCTGAGTAGAAAAAAAGGAAAAAAAGATACTCTCGATGCAGAATTTCGTAGTTCAAGCAACTTTTCTTGTTTTTTCAAGCCAATGAACTACATTTGCTTTGTCATAATATAAGCACTGTAATCTTAACTACGACGGCACAATGGTAAGCATGCGTGCACGTAACTAGTGGCTATGATAGCTGGCCTTCATCAAGATTGGCCATAAAAATGCAGGTTTTAGTACATAAATTGATTCTATTTATAAAATATTTTTTAACTACAAATAGCACTAGATCTAGCAATTTCCTTTAAAATCAACCATTGAACAGCCCTCTACGATTTTCCAGTGCCAAGCTATCAGTGGAAAAGAAAAAAAAAAAGAGCAAAAAGGATGCCGTTTAGGCAGAATGCTGTAGTAGCTGCCACTTTTCTTGATTTTCAAGCCAATATATTTCACTTGCTGTTCAAGCCATGGAACAGAAAGTTTTCTGCGTAGGGGTTTCGAACAAGGTGGTTCTAATGGTGTACTGTTTGTTTTGATCTGTCTCTATTTTTAGGAGTTATGCGTTATTATATGTCTTAACATTGGACGTAATCGTCTCTTTCTAGGTTGCTACCTACCGCTGCAAACCGGATTCCTTTTAATACTTCAGGTACTATGGGCTAAAGTTTGTTCTTTATTGTAATTTATGTAATAGTTAAAATGTGTCGTGGTTTTTACTTTACTAAATTCTATCTCTATCTATTGATTTTTACAGAGTAACCAATTATAAAGAACTACATCGTTCTTTTATCTAATTTCCTTTCAAATGAGCCATTAAACAGCTTTCTATGATGTTCCAGTGCCCTGCTAGCTGCAGGGGGAAAAAAGAAACCGTCAATGCAGAATATCGTTGTTGAAGCAAATTTTCTTGTTGTTCAAGTCAAAAGATTTTTCTTGCTATTCAAGCCATGGGAGGTAAGTTTTCTATATAGGGCTTTCGGACAAGGTGATTCTGATAGTCTATTTCTTGTTTTGATCTGACACTAATTTTAGAAGAAATGGGCTATTGTATTTCTTAGTATTGGACTTGATCGTCTCTTACTAGGGTGCAAGCTAAAGCTGCGACCCGTATTCTAAGCTACGGATGCAACCCGGATTTTTCTTAGTTGAAATAGTAAAAGATAAACCCCAAAAAGTCAGACACCGTAAAATATACGTCGGTAAAATATACGATAACTATACCTATGTGCTTTTATAATGTTAAAAATCAAATCCTTCTTTGACGAAAAAAACTGCATCTTTGTATGCAAGATGATGTTACACTGGTATTATATCAATTAGTCTCCATGACATAATATTATGTTGTCAGAAGATAAATGTGTTACATAATCATGCATATGGTGATTTAATCTTTGTCCAAATTGCATTTAATAATTGGATATTTCATTTATTATGGGCTAGAGTTCGTTCTTTACTGTAATTTTCAAAAGATATTGCTCTTATATTAATTTGTCTAAAGATAAGAGTTTGTTGTACCATCATGTATCATGTATACAGTTACTTATTTAAATATTTTAATTACTATTGGCTATAGTTCGTTCTTTGATATAACAAGCTTGTCTTCTTTTCGAGAGCTTTTTCCTATTGTGCTCCTAAACGTCCAACCAAAAAATAGATTTAAGCACACACACAGCTTTGGTCCAATTATCTTGATACTGGCTGGCTGAGAACAGAGTATTTAGAGAGCATCTTCATTCTTTTGCTACACTTCCACCTGGAATGATCTTTCTGGGGAAGTTACCTCTAAAACTTTCTCTACTGACTCTTTCAAAAGTATATTCAATAGTCATCGGATATATGAACCGGATATAACATAGTATCGGATATATGAACCTACACACGTGAAGCATTATTGTTTAACTCATTTCATATTATCACTTTATAAAATATCGCATTATACAGTCTGTTAAAAGTGCTAGAGTTGGAAATTACACTGTTATATTTTTATAGAACCCCACAAAATCATCCACTATGATACGAGTGTTCATTCAGATTGGTTTTATGGATATAAGATATTTATGTAAAACGGTAATTTAAACCTGCATGGTAGAATTATATTGGAAAAATAAAAGTACGAAAAGTATTTACCAAGAATTACAGTCAATTTCGCATTTGTATTTCCTCTATTCCGTTTACTAAAAAAACAAAAATCAACACACTTTCCAGTTAGTTTTGAAGTTGACCATTGCTTAGGGAAGTGACACCTTAAAGTTTGAGAATAAGAGAATGGATTGTAAAAGAATTTCAAGGTTAATGGGTAGTCTTATAATATTTATAGTCAGTATTTTTATGCACTGCCTTATTCCATTGGTTTATTTTAATTCTTCATTTAATCTGTATTGGCACTTTTGCCAAAGTTTTGTGATAGTAATGTTAGCTATCTCCATAGGAGCTATTAGCGCATCCATCTTGATCTGGAAGAATAAATATGGAAGGAAGGAATGTCTGGAAGGAAAGTGTGCAGAGTCTTTATGCATAACTTCTGTGATTTGTTTTGTTTTTGCAGTACAGTTTCTTTTGCCAGATAATGTCGAATACCGAAAAATCTTGAAATCAGAATTAAGAAATTCGGAACCTAATGTAACTTCCTGGATTGATGAAGTTCAAAAGAGTTTTTACTGCTGCAGCATTCAGTCCTTTGTAAAAAAAACTGATGATATCGCTGATTATATACCATTTAGCCACTGGAACAGTAATTTTACTAAAACAGAGGTGTTAGAATCGTGCTGCAAAATGCGAAATGAAACTATACCTGCATGGGTGTATCGACCCAACACCAAATATACAGAAATGAATTGTAACAGATCAACCGAGCCGAATAAGCAGCAGCTGGCAATTCATCCTCCAATTCTTTCTGATGAAGAGGAAAATCCTGAAGAGGAAAATCCCGAAGAGAAAGAAAAAACAGAAGAAGTGAAAGAAGAAAGATTCAAATGCAGCAAAGATAGAAATCCTGTGACAACCTATACAATCGGCTGTGATAAGAATTTGAAGCGGTTTATGGCATCTAAAAGACAATTGACTTTTTTGATCCAGTTGATCTTCTCGATTATCATTACAATTGCAATAATTCCCTTTTTTTATATTTCTTTTTGTCCAGCCAATTTTTCAGACGAAAAAGATAGTGATGATAGTGGGGGAGGTATAGTGGGGGGTGCAAGCAAATGGCATTTGCTTGCAAATCAACAGGAAGATATACTATTAGAAGGTATACGACTGCGAGAACAAAGAAATCAAACAGTTCGTGGTAACGAACTGTAAGTAAGGAGCGACCCGGCTCAATGGTAACCGAAACTCTAGAAAACGGGTTTTTGATACCAATAGATATATCAAAAGAATCAGATTTCAATGCTGATTTCAAATATATAACTTTCATCAAGTTTAGAGCTACCCATCAAAAGTTACGCGCCTGAGAAAAAATTTGGCTGATTTTCAAAAAAAGGGGAAAGACCCCCTAAAAGTTATAGAACCTTAATGAAAATCACACCAGCATATTCAGCGTATCAGAGAACCCTACTGTAGAGGTTTCAAGCTCCTATCTACAAAAATGTGGATTTTTGCATTTTTTGCCAGAAGAAAGATCACGGATGCGTGTTTATTTGTTTGTTTGTTTTTGTTTGTTTGTTTTTTTTCCCAGGGGTGATCGTATCGACCCAGTGGTCCTAGAATATCGTGGGAGGGCTCATTGGAACGGAAATTAAAAGTTCTAGTGCCCTTTTTAAGTGACCAAAAAAAATGGAGGGCAACTAGGCCCCCTCCCACGCTCATTTTTTTCCCAAAGTCACCCGATCAAAATTTTGAGATAGCCATTTTGTTCAGCATGGTCGAAAATATGATAAAAATGTCTTTTAGGATGACTTGATCCCCCAAAGTCCCCAGGGAGAGGGCTGAAAGTTATGAACTTTACTCAATGTTAACATATAGTATTGGTTATTGGGAAGTATACAGACTTTTTCAGAGGAGATTTTTTCTGGTAGGTGGGGGAAGGAGAGGGTCGGGGGCTATATGGAAGGATCTTTCCATGAAGGAAGTTTTCATGGGGGAAGGGACATTGCTATGAAGGGGGCGCCGGATTTCCCCAGCATTATTAAAGAAAAAGATCAGGAATTAAATAAAAAAAAACAAGTTTTTCAACTGATCAACTGATTGTGATTAAGAGGTCATTTTTAAAGAACTGGAAAAAAAATTCGAACTATAGTTTAAAGAGCAGGGTATTGACTAGGGGGCGAACCCCCTAATATACGTGTTAAAAATTTATGAATATAGAAGTTCGTTACGTAAGTTAATTCTAAGTTACGTATATTTATTACTAATAAAAACGTTCGTAAATAAAATTAAACAAGTTTCGAGAAAGCCATTTAACCAAATATAATATGCAAATTTTGTTTTAATTATTCATGTACGGTGAGCCAAAATCAAAACCTGCATTAATTCAAAAACGTTCAAAAATTAAATAAAAAAAACAAGTTTTTTTAACTGAAAGTAAGGAACGACGTTAAAACTTAAAACGAACAGAAATTATTCCGTATATGAAGGGGGCTGTCCCCTCCTCAACGCCTCGCTCTTTACGCTAAAGTTTGACTTTCTCACAACTCTATTTTTTTAAACAATAAAAAAACTTTAGCGTAAAGAGCGAGGCGTTGAGGAGGGGACAGCCCCCTTCATATACGGAATAATTTCTGTTCGTTTTAAGTTTTAACGTCGTTCCTTACTTTCAGTTAAAAAAAAACTTGTTTTTTTTTTATTTAATTTACAGTTGGAAGATGATCAGCAGCGAGAACTACAAGCAACAGAACATATCAAAAATAAAAGGGAAAAACAAAGAATTGTTAGCAGACACACTAAAGCGAGCATCAGAAAGTATCAAAAATTTCAAAAAAGTGTCAAAGAACTCTGCTGTTAAAGGACAGCGAGAATCAGAAGGAGTCAAAAATGAAAGTGCAGAAAAAGTGCTGAGAGATATCATTGCTAAGAAGAAATGATTGTGCCTGTTTCGATTGTTTCGCTTAATGTAAATGATACTCGTTTAAAGGAGCATTTAATTGATGAATTGTGTGACCGGTTTGACATAGCATGCCTTCAAGAACACCTCCTGACTTCTACTAGTATTAACGTGTTAAAAAGGAGTTGTAATCATTCCGTTTTTACAACTAATGCTGAGGTCATTTTTGGTAGACCTTCTGGAGGCCTCGCGTGCATTGTTAAGAATAACCTGAGATTGCTTTCTCCAGTGTGTTTTCACAGTGATAAATTCATCCTTGTGGTTCGAATTGGTAAAACTATGCAGATAAATGTGTATCTCTCGTGTAACAAAAAACTATTTGCGCTTTAAACGCGTATATGAAAGCCTCGGCAAATCTTAAGGCTATTCATGCGTCTGTTGTATCGACTGGTTATGATTTCATAGTGGTTGGTGACTTCAACACAGATATTACGAGTCAGTCAGTTTGATCCGATATAGTCCTTGAAGCTTTTTCTGCTTATAAAATCGTCGAGAAAAGTGTTGATTATTCATACATTCACCAATCTGGAAGTTTGTCTAATATTGACCATGTAGTTTCCTCGCCACATATTATTGTATCGATTGTTTTTGTTCATGAAGACGATCGTGATATTGACCACCTCCCGATTTCGTTCTCTGCTTCACTAGTCGCTTTCCGTTCTACTAGACCATTTACACAAAGTTCTAAGTGATTTTACAGGAATAACTGGAGTAGAGCTAATTTTGCAATTTATATTACTACGTTGTCCGTGTAATTGGGTTCTATAAAAGTTTCTTACCATTTGCTTCAAGTTACTGACCGTTTCTAAAAATGATCAGCAGTCTCTAAATGAATATTATGATAAAATAATTTGGTGCTAAAACAAGCAGAGGCGAATGCTCCTCTAGAAAAGATTACAGTTAAAACTAGAAAAACAGAATGGGTTTTGGACCCAGAATTAAAAGTTGTAAAGAATAAAGCTAAGTTTTGGGTACGAATATGGGTGTCTTGCGGTCGGCCAAATCAAGGAGTCGTCTTCGATCTAAAGCAAAGTACCAAGCGTGCCTATGAAAAAACGTTTACGGCAGTCTAGGGTATCTGTTTTTGATTTTCTTACGTCGAGAAAGGAGTTTGTCTCATGTCCTGAATTCGGATAAGCTTAGTAGTTTGTTTTCTGAAAGTCCTATAGCAGCTCATACTTGAGTGTCGTATTATGATGATATTTTCGACAAGGTGAACCGGGAAGTTGAAAAGCTTTTTAGTAATCTTCTTGAGTCGTGTTTGCCTAATCGTATTTCTCAGAGTAATGTATTACCAGTTTCTACTGTTCATATTGGTCAAGCTATTAAGAACATGCAATCTTGCTCTGTTGATCTTATCATCTAAAAGTAGTTTGCCCAACTTTGAAAGATCACCTTTAGCTACTGTTTCAGATGTGTTTATCTAGTTCTATGGTTCCCAAAGTTTTCTCTGTGGCACAGTCACCTCAGTTTTGAAGTGTGGAAAAACTTTATCAGAGTGTAGTTTCCTATCGACCAATTACTGTTTCGTGCAATCTTAGCAAAATGTTCGAATATATACTTCTCCCTTTCATTTCAGAAAATTTTAATTTTGGTGAAAACCAATTGGCTTTCAAAAAAGACTGGGATGTCAGCACGCCCATCGTGTTCTAGCTTCCCTCCTGTTGCAATATGTTAATAATAAATCTCCTCTTCATATCTGTGCTCTTGATCTTTCGAAAGCTTTCTATAGTATAGTCCACTCACATGCACTCTATTCACTTTTTTCCAATAATATAAACCTTTCTATTGTTGTTTTGTTACGGTACTGGTATTCTAACTCTTCTATTCGGGTAAAATGTAATGGAGTAGTTTCTGATTCAAAGGTGTTTCTTAGGCATGGAGTCCGTCAAGCTGGTGTGCTTTCTCCAACTATTTTTAAGTTATGTATTGCTCCTATCCTTTCATCCTTGCCTTCGACTTTCATTTCTGATGGAATTGATGTCTCGTATCTTGCTTATGCGGACGATGTTTTCCTTGTAAATCGTTCTAGGGCTGGGCTCTCACATTCTGTCAGCTGGATTTCAGACCAGTTCAGACGGATTGGGCTTATGTTGAACGTTGATAAGTGCGAATATACTTCATTTAATTCGAGTGCAAGTCTCCCTCTTAACTGTGTTTTTTTTTTTCTTTATCCCCTGTCTCTCTTTCTTTCGGTGGCTTGGTCTTCACATTACTAACAATTTCAAAACACTTCGGGCTCTGACAGCTTCTAATGCAAAAAAAAAAAAAAATTCAGCTAGGATATTCAAAAATTGTTGCAAATAGAGGGAGGTACAAAAAGAACTTGGGAAATTATATTCTTCATTTTGCGTTCATTCTATTCTTTTTTTTATCTGGTTTTCTTCCAATTCTGAAGCCTAAATATCTGAAATCTATCTGAACTTATTATTTTTAATTTTCTCGGCACCTTTTGTGCCTCCCTCCGTGGTTCCGGAACCGGCATCTCATATCACGATTCGGCCTCCCTGATATATGGGAAAAAGTGACTGTGCTTGCAGGAAAGCTGTCGTTATTTGCAGTTCTTAGTGTGTACCATAATTTACGTCGTTTTATGTAAACAATTGTTAAGTGTGCGAGTTTTTTTTTTTTTTTTTTTTTTTGTTCTTGATGTGCTCCACTTCTTTTTTATAGTGGGTAATAAATAGATTATTATTATTATTATTACAAATTTCACAAAGATACTAGATATTTCGGTCACATTTGCAGTGACCGTCATCAGTAGTAAAACTAAACTAAAAGAATAATTTATGTACGAAATAAAATACAACTACATATTGTTTAATAATCTAATTCTTTCCAAAGCAAAAACGGAAGCTAGAATCTTTGACCTTCCTGGATCCGGTTCATTAGCATTGAATGAACTAACACTTGGGCAGAGGTTAATTGCATTGGATGAATTGAACTTTACTCTAGCAGATTTTAATAAATTATCGTAGATAGAGTTCAAACCAAATTCACCCGTGTCCTGATTTAAAGCTATATTCATGAATAAAATTTTCCTAATTTCAAGAGTTTTGCAAAAATTTTGCTTCAAAACCCCGGTCCTTTAGAAATCAAAAAAACATTATCGAACAAAATAAAATGGTCTGGAAAATTAAAAATATGTTCCGGAAGGGCTGAAGTGAAATCTTCAGGCTTAGGATTTTGCTTTGAAGCCGATGAAATAGAATCTTTATGGTGCAGTAATCTCATTTCCAAATTCTGGTTAGTACTTCCCAAATATGAGCTTCCGCAAGTACATGGGATCTGATATACCCCAATCTGTTGCCCCAATGAAGTTAGATCCTTCCCAGAATTTAGAAAATTCCCAAAAGTATTACTACTCTTTAAAACTACCTTTAGACCATTACTCTGTAAAATTCTTTTAAGTTTTTCACTTAGCTCGGGTACATATGGTAAAGAACAAAAAACATCCTTCGCCTGAGTTGTTTCCAAGACTCCATTAGAAACCTCTAGAAACTTTTTTCTTCTCTTTGAAAAAGTCTGGTTAACTAACTAAATTATTTCAAAGACTAGATTTCTAGTGAAGTTTTCGAAACAACTGAGGAGAAGGATGTTTTTTTGTTTCTGTTTTTAAAAATACTTCTCCTGTTAATGTACATTGCCATTTTTTTTACTACCACATTTTGCTCAAAAGTAGCTCATATCTCTATGGTTTCAACGGAAATAGAAATCTCAATATAGGGATTACAAAAATTCACTTCACTAAGAAAAGCAGAACCTGGATAACTTTCCTTAGAGATTCCATGTTAATGCAAAACTAACTCTAAATAAAACAACTATTCCAGAAGATAATAATATTAATTACCTAGGTCTCATGCTTGACCAAAAACTTAATTTCCACCTCCACATTTCAAACACAATAAAAAAATGTTATAGAAAAGCAAATATACTAAAAAGACTTCTTTCCACACCCTGGGGTTGTAAGGAGAAAACCTTACTCCAGTTTTATAAATCACATATAAGACCCCATATTGACTATGGGCTCATTGTCTATGGTGCATGTGCAAAGACCCAGATGCAAAAAATTGAAACAACACAAAATGATATAATACGTCTCATATTTGGTCTTAGGAAACCCACAAGCACCAAGTTTCTGCTTATGGAGAGTGGATTAACAACAATAAGGGAGAGACGTAGCTTTCTCTTGATAAAACATCTTACAAAAATTGAATCAAATAGCTCACACACATTACATAATTGGTTAAGAAATCCAGCCATGTATAGAGGTATTGCAGATGAGTATGCCAATATTCAAAAGAAGTTCCCTGTACCAGCAAAGTCTATTGCACCTACTTTCCCCAATCCCCTCCATGGAATTGGTCATTTCCCATAATAAATACTGATTTTTCAAAATGGAATAAAGATTTAACCCCCATTGCTTTTGTTCAGAAAAAATTTGCAGAACTTAATACAATTACCTATAAAAATCACTTCCAAATATTTGTTGATGGGTCAAAAATGAATGAGAAGGTTGCAAGTGGTGTTTTCCTTCCTCACCTGAAAATTGCAATGGGCGAGAGATTATTTAACAATTTATCTATAATGTCTGCTGAGTTAAATGCCATAATCATGGCATTAGAACACCTTAAGCAAAAACCAATCTTTGATTGAAAATTCGAATAATATTATCATCTATTCCGACTCTTTATCAAGCCTTGAGTTGCTGGCCTCAGCTCCTCAATATAAGTTGGACATTGACACTTATCATTGTCTCAGTATTATTGATAATCTTGCTTCAAGTGGCATAAAAACTTACTTTCAGTACATTCCTAGCCACTCTGGCATAAGTGGTAATCATCAGGTTGATGAAATAGCAAAAAATGCTATAAATATTGACCAGCCAAGTGGGAGACCAATCCCAATTAGAGATATTTACCGATGGAGGCTATCAGATATTAATTTTAATAAGATTAATCCTATCCTTTCCCCCTTTCCCAATAAGTATCTTTCTAAAATTTATCATAGAATTCGTTCTGGAACAAATGGACTAAATTTCCTTGCATTCTCATATAAGCTTTCTAATTCAAGTGGTTCAATTCCCCTGTCCCCTCTTTGCAGGCATTGTAATATGAATATTGAAACAATTGACCATTGCCTATTTGAATGTAATATGCTGACGTCTGCACAACATACCTTGCTTTCTAAAACTGTTAAAATACTTCAAACACCACAAAATCCCACTATCAGCCAAGAGCCTATCCAACTATACCTGCACACAGAGTATAGAAATCGACATCTATCATCTTATATTTGAACTCCTAGAGTCGAAAGATCTGCTGAAAGATATCTGAATATATCTAATAAATATGAGGCAATCAAGCCAGTAGCTCTGTAGCCCACAGAGTGAAGCAAAAGGAAAAGGGCTAAATAGTGTTACTGAAAAGCCCGCCTGCTGTTAAATAGAAGAAGAAGAAGAAGAAGATTTAAAGATCCACTTAATTCAACTCTTAAGGTGAGCTTGAAATTAGTTACCTGATTTTTGTTTGTATTCATCTAATTTACAAAAGTCTGGGGTAAAATTCTACTTTAGCTACTTTTGGTTATCTTGGAATGGGGTTAGGTTAGAAAAATGAAACTTTCAGGGATGGGTCTACAGGCTAAAGTATAGCCTGGGAAGGTATTTTGAAGTAACTACCTCCACTCCTTCTCCCTCTAGAGGGTCCTGAAATTTTGCCTACATGACAGGTCTATACCCATTGAAATTTTGACAAAACAACATTTTACATTAATTTTCAGTTATCAGTTTCTTTTTCACTGGCTATAGCTCTGAAAATGCAATTTCAGTTATTTGAGCAGAATTTAAGCCATATAAATAGTTTATTTCAAAAATTTAGGAAATGTATTTGCATATCTTTAAAACTATATAAATTGGGATTGAGCAAAGTTGTGAAGCTGAAAAAAATTTTGTTGTACTTCATTTAAGCAGAAGATTTATTTTGCAAGGTTTCACTTCTATAACTCATATATTTTTAAAGGTCATCAAAGGTCAGGACCCTCTAGAGGGAGAAGGAGTGGAGGGGGGTACTTCAAAATATCTTCCCGGGACATACTTTTAGCCTGTAGAACCATCCCTGAAAGTTTCATTTTCTTAACCTAACCCCTTTCCAAGATAGTCAAAAATAGCTACAGTAGAATTTTACCAAGTCTGGGTATGTTAGTGCCTTGAAGAACATAGCTTGGCCTACCATTCCATGTTTTAATACTTTTGGCTATCTTGAAAAGGGGTTAGGTAAGGAAAATAAAATGTATCTACAGGCTAAAGTATGGGTAAATTTTTGGCAGTTCATGTTATTGACTTACAAAATCATGAAAAAAATTTTTTTGGCTTACAAATGTAATAGGCTAAAGTATGGGTAAATTTTTTACGGTAAGCCGGATAATTAAAAACATTCACAGGGCAGTTCATGTTATTGACTTACAAATATCATGAAAAAACCACTCAATGCCTTTTTTTTATGCTCTTTACAAATGTAATAGCCTAATTGCATATAGGCCTATTGCAAATTCAAATTTACCCACCGCCACCCCTCTAATGTGCAAATATATACCCTGAATTGTCAAATTTGAACTTGCAAAAGAAGCAATTAATAGCCTACCTATTTGTAAAGAGCCTAAAAAAGGCATTGAGTGGTATGTTCACTTTGTAAGTCAATAAATATGAACTCCAAAGTATGTTCTGGGAAGTTATTCTGAAGTACCTACCTCCACTCCTTCTCTCTCTAGAGGGCCCTGATGGTAAATTTCTACCAAATCATATTATTGAGTTAGGAATAAAGTGAATACACCATTTGATGCCTTTTTTTTTTATGCTTATTAAGAATATAATAATCATTTCTATCGGAAATGAATTTCAGGCTCCCACCTATATGTGCCAATTCAGGGTTAGGTTGTAGAAATATATACCCTGAATTGGCATAGATGGGGGGGGCTGAAATTCTTTTCCAATAGAAATGATTACTATATTCGTAATCAGCATATAAAAAGGCATCAAGTGGTATATTCACTTTATATGTAAGTCAATAATATGATTTGGTAGAAATTTACCACCTTGACTTTTGATGACCTTTAAAAATCTGGGGTTACCTACATATGACAATATAGAAACTTTTTTCTTTATATCTGAGCAATAGAATAGGCTATTTTCATTTACTCTTATATAGAATGCAGTATAAAGCCAACAGAATATGATATCATACTTTCTCCTATTATGTAGAATGATAAAAAGTTATACAGATGACTTTATGCCTAATTTTTTTATAGAGCAAACATAAATAAAGTCACACAGATGAATTTTTATATCTCATGCTATTATAGAGCAAGCAAAAATAAAGCCATACAGATGACAGTAAATTTTTGCCACATCATATTATTGAGTAACAACTAAAGCAAATATACCATTTGATGCCTTTTTTATGCTGATTACAAATATAATAATCATTTCTGTTGGAAATGAATTTTACTCTCATATTAGCCATGTGGTGGATGTCCTATAAAAAGTCATCTGTAAGACTTTATTTATGTTTGCTCTATAATAGTATGAGTTATAAAAAGTCATCTGTATGACTTTATTTAAGTTTGCTTTATAATAGTATGAGGCATAAAAAGTCATCTGTATGACTTTATTCATAATGCTTTATACTAGAATGATATATTAAAAAGTCATTTGTATGACTTATATAGGACTTCATTCATGTTTGCTCTATAATAGTATGAGGTATAAAAAGCCATCTGTATGACTTTATTTATGTTTGCTCTATAGTAGCAGTAGGCATAAAAGTCATCTGTATGACTTTATTCATAATACTATATAGTAGAATGATATATAAAAAGTAATCTGTATGACTTTATTCAGGCTGCTCTGTATATGAAATCCTGTAGGCCTAGGCTATAAAAAGTCATCTGTATGTCTTTGTGTTGTTTGCTCTATGTATCAGTAGGGTAGGCTAATATAATTTCTTCTGTATGACATTTTAGTGGATCATATATGAAATAAGAAAACTAGTATAACTTTATTCAACCAATATTCAAGTTTCATTTTCCTAACCTAACTCCTTTTCAAGATAGCCAACCATAGCTAAAGTAGAATTTTATCAAAGTTAAATTTTCCTAACCTAACCCCTTTCCAAGAAAGCAGAGGTATTGAAATCATTGTGTAATGCCTTACAAAAATCAATGTGAATCATCATCCAACCAATTCTGCAACATTGTAAATTGTCAGGGATTTCCAAAGATTTGTAAGAATACTTGTCTGGTTGTTCATTGTTGGGTTGAAGAAGGCCTTGGATGGTTCATCTGTCAAGAGGTTGCATTTTATGACTTATTTGTGGACATAATTAGAATGCTATATTTGTGTCTCCTCAGTAGTATTGTTAGTAAGGATGGTGGATGTAGTGTATATATTAAAAATAGAATAGCCAAGGCCAAAGGAGTTTTTTCACAGTTGATAAAAGATTGGAAGAATAAAAGATAAGTCTGCAAATCAAGTTTAGAATATTGAAAGGTACAGTAATGATAGTGGTCAAGTATGGCTCTGAAATATGGAGAATCCCAAAGATGGGGGCAGCTTTGCTAGGTATTTTCCAGAGGAATTGTCTATTGATTCTTCATGGCACTTGACTAACTGTATTTCAACAAGTAAGCTTTCTGAAAAATATTGTTCTATCTCACTTTCTAGGGCTATACTGAGAGGAATGTAAAAAATGGTTAGGACACATTATACAGATGAAGGATGACAGATTGCCAAATATATTCCTTTTCAGCCAACCATCTGGCACCAAATAAAAGAGCAGGTCATCCCCAAAGGGGATTGTTGGAGGTCATAGGGAGGGATTTAAGAGAAGTTGGAACTTCTTAGTGGGTATGAAGAGGGAGGCTTTGAATAGATTGGGATGGAGAAGAAGCATTCTTACCTGTGCTGGCCTAAGGTGGCTTTGTGCTGTGGGTAGTTTTTGTAGTAATTGTAGTAGTAAGGTAAAAGCCTTTACCATTTTGGTTTTTTGTCCTTGTAGTTCAGTTTAGATTAAATTCAAATTGTTTTGGAGGACATAGCAATCAATTTATACTGACTTATTGAATTGGGGGGTTCCCCTAAAATTTGTGTCTAACTCATAATAACATAACAAAAATGCATATGAACAAATTTTTGATGCTTTTTTTAAAGTTTATGATACTATTATATTTGTAGGTCAGCATCATATCACATCTGCAATGTCTGAAGACCAGTATTTGTAGTTTTAGGTGCTCCAGTCTCTTATCATACTGCATATTTTACAAACCTGTGATGCATTTGGTGGCACGTCTTTGAACTCCTTCAGTTATTCTGGTGTCATGTGTAATGGGATCAATTTTCAGAAACCCCAAAGTCTCCCAATTTAACTTACCCAAATAAAGAATAAAATTACCCAAAATATGAACCTGGAAAGTTCAAGTAACCTACAGATCGAGCGAGACTCAAGCCTTCAATTTAACATAGGGAAACGAATGTATCTGATTATACATTGTAATTATACTTTGTAATAAACATCGTAAGAATCTTTCCCACAGAAAATCCAATAAATAAATCCGCCCAGGTGTCGCCAATTAACAGCAATAAATATGCAGAATAACCAATTTCACTTGACATGCAACAACCATATAATCTAAATCTTGAGATGGAAATTCCAAACGATCGACAGATGGTCTCTTGAGATAAGAAATAAAACTATGTGTTCCATTATAATTACAAGGTATGAACCTTAAAAACATTTTCTCGAGATACAAAAGTAAAATTAAATATTCCGCTATAATTATAAGGTAAAGCTTTAAAAACATTTTCTTGAAATACAATGTAAGACTATGTAGCTTGCTTTAATTATAGAGTACAAACTTTGTTCAACTCAAAAAAATTCCAAAGTAATACTTTAAAAGTCATAAATTAAGCGACACCTGCTAGCAAAATGTTGCAGTGTAAAATTTTGAATTGTTAGAAAAATTCCAAAGTGATAGCTTAAAAGTCATAAACTTTAATTAAACCCAAGTAGCCCATTGGTGCAAGCCGGCCACATAATGATCTAGGACGAATAATGCAACCAATAGGAATTGTAAAATATACTTTTGGCAACGCCTAAACGTAACCCCCGGCAAAATTGCAGAGGATAGATAGTTAGGACATAGCAATTTTGCGCCAGTTTATTCTGAGTCTTTTTCAGTCTATTGTGAGTCTATTATCAGTCTATTGGCAGTCTTTTTCTGAGTCTTATGCCAGTCTTATGTGAATCTATGTTGTAATAAACTTCTGAAGTGTACAAACTCTGAGTAATTTCGTTTCAGTACAATTTGCTATTTTGTTGATATATCCGAAGCTCTGCGACAATTATGTGAGTAACAATAAATGCATTACTTTCTTATTTTATTCTCTCTATGTTAATATTTCTCAAGTTTGTTAGTCCTTGTGGCTCCACTCGCTCCTAAGGAAAACTGAAATTCATCAGTCTGATTTCGACTCAGTATGGCCATTAATATAAGCTCCCTACACGTACTCCTAGTTTAAGCTCCCCTCTCTAGAAGTTCAGCCTCCACTCAGGTAAGCCACACGCGAACTGTCAGCAAAGAGTTTAACTAAATTTCCCCACTGAATTAATTAATTAATATAAAAACAAATAATTTTTATTAAAACTCCCCTATCAGAAGGTATTACTGAACAACAAAACTAGAATCCCTCACCACCTAAAACCCCCCCCATTAGAATTGGCGCGGCCTGTTTAAAGGAGAAAAAACACAAGGACAACATTGAAAAAAAAAGAGATTGTTGAGAAATATTACGCACGAGGAAAGTGTGCATGCATTAAAGTACCATTTTTTCCGCATGCTCTAAAGTGTCATATTTTTTTTGGCATGTTTTGAAGTGTCATAATTTGTGCATATTTTGAAATACAATATTTTGTTAAACCTAAATCCCCGAAAATAGTAGCAAAAAAAATACATATAAATAAAAAGTATTGAATTTAAATAGTATCAAAATAAATAAAACCAGTACCGAATTCTAACCCCCCCAAAAAAAAACAAATCAATATGTCGTTGGATCAAAACGAACAATTATTAAAGCAAAAACTCATTGCCAAAACAGTGGAAATTTCAAAATCGCTTCCTTCATATAACGGTGATGAAGACGTAGACGAATTTATTATTCAATTAAACCAATTCGTAGAAGTAACTCAAACGGACTTAAAATCATTAGTAGGCATGTTTTAAGAGACTGTTAATGAGACTTAAGGGACAGGCATTAACATTCCTGAAACAAATAGAACAAACGATAGGGGAAGATAACAACCTCCCGATAAACTCAATCGAAAAATTGCTAAAAGCGTTCCGAGAAAGATTTGTTGAAACCAGTTCAACACACAAATTAAAGCATGGTACGGTATGTTTCGATGAAACACAAAATGTTAGAGAATACCTACACAAGGTAATGGTATCCATTGAGGCAAAATATGGAAAAGAATCGGGCCCTTTATACGATAAAATTGTACTTAATGCTTTCATGCAAGGATTAAGCCCCAAGCTATACCGAATGTTAATTTCAAAAAATATTCAAACATTAGAGCTAGCAGTTCAGGAGGTAGAGAGAATGATTGAAATTGACTCGATTGTGGCAAATCACAACAAGTCAAGAATAAATAATGTAGAAAGTTCAACTCCGGGACAATCACGAGGGATTTCCCCAGGATTTTTACAAAGAGATAATTCACCCAAACCGAACCAAAATAGGTCTCCAACCCCTACGAGGCAAAGAATAGTACGTTTTGTACCCACGGATACAACAAACTACGTACAGAACCCCCCAATTATATGCTATGCATGTAATAAACAAGGACATATCGCCAGGGAATGCCGTACTAAAAACAAATATACACCAGCAACCCCAAGTTTTAATAATCGTTTGTTCGGGAGAACAAACACAAATGCCAATGGGTCAGGAAACTATAGAAATAACCCCCCACGTCTCCCATCGTTCCGCAACCCGTATCAACAAGGATTTGCGTACTCGAATCCTTCCCAATATACGCCTCAACAACCCTATTCCAATCCCTCACCTAACCGACAAAATAATTATCGGTTCCCCAACGCAAACACGCGACAAAACATGTACCAATTTAATTCACGAACAGTGTATCCAACTAGATTTAACAGGAATACAACCGATAACAGAGGATATTTTTTCCCGCCGGGAAACGAAAGAAATTTTTCGTCAATACAAAATGAACAAATGCCGCGAGCCGTCGGCACAAGAAACTTTAACCCACGCAATAATACGTGGCAACCACGACAATCAAATGTCAACCAACTTGGAACTTCCCTAACAAGTGAAATTCCCACCGAACCCCAACCTCAAACGCCAACTTATCAGATAAGCGCACAGGGAAACGAATTAGGCCCCCAAGAAAATTAACCGGGACCCTGGAGGCCAATTTTTTATAGGTCCCATCCAGTGATTGTACCTTCCTTAAGTGATAATGATGACATATTACCCATATTAAACAATTTTAGTGTTGCGAGTATTAATTTCAAAGCGTTAATAGATTCAGGTGCATCTGTTAACATAATAAATTTGAATGTATTTAATAGACTCCCAATATATATTAAGCGACGGAAAAATTTCAATATTCCCAGTTTAACTAGTGTCACAGGTCATAGGCTAGAAGCTATAGGCTCCATATGTTTAGATGTGACAAAAGATAATAAAATCTTTCCTACAAACTTCATAATCTGCAAAAAATTTCCCATATGAGGCTATAATCGGTGCTAATTTTTTAAAATCTAATAAGGTGTTATTAGATATAGCAAATAACAAACTCGTGTATCCATACGATCCTATTCTCCAACGCGTGGAGAGAGGGGAAGCAACAGTAAATAGAATAAAATCTTTTGTACCCTATCTCTCACCTCGTGGGAGAAATTCAAGCAGCAAATGGATCGAGTCAGTAAAAGCAAAAATAGGGAAAATGCAGGAGTATAGACAAACAGAAATAAAGAAAATAACCGAATTATGGACTGAAATAATAAATCTAAGTACTATCGTAAGGGGACAGGACTTGGATTCACCCTTACAACCAACCCCACAAGCGGAAGACTTGACGCAAGAAAGCGCTAATCTTAACCTAATAGAAAATGACTCGAAAGAAAAATACTATGGGTTCGCGGTACGTAAAACAAAAATCCCCCAAAACACTATGCAAAGAGTACAAATCTCTCAAATGGTCACCCCTGTAAATGACAATTCCGAAATTTGGTTCGCATCCCCGTGTAAAGAAATTCCAGAAAATCTGTTTTGTGAAGAACAGATCATTTCATACGAAAAAGGCGAAGGTTTTATTTGGTTAACTAACACACATGAAAACGATATGATTACATTGAAAAAAGGAACATGTCTCGTTGAAATACAAGTTATTTCTGAGCACGAGCTAAACAAATGGAGAAACTCCAATGGAAGCTTAGTTAATACTGTTGGGTGATAGGAATCCAAAGAATAACTACCCCCTAACAAAACCCCAATTTTTGGAAAAATTTAAATTAGATCATATCCAAAATACGCAATTAAAGGAAAAATTATGTGAATTGCTCTGGAATTTTAGAGATATTTTTTCTACATGCGAGGAAGATATCGGGTTGATACCGTTCTATGAACACTCTATCCAAACCACAGGGTTGCCCGTAGCTAAACAGCCCTATCGCATTCCCCATCCCTACAAAGGCTGGTTAAAAAATAAAATCCGCGAATTAGAAAGAAACAACATTATACGGCCAAGCATAAGCCCGTATTCAGCCCCCGTTATACTAGTACCAAAAAAGAACAAGGACCTTAGGCTTGTAGTGGATTATAGAGCCTTAAATAAGCAGGTAGTTAGTGACAAATTTCCCCTGCCCCGAATTGATGAAATCCTAGACTCCATTTCAACCAAAAACAAAATTTTTACATCTCTTGACCTCACGCAAGGTTATCATCAGGTTAAGATAGCAGATAATGACGTCTATAAAACGGCCTTTTCAACGACGGAATGCGGTTCTTATGAATATTTGAGAGTACCCTTTGGACTCAAAACCAGTTCAAGTGCATTATGTAGACCTCTGTTACACTTATTACGAGGTATAGAAAATATTATCCATTTGTGGATGATGTTATTTGTGTGGGAGAAACACCGGAAGATCATTTAAACACATTAACCAAAGTTTTCGAAAAATTCAGAGAGGGTAATCTGAAATGTAGACCTGAAAAAGTAAATTTGCTTCAATCCGAAATAAAATTCTTAGGAATGATAGTGACCCAAGGTCAAATATCACCGGACCCTGAGAAAATAAAATGTGTAGAGAATCTTAAGCCGCCAAAAACCATAAAACAATTAAGAGGCATTATTGGTTTAACCAGTTATTTTAGAAAATTTATACGTAACTACGCCCAAATCGCCAAACCCCTAACAGACCTAACTAAAGGGAATTCCCAAAATGTCACCTGGTCTCAGAAAGCTCAAACTTCTTTGGACACTCTCAAGAAAGCTCTTACTTCTGAACCAATATTAGCGTTACCAGACTTTGAAAAAGGTACATTCGTGGTTACCACCGATGCTTCAGCTCTAGGTATCGGTGCAATCCTTTCCCAAATAATCCCCGTGGAAAACAACCCCGATTCCCAACAGGACCCCCCCCTCAATATATAGAGAAAGTCATATGCTATTCAAGCAGAACTCTAACCAAAGGCGAAAGTAGTTATTCAGCAACGCAATTGGAGTTACTATCTATAATTTACCACTTAGATAAATTCAGACATTATTTAGTAGGACGAAAATTTAAACTGCGCTCGGACCATAAAAGCTTACAGTACCTAAGCACATTCAAAAATCCAACCGGAATTTTAGCGCGATGGATAATGAAAATCCAGGATCTGGATTACGAATTTGAACACGTGACCGGTAAACAGAATGCCCCTTGTGATTACCTAAGTAGATACCCTGAGGATAACCCTTCAGATAATGAAACTAAACAAATAAATGCCATTAATCCCAGTAAACAAAAACAAAAGCAGAATATACCAAAAATCCTTACAGAAGAAAAAGGACCACGAGTAATTCCCTTATCTCTAGCCAATATTAAAAGAAACCAAGTTAAGGATGAAATGTGTTTGACTCTCATTAATTACTTTGTGAATTCTGATAATCTCCCTGACAAGTTCAAAGCCCTAAGACGGGAAATAGACAATTTTTATTATGACTTTGACGAAGAAATCCTTTGCAGGATAGTAACAGGCGAAACGAATAGAAATCAAACCTTAATAATCCCAGTGCTCCCCCAAAACTTAATAATACCTGCCTTTGAGTACTTCCATTCGGAAATAGGCGGACACTTAGGAATAACCAAAACATTACACAAGCTAAAACAATACTTTTATATTCCGTCGGCATTAACAAAACTCAAAGATTTTATAAGTACATGTGAAGCTTGCAACTTAAGAAAAAATCCACAAACGTACCCAAATCCCCCCTTGGGAAGAGTGCCAGTAGCAAGGTTCCCTTTCGACATCGTTTCATTTGACCTTTTTGGTACAAGTGGAGGATTACCTGTTTCTAATAGAGGTCATACTTGCATCCTCTCAGTAATAGACCATTTTACCGGCTTCACTTTTGCCAAAGCATTGAAAAATCAAGGCGCATATGCCACAAGTAAAGCCCTAGCAAAAATATTTTTGGAGTTTGGCGTTCCTCAACGGGTCATTAGCGACAATGGATCTAACTTCGTTTCTAAAGTAACAAAGGATTTAATGTGTTTCCTAAAAATAGAGAAACTAGTAACCTCTCCCTACCATCCCCAAGCTAATGGAAAAATCGAAAATAGGCACAAAATATTTTCTAATGTCTTGAGTATTTATACAAAGGACAATCGAAACGATTGGGATCAATATCTACCTTACTTAACTAATGTAATTAATACGGCATACTCGGAAGCGACCAAAGAAAGTCCATTTTTTCTTTTATTCGGACGTGATTTTAAAATACCATATCAAGAAATTATAGAATCAAGAGTATATTATAATAATACAGAGGACTACAAGCAAGATTTTATAAATAGAATGAGAAAAACCTACAAAATAGTTAGACAAGAGTTGGAAAAATGTAAAGTGAACCAAGAGTTGAGGAATGAATCCAAAATCAAGGGGAATATAAATTTTAAGGTAGGCAACTGGTCTATTTAAAAAATGAAGCTAAACTGGAAGGCAAAAAACTTTCCAATAAATATTCAGGACCCTACAGAATAATCAAAAAATATGACAACGATTTTACCTTTAAAATGATAAACCCGGAAAATGGGAGAACATATAAAGCACATGTTAGCCGTTTAAAAGGTGCCAAATACCCCGTTAAGTGGGCACCCGAACCCTCATCTTCAGAATCATCAAACGCGGAAAATCAATTCCAGAAGTCCAGGCTATCCGAACTAAAACCCTTTAACTTTAAACAAAACTATTTTGAAAACAATAGCGAAGAGGAAGATTTTGAAGAATTTTTGGCCATGAAAAGCCTAGTCATCCCCAAAAGAAAACCCTTAATACCCGTGCCTGCAAGAACCCCAAAAAAGCCCAGAAAGTTCATCCACAGAAAACTCGGAGCAAGAATTGGATTATACGCTATCGCCAAAAACCCAATTTTTCCCCGATAGAATTTCGACCCCATGTCCCCCCAAAAGATTTCCTGACGACATGGTATCTCCAGCAACCCCGATAGAAAGA
This sequence comes from Artemia sinica, assembly GCA_027921565.1. NCBI lineage: Eukaryota > Metazoa > Arthropoda > Branchiopoda > Anostraca > Artemiidae > Artemia > Artemia sinica. Next base: position 53,324,192 of record CM051269.1, read on the forward strand.
CCCCTATCGCTACAGGAGGAATTGAACAGAGCCGTGGAAACTCCAGGTGCAAAAAGGAGGAAGACTCCTCCTAGGGATACAAATACAAAAAGCTTGAGAGAGGCCATGGACATTGTAAATTATCCGATAAAAACAAGGCAAAGTACCTTGCCTTGGACACAGGAACACCCGGAAGATGAAAACTTGGGACAATACCATCACATAACGGTATCTAAAGTAAAACCCAAGGAATCTTACTCATGGAAACAGACCCTGCTACGAAATACACCTCACCCCCCGGAAGATATGGCATTCAAGCAATGGAGACAATCTCCAAAGGTATTTGACTCCTCCCACAGTTCCCAAGAATCCTTTAACTCCCCTGAAACAGGATTTCAACGCGAGGAAACGGAAAGTAAACCCTCAACCTCAAAAGGAGACGAAATATATGAAGCAAGGGCAGGAGATACCCCTCAATCGCAAAGGACCGCCCCCGAAAGCCCAAATAATGAATCCTCAGATACTAGCTCTAATGAGTCCGACGATGAATCAGATCCCGACTACCCCCATAACGCACCAAAACAAAAACCGGCTTCTGCCGCGGCCCATGCGAAAGCCGCAAAATTAAAAGGTCAAAAATACCTACTAAAACAGTATAGGAAATTTGATCTGATCTCTATGGGAAAATCGAAAAAGAATAAAAAACAAGAAGGCGAACAGGAAGTTACAACGATATCTGGCAGAATAAGCAAAAGGCCAGACAAATGGACATACATCTAGGAACAAAATACCCCAAAAACTTATATAGCAATATTAAATCGAAATGAACAATTTGAAAAAAAAACAACCTTAAAACAAGGGTACATGAGTAGAATATTACAATGAGAAATACCCATGAAAGGTCAGAAGAAGTTAATAGTCAATTTTTCCAGACAAACTATATCCTGGCTTGGTAAAGAACCCCAAGATAGAAGAAGAACGAGAATTGTTCAAACCATCCTCCAAAAAGAAAAAAATACCTAGTGCAACCCCGTTACTGACAGAACAAGTATGGATCAACTATTTCAAATACGATCAAAACTTCTCGACGACTCGGCACAATTAGTAGCAGAAAAATTGAAAATCGACAATATGATAGAAACCACACTTAAATCCCTTAGGGAAGTGAAGGCCTCCCAAGAAACAATGAACAAAAGAATAAATGAGATTTTAATAACTAAACAAATGGATAAGTTGGTTGAAACCCAGTTTATGGAAGTTAAAGAACAGACCGCCAAAATCCAAAATGAAATGGAATCAATAAGCGATGCCACGCTTTTCGAGGGATATAATTATCCCGATCAGATCCTAAAATTACAAGTATTATACGATAAAATGCAGGAAATTGGTAAAAAAGTACAAGATTATAGAAACAGTACTGTTCTGTCCGCGACAATGGCAGTACAAGAAGCCCTGGCACCCCAACGAGCAAAGATCCTAGACTTGCAGCATAAGTACGATCATTTAAAAGCACAGAAAGAAATGATTCAGTTGCAACAGGACAGCTTAGAGAAACGACTAAAGGAGAACCATGCCAAAATCACCGAAGAACTTCAGAAACAAAGAGATTTCTGCTCAAACCTAGAAAAAAAAAGTTGCAACATACTTCACTGTCGAAATTGACCTACCCCTCAGTCCCCATTTGGAAAATCTTCTCACTAACACCTACAACGAAGGGTCATCACAACCCGCATATTTTGCAATTCCAAATCAAGCTCGTCATCAGCACATAAAACCCCAAGTGGAAACTAATCAACAGAATCCTCCAACGGATAATAATATAATTGTGAGGGCCCAGTACCCTGACGCCCAAGAGAATGTTACTACGGGCCAAGATTCCTCAGAAATCTATGCACCACAAGGAACACCCAAAACCCAACCATTGCCAGAAGGTACAGAAAACTAAGGAATACCAGACATGAGAATAAATCAAAAAAAGAGGTAAAAATTCTTTTTCGTCAAAATCCCCTTCTAATACATTAAAGTGACTACATTTTATAGAATGTGATGTATACCGACAAAAAGTAGTAAATAACCCAATATTCGAACGAAAACTCGTTAAACTAGATAATTATGTTTCTGCTAGACAGAACATAGTATTTCCTTAAAAAAAAATAAATAGATAAATAAATGCAGATTTCAAATTCAATGGTAAAAAAAAAAAAATGCAATGAATAGCCATCCTTACATTACTAGGAATAGTTAAACAGCATTTCGGATACCCCCCCCAGAGTAGGTAAACCTGACGATCACAATAAATCGCTTAATGAGGAGATTTACTTCAGGGCACGAGGATCAAATCCGTGTCCTAGGTTCGGCCGTCTATCAATCCATAACCCCATACCACTACATTCCAAAAATTAATTTTAATTAAAAAAAAAAGTATTCGGATCGGCGCTTTAATAGATTCTACATCTTCACAAAATCAATTTTGTGGGATATTTATTTTTAATCATCATGCCAACGACATAATCAAATACGGAACTCCAAAATATAATAAATCTAATCACAAGAAAAGATGATCGGAAATAACCCCACCCAAACCTGCCGTAAAGGCTATAATATACCAAACAACTTAAAATATTTAGTCAAAAAAAGTATACACGCGAGTTATTATCGTATTAATCACCCAGCTAAGAAACAATTAGAAAAACAAGTAATCAGTGGCAATATAATAAGCAGGCTTATCATGGTTACTAGTTAGTTGAATGTGAATATGTATATATATGTGTATATAGATATATGTGTATATATATATATATATATGTAAGAGAATAACAATGCGAAGCATGATTTTGCTACAAATAAGCATACGGTAATTAACCGAATTATAGATATAGGGCCGCTGACAACCTAAATAACGGAAGCAGGCCTCAGTCATTATATGTACTGAAAATTCTGCAAAAAAAAAAATTAACCAATAGAAAACAATTATAAGTAAAATGAACTTTCTCTTGATAAAATAGCGAATATTTATTCCGCGTATAAGACGTGTGGTGATGTGAAGATTAGGTTAACAAAAGGAGACCTTCCTGGAAAAAATAAAAAAAAAAAAGGAGAGTTCACTTGAACCTCTAAACAAATTCAATTATTTAAGGAAACCCTGCAAATAAAATATTTTTTTCTTACCTTTCGAAGCTCTTACTAAATATTAAAATTTCCTGTTAGCGTTGAACTTACTTATGCAATTCAGATGGCCCTATGCAAAATGCAAAATTAGCTATGCGTTTCAAGAATTCAAAAAAAAACAGTGATAGTTTGATGAACTTATTTACGTACTCCCCCGACAAAATCAAAATGCCCTCTCCCTTAGAGAAAACATAAGGAGAATAGTTCAATTCACCCCGGGTACTGCGTCATATCCTAGAAATTGTTTTGTAACAAATAATCCAAAAATGGTATCCAATCCAAACCACGTAACCGTAACACAAAAAAAACCAGTAAACTCCAACACAGGTCATTACAAAGGCTGAGATGTTGAAATTTGGTCACTATCCCCTTATACACCTGTGTGTCTTCATTTGCTTGTCGCCAAAAATGCAATCCCTAACCAATCAACACAAGATCTGCCCTTAATAAAAGAAAGCCTTACTATTCCTTCAAATCTTTTCTTGTATTTAGGAATTTGTAAACCAGTTTTCCAAAATTGGACTAATTGAATTATGTAACTCTTTGTTTGCGAGAGTAGACATCATTTTCGTAATATCTTATTTTCGTGATTGAGCCTAGGACACGCAATATACCATTACAGCATTGGCTCAAATCAATATCCCAAAATGTAAAAAAAAAAATAAATCAAAATTGTAGAACTTAAAATACTAAATTTGATAGGTAGACTTTAGCCTATAGAAACGTAATAGGACACTTTAGTAAGGGATAAGTCCATTCGTAGAAACTAAAGATTTCTCTTTTGTTTCCTCTTTTAGAAGTCTCGACATCCTTTTTCAGATGGCTGATCATATATTGGTCATAGATTGGTGTAGTATAATCAAGAACATATAAAAATAAATATAGAATTCTCTTTCAAAAAGAAGAGAATCGTCAGAAATTCAACGCAAAATAACCTTAAGTGGAAAATAAAACAAAATTGTAAAATTTAAATACCAATCTCGTGCATAAATTTTGACCCGTAGAGATGCCATATAATCCTTAATAGGAGGCGTGTGTCCAAAAAAAAAAAACTTACAAAAACCAAAAAAAAAGAAAACTTTTATCATCGAACAACATAGACAATTTGTTTAGTTTAATTCCTGTAATGGCGTAGTCGAACGCTAATTAACATATCTTTAAGCCCGGTATGATAAAACCATAAATAGTATTGCTTCGACAAGTAATCTCAGTAATATAGAAACTAATTTCGTATCATTCGTGCAGGCTAAAAAGCTTGAATGACAAAATATACCCTCCTTGGTCAAGAAGATACGCAAATAGTTAACAAAAAACAAAAAACTATAACCAACGTCTAAGGTAATTAAACCAGTAATTGTATAACTATTAACAAATATGACGTTATTGCCATACAGCCGCTAAGCGAAGAATAAAACCAATCGTCAAAAAGGAAAACTGCCAATCGTATCAATAATCATAACTGGAAATTTTCCTAGAAAAAGCTGTAGCGAAAAAAAAAATATAGAGCCGCAAGATTAGAATAGCAAAAAGTGGCAAAACTTGCAATAAATCCGTTCGCCAATAATCCAAGAATCAGCTATACGCTATGTGCATATATATATATATATATATTTGAATCCTAAAATATTGCAATTGCAAAAAAAAAAAAATTAAAAAAAAAAAATGAAACATGCCAAGGCGTATAACTAAACTAGAGTCTCGTTAACAGTGGCAAATTTATTCTGCCGTGAACGATGATCAATAAGCCTCAAAGGAGGACATTCGCAAAAAAAAGGGAACTTATTTGCCAACCAAAATATAAGGAACCGTAAGAAATAGGCAAGTTTCAGCCTAACCCTGGAGTAGGAAAAAGAGAAAAGAAAATAATAGCATCCTTTGCAAAAAAAATTAATTAAAAATAAGACCAATATAATTCTGCCTCGATGCGGCCTAGAAACTTCTTCACAGACCAAATAATGAAACGATAAAATTTTTTTTTTAAACAATTATCGCGTGCATAATTGCAGCAAAATAATACTTAATAATTTTTACTAACCTTATGAATGAGCCACGGCCTTTAGTCACAGTTAATCCCTATTCCCCCCCAATAAGGAATATAATATAATAAGTCAATCATATTTACAAGAGCTAAGTCTTGTCCACTATGGAACAAGTATACTTACTGAAATTAACAAGATAATAATGAACGTATATATGAATAGTTCAAGGGTAATTTCAATTAAGCGAAAGTTGAGCTGTAAAGGAGAGCAATTAAATAGATCTTCACACCTGCAAAATACTCTTGCCCTTTGCTCTAAAACAGGCTTCAAAGACTCTAAGTTAATATGGATAAATTATCGAACTTTCTCCCTGAATCAAACTCTTACAAAAGGATAACCTACTAAAAATTATCGCCATAAAATGCCAAAAGAAAAAGAATCACAGATGAAATGGGTAATGTTCAAATCAAAATACGAGTCCCCCCCCCTTTTTATAGTCGCACAGCTCACTTGTGCGGCACGTCCGTGGCATAACGTATAGTGCCGCGAAATAAAAAAAAAAAAGAGAAAAGAGACTATTCAGCGAATTCCTTTTAGGACCATCTTAAAAATAAAACATATACTTGTGAAATTCTTGATAATACCATACCTGCGCCATGCGGCACAACCCCTATCACAAAAAAAAAAAATGCTGAAACGCAATGAATGCGAAAAAAAAAAGAAAACAGCTAAACATAATTATTTGCGCACTTTTAGGCAAAAATCGGGCCAATCCGCCGATTCCTAATTATTCGCCCCCAGAATAGGGATAATATGCCTTATGACGACCCAGAAGGGTTGTGATTGAAAATAACCTATTTTATTATATAACAAGACCGCCATATAAGACAATTCCTTGCGTGTAATGATCTGGGTTTCAAGAAAACTTAAATCAATCAAGCTTTAGACAATGCGTTTTTCCCATGTTTTTCTATAGCCTTTAAAAAAAAAAAAAAAATGTATCTTGTGGTGAATTATTGCACCCAAATTAGACTAAATCGGTTTCTACCCTTCAGCGAATACGCCACAAAACATAAATATATATCTCAATTTTCAAAAAAAAATATACAAGGAAGATTAAAACTTATTACGTCTTATCAAATCTTCCTATAGGTAAACCCGTATTTAATAAAAAATGCCTCCGTGACGTGGCGTAACTCCGCCACGGGAAAAGAATAAGTTGACACCTGAGAGGTAAATAAGTCTACCTTTAACTCATTCAAGCAGGAATTTTACTTTGACTAACAAACTTTTGTATCCCACCAATTTGACATTATTTTAGAGTATGCTAAAATAGGGAATTTATCCTTGCGTAATTTAAAAGGAATTAAGTAAATAGCAAAGCGCGACTCTTCACACAGTTCGACTTGAACCAAATAGCAATAGTAAATAGATACCGAAACAACAAATTAGGAACGAGTCACATTCAATATAAAATAAATTAATCCCTTTAATTAAGCATGTAGAAAGCTGCATAAATAAATTAATAAATATTTTAATCAGAGTAGACGGAACTAAACAAAGTAATAGTGCTGTATAAAGTAGTGGTAATACTTCATGCGCTTCGCACGGTGATGAAAAAAAAAAAATTTCTTCTGAAAAAAAAAAAAAAAAAAACACTTAAGGCAGGAGAAGCAGACCCTTAACTAAAAGTCAGTAGTAATGCCTTATACGCTTCCAAGGTGACAATTAAATTTTTTTGTCTTCCCTCAAGAATTAATAAAAGCATAGTATACATGGCAATTCTAATTCATAGAAACAAAATAAAATAACCGTCAGCGGGCAACACCATAAAATACCTTAAAATAGCAGAGGAAAAATGACTCAAATATCCACATGACGTATAATAGTGAAAACGGATGGACCCCCAAGCATGGGAGGTTGGAGCCAAGGATGAGCATGGTGTATATTATCCCACCACGCAAACACTTGACTCTCACCTTCTATTGAGAAAAGATTACACATATTACTGAATGAGGGAGATTCCAGACGTTATAACACCTGTTGCTGACTTGGCTCGACTCCTTTTGGCGAAATTTTTTGTGAAATTTATCGAAACTTGAGGGATGTATTTTCCGTTTACCTGATATCTGATGCTCCATTGTCGGGTGAGCGGAAAATGCATCGTTCGATTGACTTGATTACGAAACTTGACTACACAACAAGAAATCACTTGACAAATACTATAACAGCCTATTAGTCAGGATTCCTAAACAAATGGACCTTCAGCCGTACGTAGCGGTGGCCACAGGGGAATAGCGATGGTGTCATTGTCTTTCCGTTGCCGTTCCCATTTGGTCCTGGCTCTCTATGATTAACAACAAGGAAATACAAGAGGCCAATAAGCAATAAGGAAATAAGTGAAAAATGAATGGCCCCTCAGTCATGGGAGCCTGGGGTCTAGCGGAAATGGCGGGTGGTGTCTATATAACATCCCGTTTCCATTTGGCCCTAGCTCTCTTATGAGATACGACCAGGTAGTTACAAAAAGTGAGCATCACATAATGAAAAACTACGGTTTTGAAGTTGGACAAAACTACCCTAAAACGTGGGACCCGTTGGTCAACTGTTGTGACCTATGGTGTGTTTTATTCCATTGGTCATTGGACTTGGCTATGGGACTCTAACAAAAAAATCAACAAACCTCTTCATAAAAAGTGACCCGCAAGAACTACCCTAACTCATCTCTACCATAAGAAAACAATGTGACGACAAAAGTGACCGTGAAAGAATATGAAATGAAGTCTGGTACGTGGGGTGTACGTTGACAAGGCGCTGGAGCGCGAGTGATTTAATTTCGTGTTCGGGCGCCGTGCCAAGGTATTTCCTACGAAGATCAACTCAAATAGGAAAGAAACCCAAGGATACCAGTGAAAGTTAAATACCATAAATTAGAGGAACCAACTAAAAAACAGCTAAAAATAATAACAAATATCACCAAATTAGAGGCACCTAACTAATCTATTATTATTATGCCTTAACCATTTTTACATTAAGTTAATTTATTTCACAATTACTTATAAATTTTACATAAGAACACATTTCCAGATACGGTGTGTAACTAACCTTCAACCACGCGTTAAGAGAAACGCCGGAACACGCAACCATACGGTATGTTGCTTATATTAGCCTAGATCTAGTAGAATAATCAGAAAAAACGTAACCATGATAAGATACCCAAGCAATCAACAATTAAATAATCGTAGACGAGAAAATGCAATCTTTTGGAACCTTAAGATAAGACATAGCGTAGACAATATTAATGCTCCGTTAAGGGAATGGGGACTTGTCGACAATTTAATGAAAGAAGAGGAACTTATTAAAGCAGTAGAAAATCTTGACTGTCCAAAACTATATTACCTTCTAAAATCTCGAAAGACAAGGTTGGAACAAAGAGTGATCCTAAGATTAACGGCAAGCCTAGTGCTTTATAATTTTAGTGCACGTGAGATGACAAGAACACTAGAGCACACTAGACGAAGTGCCAACCTGGCCTTCCGAATTTTAGTACAACATATCCCATCATCAATGTATAGCTCGTTGTCTGAATATATCGCCAACAATATTTGGTACGATCAAGATGATAATAATATAACTACAATTTGGCCCATTAAATTTCTCTCCATATTAATAGACCAAGGACATATGTTAAAAAGTGAAACCCTTCTTAAAATCTTGTACGTCAATTCTGTAAATAACACGTATCTAAATCCGATAAACCCTTCAATGGGAGCCGCAATTTTTCAACTTACCCAAGAGAATATAAATACATAAAGAATATAACCCTGAATTTCTTCCAAGAAGATGAAAATTTTGGAAGAAAAATAGTCCCTGGGTTAGACGTAATCGTGCGTGAGCAACTATGTTGTTGCCAATCACACACAAATTTAAGTTTCTCTGTAGTAAAGATATTAAATGACCCATTGTCATTATCTCAGTTGTGCCGGAAAGTCATTCGTCAAAATATGCGAAGGAATGATATAACCGCCACTTTGGAAGGTCTGCACCTCCCAAACCAACTACTAGTGTATTTAATGTACCTAAATATACCCGAAAACGGTAAAAATGATATAGTATTTGAACTCCAATTTCTCAGCCCAAATGTTTCGTCATGGGAAAATTATCGACTTCTAAATATGCTTACATCTCCAAATTCAAAGCGGCACTGCCAGATGATGCACCCATATTGAAATTAAAACCCAACCTCAGTGGGAGAAACTGTGTATATAGATAATCTTGTTAAAATAAATGATAAAAGAACCCTATAATATTACCTGAAGTGTTATAACTAAGAAAATCAATTATTATCATAATAAAAAAAAAAATGCATTATAAACCAGTATTGTATTGATATTTATGAAACTATGAATTAGAGTAAATATCACAAGATCTAAGTACATTATAAATATATTGACAAGAAGGTAGTTTCTCGAAAGTCTCTATACTTTTAAAACTATAATACGACCGCAAAGTCGTTAAACTAGAGTACGGAACTTTAGGGTAGTAACTATGTTCGAACACACAAATAGCCAGGTGCAAGGAGGCACCGGTGAAAAAGTAGTTCAACCTCAACCTGAAGTTACCTTGTTTTTCACTCAAAATTGGTTAATATGGAGCTCAGATGACTCAAATTATGGTCGAATGAATAAGTACCCGATGTATTGAGGAAATGCCGGTGAAAAGGTAGTTTGACCTCGACCTAGAGTTTACCATGACTATAACCAATCTTGGAAAAATTAAACTAGACAAAAGTCAATGGAAACTACCTCCTTTTGGCCATTGTTCTGAAATGTTCTGAAAGGACCAAATAAAGAAATGGCCAAAGCAATTATCGATACGGAGTACATATGTATCAAACATGCCAAAGAAAACGTCATATACTCGGCTGCAATGATCGTCGTGAATAAGTCAGGGGAGGAAGTCTTCGCGAAAAAATGGGACGTTAAGTATGATTTAAGGAAGTTTAACGTAAAATCTTATGAGTTCGGTCTAGATCTCGCAAACACCCCAAAATATCGGCCGGCGAGAGGCAAACTAGGAATCAAATATAACGGTAGAAAGGGAAAATACCTCCATTTTATTCAACATGAAATTAGGAAATTACAAAAACAGTATAAAATCCGGTACTGGTATGTTAAAGGTCCTTGCCAGACAGATTTACTACTCCTCGACAAATGTAAAAAGCAAAAATTAGTCTACAAAATTGAAGGGAATCCAAACTGTGTAAAGTATCAAGGAAAACATGACCCCCTCCAAGAAATAAAATATTACAAACAGTACTTGTACAATCCAAGGAGTGTACTATATAGAGAGAGGAGAAATGAAATTGTGTTTAAAAGAATTAAAACTTATCAGTCAAAATCAAAAGTGATCAAGAAAACAAAAAAGCTGAAACAATCAAATAATTAAAACCCAATTACTCTTACGTTAAAACAATTAAATTCTTACCTGAAAGTAATTAAAATACCTACCCCCCCAGCTTAAGAGTCAACAGTACGATGACCATAAGCAAAGTAACAAATTGAACGACCACGAATCTTAGTCTCACCCTGTTTCCTTTGGGCAACAAAGATTATCATAAAGTAATATAAATATAATATCATAATTAGCACCTTCTTTCCTTCAAAAAAAAGAGAACAAATATAGGAATCAAAATTCACGTTCAATTATCAATCGTAAGAAGTTTTCCTATATTATGTCTAATGAAGTATTAATTCCAGAAACAGCAAAAAGGATGTGGATAACAAATGTCATAACAATCTTCATTTCCCAAACTTTAGCCCAAGATATCGTAAAACTGGAATAATCTTTAAACACGAGAATTCGTTGCTCGCAAGTCATAATGCCTGGAAAATATTTATGAAATTGGACCCCAAACCATTTGAAACCTTGTTCCAACAAGTTATTCGACTAGAGAAAAATACCAACGAATTAAAAGACTCCATATTCCAATTCTTAAAATCAGACAAAAGCCTGCAATCAACAAAAGAAATGCACCATAAGGAAAATAAAGGAAATCTACCCCCCGTATTCCTAAACTAAAATCGAAATTCATAATAGAAGATTTCGACAAGAAAATGGCAGAAATTGACAAGGCTCTAGGATTTAACAAGAACGAAAGCCGAAGAAGGAGAGCATTAAATAATGTGGATAGTTCCATGAGCGAACATACTACAATTAAATCTACCACAAGTTACTCCTTGACTACTTCCAAGCAAAATAAACTTTATGATGGAAACTACGCAATGTTAAATGAATTACCGAGCCTATGGACTTTTCTCAAAGAATTGGGGCAAAATCATGCTGAACAAAATGTTACGAAGCAAATATTATCAAAACTCGCGAAGGAAAAAGACTACAGACAAATTATTAACCTCAAGGAGTTGAAATTCTCAAATATACAACATGATGATGAGAATAAAAATCCTATAGAAAGAAACATAAAAGACACCAAGACAACCACACCTACATATGAGTCCCCAACGAGAGATATACAATCTTCAATGTCAGAAACTACGACAAATACAGTCCCAGAAATGAGCGCACTCAACAATAAATCATTTAAAAACTTGACCACGCTAACTTATCTAAGACCAACAATACTTACAAAATGGACGTGGTCAACAGGGCCCACGTACTATCGCACCCAGCCGATCGGCGTATTCACTATAGGCCTAAGAGCAAGAATCCCAGTAAGGCATACCGAGATGCAAACGATCAAAGTACAAGCGATTCAACCAGAACAAAAGAAAAATAAAGCATGAAAGAAAAAGAAGACGATTATGTACATAAGAAGTGTTGGATAATAGACGGTAAACGTACTTGTGCAAGATTAGCAATGGCCGACGAGCCGGCAAGGGAAGATATTGAACCATTACCTGAGCTAAACGAGAAAAAAACGCTCTAAAAGTATCGATTCACCAATCTTTTCTAATATTATATAGACAGAGACTGCAAGCACTATTTGGATTGTTCAACACAGAAATACAAAAGTTAAAGCAAAGTACCACGAGAATCTTCGAGGTATTTTTTCGAAAAAGCAAATACCGAAGATCAGCTAGTCTAATACCAATCGTGGGAGAATTAGCCTCACGCTTGTTTGGGCTTTCGACTGAAGAAGACCTAAATATCCTAAGGGAAAACGTAGGAAAACTAAATAACGCCATGAACGTGACCTTACATGTTCAAAAAATACAAGCCAGCATAGCCAATTACCAGAGAGACAAAATTGAGGCAATCTCGAAGAAAATATCAAAGACAGTAAACATAATGAATTATTTAAAAAATGAAGTAGATCGTGTGATTACCGATTCGAGCCTCACCATGGTATCACTAGACATAGTGACAATGTCCTTACTTAACCTGGCAACTGACGTTAGCAAATTCGAATTTGCATTATTTGCCCTTACCGGAGGAACTTTGTCGTACGACCTAGTGGATCCTTCGAACCTAAAAAGTATCTTGGATGAAATAAAAACGCATTTAACGTTCGGACTACACCTACCAACAGAACCGGAAGTAGCAAACTTATTTCACTATTACACCAAGCTGAAGGTTCACATCACAGAGATAAACGAACAATTATTTGCAGTGGTAACAATCCCGTTAATAAACCAACAATCAATATATGACTTATACAAAATTTCTACGTTTCCAGCCAACATAGGTAGAACTAATTCGTTCATGATTATTACCCCCGAAGCGGATTACCTGCTAGTCGATCAAGATAGAAGGAAATATGCCTTAGCAAATCCACAGGACCTCAAGGAATGTGTAGCATTCAAAAACCTAGTATGTCAACTAACACTGCCCATTTATAATGTAAAACCCGGATCATGTATGTTGGATATATTCTTAAAAGAGACTCAACAAGAGGAAATTCCAAGTTCATGTGAAGCACTAATAGGTAGTACTAAGCGAGAAATATTTATTCATCTTAGAAATGATCTATGGCTATTCTCTGTTCCAAAAGAAACAGTCGGGACAATCTCTTGTTATAATAACACAGAGAAAATCGATCCAAGCTACAGAACCGAACTACTACTACAAGATGTAGGTACGATAACCATAAAGCAAGGATGCCGACTGGTAACTAAAGAAGCCACAGTACAAACACCTCTGATAACCACTAGCACGAATATAATAAGCCCCAAAGTGGTCAATTTTAAAGCAGTGAATTTATCATATACAATTCCTAACATTGAAAATGAAGAAGTAAAAACCAGAATATGGTCAATAATGGAGAATGTCAAAGAAACTTTACACTAACAAAAATAAGAGAAGCATTAGACTCTCAAATTCCCCTCTTCACTAATGAAAACCAAAGATTGACATATGTAGAAAGTAGATACGGACTATTCTCAACAAATTTTTGGTGGAATATCCTCCTGACAGTAGGATTCGTGTTCATGATCTCTCTGACTATAAGAATGCTATTAACCCTAAATTACGGAAGAGTGTTGAGAATAACACGTAGAAAAAGAGCAAAATCAGAACACATCGAGCCGAGTGAGATGCAAAACCTAAACCCGGAACTCCCTGATAACCCTTGAGCAAAGAATAAGGGAGGACATGATCGAGCGAATGGGAGTAGAGGTCCTCATTTGTGCCATGTCCACTCCCAAATTTTCACTTAATTTTTTATTGTGCAAGCCCATGCAGCTGCAAGAATATATTTCTTGGACAGCATGGACGCGCATAAACAGTAAAAGATTTGAAAAAACTTATAGTAAATCGAGACCTCTAATAAAAAACCACGTAATCTATCTTGAAAGTAGTAGCAGAATAGAAAATTAAATGCTAAAGTAGATGAGTGTTTAATAACATTTAAAAATGCATTGAATATAGAACATGTGTCAAATGCACATGTGTACATGTATACATATAGTCACCAATTCTTGAAAATCTTATAGTGTTATTCCTCGTAAACGTAATAATTTTCCCTATAATAACTTTGCTTATATCACAGTAACCTAGTGATCGCTGCAACATGCATGTAAAAACATAAGAGTTGCCCTTAGTTGCTCTCTCGTTAAGTTTAACTGTACCCATACTAGAATTGATATTATTCATATGTCTAATCACGACTATTATTTCAAAAATAGTCCCCACATGGTATTATGTAAATTGTATATTATTGCTGTATGTGTTATAACTTGTGTAATTATAAAGAGCATATGATTCTGCCCAGATATTTATATTCTAGGAAACAGAGTAACCAGTGCAAATTAATTATTGGTGTACCAGCAGGCGACATGGATACAACCCAGTAGCATCTACTTTCATCATTCGTCAACCACCGACAAGCACTCACCAAGGAAGTCCCAAAGTCAATATCCTGATGAAATTCCAAGTCACCCAAGCCTAGTACTAGGTAACCTTATCTCAAACAATGTTGGCAAAACCAAGAACCCCACATATCCGTATATATCTGAATTAATAATTACCTGGGGAACCACCCCGACCGCAACGTCGTAAAACTACGTGGAGACCGTCGATAACTATCCTTAGACGGCAACGGCCTTAAGATTTAATGTTTGAAATACCAAGAATAACCCTAGAGTCAGTCCCTCAAGGACTATATATCTTAAGCCCTATAGCAGAGACAATATGCTAACCAAGATCAAAAGTTAAGTTTTGACTCTATCCAATCATTATTAGATGTCGCAAAACCAAACCATCCTCCAAGAGAAGAAAAATAAAACATGATCAATTAATGGGAAATATAGACTGTACGTGATAAATTTTTTTTCCCAAAATGAAGTGTTCGAAGAAGAGAAACAACCAGTTATTATTGTTCTAATCTTCATATTAAGCCCTCAATGATTGTAAATCATTTGACCGGGAATCAAAGATCCTGCCATAGTTAACGTTAAATTGTAACACAGCCCATAGTCCAAGATATAGACTGAACGCGAACAATTTACGGGAAACACAAACTGTACGAGTATTAGATTTTCCCAAAACAAAAGTGCCCAATAAAAGAAGAAATGAACGTGATCAATTTACGGAAAACACAGACTGTACGAGTATTAGATTTTCCGAGGATAAAAGTGTCCAAGAAGAACTAACCAGCCAACGATTATAATGCTCATTTCATGTAATCAATTCCCCAAGGGATATGTACCCAATAGACATTTCAACATTCCTGTGACGTCAAACCCGCGTATTTCATATGACAAACCACGCACGGACAATTTTGTGCAACAGTCATACTTATGAACAATGTAAACGCTTATCCAAGCAACAAGTGCCAAAAAGATGAAACACCACGAAGACAAACCATAAACAATTAGCCAACCTAGTAATTAATTGAATGGAAGCCCAAAGTAAGAGTGATAACGTATGTGAGTATTATAGACACGTAGAATGATGAAGTAAGTGTGAAGTCTTATGTATCTAACTAGCAACTTTGATAAATATTGTTAAACTTACCATAAAACAGATGAAAACCAGTGCAAGCTACCTTATCCCAGTGTTGCCATCAAACATTAAGTTAAAAATGTTAATGTGTAAAATTTTTTTCTCCTCCAAACTATTTTTAATTCATACATATCAGTGTATTGTAGTTAGATGTTTTAGATATAGTTAGATGTTTTTGATGTCAAATAACTATCGTACTAATATAATGTCAGGTGGAAGTATAAACTAGCATTAGAAGTAGTGAACATGTACCACGTTAAATAATAAAGTAATTACAAAAACAAAACTTAACTAGTTAAAACCGTGTAGAAGTATTAGAACATCAGGTAAAAGAATTTTAATATTAGGTGAAGGAATAATAATATAATCGTACCTATATAGCGTCAGGTGGAAGTGTAGTCAAGTGTTATAAAAAGGCAAATATGTACAATTTTCTGCAATAAGATAATCATATCAGGTGGAGGAATATTGATATTAGGTGGAGGAATAATAATTATCATGCAATCATATAATCTTATGTGTTAGTCATTAGAGACTCTTTGGCCCTTTCGCCAAATAGAGTGAGTAGGTGATGGACTTTAAAGTAATGTTGTTATATATATATATATAGTCTAATAGAGCAATCGGAGATATGGAACAAAGATATAAATTTTGCCAAAGCAGAACTAATTCAAGTAATAAGTAATAATATAAATTCTAAAAAAAAAAAAATCAAAATTTGAAAGTGTAGAGAGAGAGCATAAAACAACGATGAGGACATCGTTAAGAATGGGAAGGATGATATGTAATGGGATCAATTTTCAGAAACCCCAAAGTCTCCCAATTTAACTTACCCAAATAAAGAATAAAATTACCCAAAATATGAACCTGGAAAGTTCAAGTAACCTACAGATCGAGCGAGACTCAAGCCTTCAATTTAACATAGTGAAACGAATGTATCTGATTATACATTGTAATTATACTTTGTAATAAACATCGTAAGAATCTTTCCCACAGAAAATCCAATAAATAAATCCGCCCAGGTGTCGCCAATTAACAGCAATAAATATGCAGAATAACCAATTTCACTTGACATGCAACAACCATATAATCTAAATCTTGAGATGGAAATTCCAAACGATCGACAGATGGTCTCTTGAGATAAGAAATAAAACTATGTGTTCCATTATAATTACAAGGTATGAACCTTAAAAACATTTTCTCGAGATACAAAAGTAAAATTAAATATTCCGCTATAATTATAAGGTAAAGCTTTAAAAACATTTTCTTGAAATACAATGTAAGACTATGTAGCTTGCTTTAATTATAGAGTACAAACTTTGTTCAACTCAAAAAAATTCCAAAGTAATACTTTAAAAGTCATAAATTAAGCGACACCTGCTAGCAAAATGTTGCAGTGTAAAATTTTGAATTGTTAGAAAAATTCCAAAGTGATAGCTTAAAAGTCATAAACTTTAATTAAACCCAAGTAGCCCATTGTGCAAGCCGGCCACATAATGATCTAGGACGAATAATGCAACCAATAGGAATTGTAAAATATACTTTTGGCAACGCCTAAACGTAACCCCCGGCAAAATTGCAGAGGATAGATAGTTAGGACATAGCAATTTTGCGCCAGTTTATTCTGAGTCTTTTTCAGTCTATTGTGAGTCTATTATCAGTCTATTGGCAGTCTTTTTCTGAGTCTTATGCCAGTCTTATGTGAATCTATGTTGTAATAAACTTCTGAAGTGTACAAACTCTGAGTAATTTCGTTTCAGTACAATTTGCTATTTTGTTGATATATCCGAAGCTCTGCGACAATTATGTGAGTAACAATAAATGCATTACTTTCTTATTTTATTCTCTCTATGTTAATATTTCTCAAGTTTGTTAGTCCTTGTGGCTCCACTCGCTCCTAAGGGAAACTGAAATTCATCAGTCTGATTTCGACTCAGTATGCCATTAATATAAGCTCCCTACACGTACTCCTAGTTTAAGCTCCCCTCTCTAGAAGTTCAGCCTCCACTCAGGTAAGCCACACGCGAACTGTCAGCAAAGAGTTTAACTAAATTTCCCCACTGAATTAATTAATTAATATAAAAACAAATAATTTTATTAAAACTCCCCTATCAGAAGGTATTACTGAACAACAAAACTAGAATCCCTCACCACCAAAAACCCCCCCATTAGACATGCTTGTAGGAGGTGGAGGTCAGGCATGTTCCAAAGTCCAAGAATGGCCTAACAATAGCGTTGTAAATTCTCAGGAAGACTACAGGAGTGGCTGGTGATAGTGCATTTCAGCAGGCCTAGACTCAAATTAGCTTTTGACCCAACCTGTTGCCAATGCCTGTGGAACATCAGTTGCTCATCAACAAGTACTCCCAAGTCTTGTTCTTCACAACTGGTTTTTAGCTGAATATCAGACTGCAACTTTTGGTCACACATGGTATACTGGTGGTGAGGATTGTTATTGCCAAAATGGAGGACACTGCATTTATTAATGTTAAACTGAAGCAGCCATTCACTGGTCCACTTCTGGATTTTCTGGAGGCCTGATTGCAGGCTTTGTTGAACAGCTGGTCCAAAAAGCTTGGAGTCATCAGCATAAAGTGTGATGTTATTTGTGGCTTCCTTTGTCATATCATTTAAATGAGGAAGAGGATGGGGCCTAGCATGGTATCCTGAGAAACTCCACTGATGACACCACATGGTTCAGATAATACTTTATCACCATCATTTGTGAAAAGTTGGACCTGCTGCTCTTGGTCTGTCAGGAAATTCATCACCCATTCTACTACATCATTGTGGATGCCAACTGCCAATAATTTGGCCCTAGAATCCCCTCTCCAGAAGAAGGTCAGTGATTATATTGTAGGTTTCAAGTAAGTTGGTCTCAACTGACTTTCTGGGAAGGAAGCTGTGCTGGTCTGGTGACAGTATACTGTTGGACAGAAGATGTGTTAGAATTTTGGCATTCAAAATGCATTCCAGGGTTTTTGCTACAGCTGAGGTTAAGCTGATTGGCCAATAATTCTCTGCATTTGTCTTGTCACCTTTCTTGAATATTGGTGTAATGTAAGAGCTCTTCCAATCCAAAGGCACAGTCTTTGAGTCAAGGGACTTGTGAAATATTTGACATAATCAAGCTGATATTTCATTAGCCAGTTTTTTTTAGGAGCCTTGGGTGAATGTTATCCAGCCCTGCTGATTTATTAACATCCAGCACTTCAAGTTGCTTTGTGACAGACCCTGGAGTAATCATGATAGGTGACATAAGGTTTGGTACACTGTATGCTGGACTGTTGGGGGAGAGGACCGTCAGGTTCATTAGTAAACAGTGATGCAGATTGCTTGTTGAGTATTTCAGCAATTTCTCATAGGTCATTCTTCTTCTAATTCACAGCAGGCAGGCTATTCAGTTGGTACTATTTAGCCCTCTTCTTTTTGCTTCACTCTGTGGGCTACAGAGCTACTGTCTTGGTTGTCTCTTATTTATTAGATATTCTCAGATATCTTTCAGTAGATCTTTTGACTCAAGGAGTTCAAATATAAGATGATAGATATCGATTTCTGTGCTCTGTGTGCAGGTATAGTTGGCTAGGCTCTTGGCTGATAGTGAGATTTTGTGGTGTTTGAAGTATTTTAACAGTTTACAAAGCAAGGTATGTTGTGCAGACGTCAGCATATTACATTCAAATAGGCAATGGTCAATTGTTTCATTATTCATATTACAATGCCTGCAAAGAGGGGACAGGGGAATTGAACCACTTGAATTAGAAAGCTTATATGAGAATGCAAGGAAATTTAGTCCATTTGTTCCAGAACGAATTCTATGATAAATTTTAGAAAGATACTTATTGGGAAAGGGGGGAAGGGTAGGATTAATCTTATTAAAATTAATATCTGATAGCCTCCATCAGTAAATATCTCTAATTGGGATTGGCCTCCCACTTGGCTGGTCAATATTTATAGCATATTTTGCTATTTCATCAACCTGATGATTACCACTTATGCCAGAGTGGCTAGGAATGTACTGAAAATAAGTTTTTATGCCACTTGAAGCAAGATTATCAATAATACTGAGACAATGTCCAACTTATATTGAGGAGCTGAGGCCAGCAGCTCAAGGCTTGATAGAGAGTCGGAATATATGATAATATTATTCGAATTTGCAATCAAAGGTTGGTTTTGCTTAAGGTGTTCTAATGCCATGATTATGGCATTTAACTCAGCAGACATTATAGATAAATTATTAAATAATCTCTCGCCCACTGCAATTTTCAGGTGAGGAAGGAAAACACCACTTGCAACCTTCTCATTCATTTTTGACCCATCAACAAATATTTGGAAGTGATTTTTATAGGTAATTGTATTAAGTTCTGCAAATTTTTCTGGACAAAAGCAATGGGGGTTAAATCTTTATTCCATTTTGAAAATTCAGTATTTATTATGGGAATTGACCAATTCCATGGAGGGGATTGGGGGAAAGTAGGTGCAATAGACTTTGCTGGTACAGGGAACTTCTTTTGAATATTGGCATACTCATCTGCAATACCTCTATACATGGCTGGATTTCTTAACCAATTATGTAATGTGTGTGAGCTATTTGATTCAATTTTTGTAAGATGTTTTATCAAGAGAAAGCTACGTCTCTCCCTTATTGTTGTTAATCCACTCTCCATAAGCAGAAACTTGGTGCTTGTGGGTTTCCTAAGACCAAATATGAGATGTATTATATCATTTTGTGTTGTTTCAATTTTTTGCATCTGGGTCTTTGCACATGCACCATAGACAATGAGCCCATAGTCAATATGGGGTCTTATATGAGATTTATAAAACTGGAGTAAGGTTTTCTCCTTACAACCCCAGGGTGGAAAGAAGTCTTTAGTATATTTGCTTTTCTATAACATTTTTTTATTGTGTTTGAAATGTGGAGGTTGAAATTAAGTTTTTGGTCAAGCATGAGACCTAGGTAATTAATATTATTATCTTCTGGAATAGTTGTTTTATTTAGAGTTAGTTTTGCATTAACATGGTTTTGCTTCCGGTGAAATTGGATTATTTTTGACTTGGTGGGTGCAATGGGTAAATCTGAATGTTGAGAGAATTTTTCAAACTGGAAAAGTGACTTTTGCAGATTTTACTGTGCTATCTGAAAGGTGTTGCCAGATGACCATATCACCAGATCATCAGCATATTGTAGATTCGTGTGGGGTAGGTTCATGTCCCAGAGATATAGGGCAAAAAGGAGGCAACTGAGGACTGCTCCCTGAGGTAGGCCTTTGGATATTGTCTTTTGGGGTGAAGAGGCTGAACCAACACAAACAATGAAACTTCGCACTTCTATGAAGGATTTAATAAAGTATACTAGCTTAGGAGGTACTCCAAGGTTTGCAAGTTTATTAAAAGGATTTGGTGGTTCACATTGTCATAAGCTCCTTCAAAATCTAGGAAAGCTGCCACTAGGATATTATTTTTTGAGAAAGATTCATTTATTGCATTTGTTAGCAAAATGAAAGCATCTGTTGAGGATTGGTATTTCCTGACTCCAGTTTGACTGTGTGGGATCATGTTATTTTTCTCAACAAACCAGAGGAGTCTGTGATAAATCATTTTCTCCATTATTTTCCCCATCACAGGTGTAATCATTATGGACCTATAAGACTCAGGGTTATCTTTTGGTTTATTTTTCTTTAGGATTGGTAGGAGGGACAAACATTTCCATATATTGGGGAACCTAGAAGATGCCCAAGCGTGATTATAACAATTTAGCAGTTCTTGTTTGTATGAAGGTGTGAGATTCTTTATCCATGTAGGGTGTATATTGTCATAGCTACTGCTAGTTTTGGACCTAATGTGATGTATTGCATTATTCAATTCCTGGATTGAAAATGGATTAGTTGTGTACTCGGATCCTGGGCGTGGTTGGTAACTAGGGTTCATAGGAATTGTGGACAGTTTGCTTTGATTATTTGATGTTAGCTTATTAACAAAAAGAGTTGCAAATAGGTTAGCCTTTTCATTATCATTGTCATAATGGGTATTATTATGTATAAGTTCATACAGGAGTGGGTTGGGAGAAGTCTTTCCCACATATGTGGCTTATGACTTTATGTATAATTGGCTCATTTGTTTCTCTGGAGAGATTATTTGCAAAATTATTCCAGTATTTATATTTAGCATCTATTATAGTCCTTTTTAGACTAGATTCTGCTTGTAATTTTTTTAAATATGTAGTAGGTGTCGTTTTTTTTATGAATTCTGTCCTAGCTGCCTTTTTTATCCTCCATTTATTTAGGCACTCATTTGTCCACCATGCTTTAGGAATTTGTTTAGGGAATGTTTTCTTAGGTGTTGTCCTGGGGATAGCATGATTAGCTGTATTTATTAGTAAAGCTGTCAACGCTTCAGCATGTGTGTCAACTGTTGTGTTAGAAATGCATGAACTTTGGGTGAAACTTGTAATTTCATCATTTAGCTTATTTTGGAAAATAGACCAATTTGCTTTAGTGTTGATATATTTGGATGTATGAGATAAAGTTTCAGCAGGTTCATTTAGGGAGCAAACTATAGCAAAGTGGTCTGTACATAGACTATCAATTTAATTTATGTAAATTTTGTTCAAAAAATTTAAAGACACAATTTGTAGGTCAATTGTGGAGAAATTGCCACTTTTGGGGTTGAAATAAGTATTCAGGTTTGGAGGAGTAGCGACAGCTAATTCATTATTATTTGAAGTCATATGCTCAATAAATTTACCAGCTTTATTTGCTGGTTTATTCCCCCACAAAAGGCTGTGGGCATTGAAATCACCACAAATAATGATATTTTTTAACATATTAGAATTATTTATATAATTAAAGAAATCCTTGGCATCTGTAGTTTGGCCATTAGGGTTATAAAAGCTTATTATGTAGGTTTTAAATTATTCAGCCAAACACTTATACCAATTACATCAACATCATTTTCAAAATCTGGAAAATTGATGCCACAAAATTTTATATTATTATTAACTAATAAAGCTACACCACCTCCTTTTCTCTCTGAAGATCTATCCTTTCTCAGGATAGTATATCCCGGAGACTTAATTTGTTGATTTTTGGTTAAATGAGTTTCCTGGAGGCAAGCAATATTAATGGAATTATTATTCATAAATGATATTAGTTCATTTAGCTTATTTTCTTTGAGTGATCTTACATTCCATTGGAGTATTGATAAATGTTGTGTTTTTGATTTATTCTTCATATGACTGTGTATCAATGTTCAGCTTTGTTAAAAGTAAAGCAAGATCTTTTTTTGCTTGAATGAGCATATCATCTGGGATGTAGATTTTTGCCAATTCTGCAATAATTTTTGTTTTCTGTAGTTGATGTATGTTCATGGCCTGAACTGCATTACAGTTTAGAATGAATAAGCATATATTTGGGGATTGCATTTTTTGGTAGTGCATCCTGTTTGTTGGTTAAGGGATTGATTCCTGGTAGTGTTTCTGGTTTGTTTCTTCTTGGGAGGGAGGACCAGGCTGGCCTCATCTCACCGGACAAGGAGGCTTGTTGGCTTGGTGATTCCTTCTGATAGGGATTTGAGCTAGGGGGCTTAGAAGATGGTGTTTTATATGGGGTGCTTGATGCATTGGGGGCATTTGACTTGGGGGTTTTGGTTGGTTTCATTACAGGCTTTATTTGGTATTGTTGGGCAGCATTTGCTTCCATTGCTGCAAAGGGGTATGGGATGGCCTTCTCTGTTGATATTTGGAGTGTTAGAGCTCTTTTCTTGTATGCAGGGCATAATGATTTATTTGTAGATTCATGTGGGCCTTTGCAATTGATGCATGTAGGCTGAGTGTTGTTGCAAGTTGTCAGCTCTTTAGGATGGAAAGATTTACAATTACTACACTCTTTGAGAATTTCATTGCATTTGTTTGTCGTGTGTCCCAGTTTGAAACACTTCTGACACTGAATAGGCTTAGGTTGTATTCCTTGTGTGGTTTGATTTGCCCATATAGGAATAATTTTTCTGGGATATCAATTTTATCCTTCAGTGTGAATAAGAAGGATCTACTAGTTTTTAGGCCATTAGAGTTAGGTTTTCCAAAGTTGGGTAACATCCTCAACTGGGATTGTGTTTCCAGCCCTATCTGAAAGGCCTTCTTTTAACTCCTGAGTAGATATCTCTGGGGGAACATTATAGACTACTATTTTTGTTGGTGATTGTTTTGGGTTCCAATTAGATGCAATAATTGGGGTATTCAGAAGGGATTTAAGGTTAATTATTGTATCTGCTGATTTCTTATCTTCTACAGCTATTAGCAGAGATCCATCACGGATAATGTTAAGAGAGAACATTGATTTTAGCAATTTAAAAATTGCAACTCTTATTGCAGTGATCATTTTTATTTCAAAGGGGGTAGTGGGAGTAATTTTAAGGTAAATTCCTAAGTTTTTGGAGGGAGGATCTTGGGCAGGGAGAGGGGAAATGCTTTTAATTGGGGAGATTTTTTTCCTTTTTTTAGAACTTCTAGAGAGGACCTCTTGAAACCCATTATCATCATTTATGGTTACATTAGCCCCTACACTTATAATTGTCCTATTCTCCGAATTGGAGCTATCATTAGAACTTTGAGATAGGGTGCTTGACCAGCCAGGATGGATATCTTTCACTATGACACTTTCACTGGAATTTGATTTGGGATCTGGGGGGACTTTTTTTTTGGAGGACTTCTAATCATTGCCTATTGGAAAAAGCTTTAAACACAAAAATAAAACTAAAACAAGAAGGGAAAAAAATAGATGATATCAAACCGTCTGCACTATACTATGGGAGGATAAACACCACAGTATAGCCCTGAGGATGACTGGAGCAGAATTGGTTTAGTACAACTGCTGATTAGAAGAGATAATAATCACAAGAAAATATATTTCGATTTTCTTATAAGGTTGCTGTTGCTGCTTCTTGATTTCTGTGTCATCAGATTTCTGTGTCATCCTCCCCTTAGTATAGATTTCTGTGATTAATTTCTGTGTCATCAGATTTCTTCAGTTTCTTTATTGAATGTCTACTATGATCTTTGCTGGATACATAGTTCTAGAACCTTTTGGGGTTTCTCTGCTATCATCTGCAAGCTTGGACTTGAAGTTTGAATACAGTTGTTTAGTGAGATTGTGTAGTTTACTTTGAGCCTTTGCAAACTTTTCATAGTGATAATTTTTCCCCATTTTATGGTACTTGTTCCAGTATTGGCTTTTTCAGTTTCATTCTCTATGTATCTGAGGGGTCATGTGTGGGAGTGTCTTGGGCTTTGACACAAGTTTGGTAGATGTGTGATTTTTCTGGAGCATTGTAAGCTCTTCTTGGAATCTGATGCACTATTAATCTACCTCCCCTTGAAGCAAACCCCCAGTCCATGCCACTCAACTCTCCTTTGATTGCTGCATTGTCAGTGTAAGTCTTCTTGATAGAATTTTTTGTTATCTTGCATAAGGCTAAATTGACTTTGATGACAAGGTGGTCACTTCTGCTTAAAGGGGGGGTGGTAACTTATGCTTTGTAGCTGTTCTTTATTCCTAAGGAGTACCAAATCAAGGAGGGTTGGTCTCTGAAAAAGTTGATGCCTGGTTGGCTTTTCAACTGTCTGAGGCAGGATCATGAAGGCACTTAGAGAAAGGGTTAGAGGAGCTTCTATCCTGCTGGAAAGGGTCAAATGGGAAGCCTTCTCTCCAGTGAAGGGTGGTGAAGTTTTGGCAGCATTACACTTGGATGATAAAGCTGCCTCAATGCTGTTCACTTTGTTCCTGATAACACTGAGTTCTGCTCTAAGTGTAGTCTTAGATTGCACAATTGTGTTTGAGAGACTTGCCTGGAGGCTTGACATAGCTTGTGAGATCACCTGTATAATGTCTTTGATAGTAGCTGCAGAATGCATAGGAGTTATGACTGCAGGAGCAGCCATCTTGCACTGTGGGCATGCCCATTTAAAACCACTTACATCTTCCATTTTATTTAGTAGAGCATACTCATTGTCAGATATGTTCAGACAAACACAACACATTCATTTGTCACAATTGTGTTGCAATTCAGTGCACTTGAGTTTTCATCAAGGCCCAGTTTACAGAGTACACACTTGTCCACATTCTTTTTTGGGCTTTCTCTCAGGCGCTTTGTACTGCGTAGTGGCGTCATTTTTTGGCTGGATTTTAAAAGTCGACCAAAAGAAAATTGTATTGGCAACACCTATAGGAAAAATTCAAAATATGTAGACATTGAAATCTCCAGGGATTAAACTTATATATTATTAGTTGGAAAACACATAAACTGTATAAAACATCAAGATGAGTAACTTAAATTTAACACTTAAGGATTTAATGATTATGAAAATAACACACTAGAATTGGAAATATGTCTTAGACACTCAGTTTGAGTCAATAATTCACGGTTTAAATTTCGCAACATCTCATTGGTTTGTTGATCAACATTGACATATTTTTACTAAAAGTATTTTGAGTACACTGTTTGCTATAGCCTGATTTATGAGATTTTGAAGGGCCTATAAAATTGTGTCTTAAATTTGGAAAAATGAATAAATACTAGTAGGCCTTAAATTTCAAATCATTGAAATTATGTTTTCAAAGCCTAGATTTAAAAGAAAAAGGAGACTTCAACCAAAATGAAGGTTGTAACAAAATATAACAAGGTAAAATTGAAGAATTGCATTCAAATATAATCTTTTGATCACAGCTAAATCAGATTCAAAATACATTTTGTGTAATTCAACTTCTATTCTCTGAAATTGGTCCCATTCCTCCTAGAATTTTAGCCCCTCCTCCTTGATCCTGAATTTACTTCTTTTTTTTTTTTCAAGGTATTCTCAATGAATATGCCTTCTTCAATATTTTTCATTTAAATTTGAAAAAAGACAAATTTGCCCACCCCCTCCTAGATATGGAAAAATACTTTTTGAGCCTCCCTCTCTGAAATTTTTGTGAATTGATGCCAGTGACTAATCTAAAATCATGGTTTAGCCTAAAGAGCATCTGAGAATTCTAAGGCTAGAAAAGGTGATTGGGTTGAAAAGAAAAATCTCCAATGTCATCTAGTGTTTTTGCAATTCTATTTGACCCCCAAACTTCTATATTTTTTTTTCCCTTTTAAACTGCCATTACTAAAAGATAACATATCTTCTAACTAATGCCATCTTCCCAGCTGAAGAAATTGGTAATACCAAATAAATTGGTAAATTGGCAGCAGCTTTACAAAATGTTCCTAGGGTATAATCCAAGGTTTGTCATTCCTAGAATGGGCATTCACCGAGTTACATAAGATAAGATATTTATTTAAAAAAATGATTATCACAAGCCCCAAAGGGCCGAATTCGCATTTTGGGGTCATACAATAAAAAAAAAACATAGAAATAGCAGAACAACTAAAAAACTGGCTAAACAGTGCCAAAAACAACAATATCAGAAAGGCAATGCCATTCATTAGTCAAAAAAACAAAAAGTGTCAAATGTAAGAAAGTTAAAAAGGCACAAACTAAAACAAAACCAAAAAAAAAATTGAGGTAAAAATAGTGTTAAAAAGGTTTAAAAGAGACTATATAAAAAGGGGAAGGAACAGAAGAACCAAACAGACACAAGCATGGGTATCACCAGTAAAAAAACAAACAAAAAAAAAACTAGTGGTTTATTTGATCAGTAATGAAGGGGACAAAGGTTTTTTTAATATCCGGAGGTTAAACAATGGATGGGGGACAAGATAGGGACGGGTTTCAGAAACAGTACATGGCAGGCAGTGTCTGGATGGGGAGTGTCTTTTGGGGAAAATGTTTTCCGTGCAAGGGTTTATTATTGCTTTTTTTTGCAAAACGGAGGCACAGCATTCCTCTCCTGTGCTCAAGAGTTTCCAGCTTGGCCTTTTTTAGAAGGAGTGAATATGGTACCAAAGTTTCTTTAAAAATTATTCTTAGGGCTCTTTTTGAATAGATTCAATTTTATCTGATTCATCACGGGAGATGCCAGGATGCCAAACTGGACAAGCATATTTAAGATGCAGGCAGACAAAGGAAGTATAAATTCTTAAAGAATGGGATGAGGGTATGTTAAATTTTTTCAAGAGCTTAAGGAGAGACATGGACGCATTAGCTCTACGGACAATATTTCTCATATGGATATCCCACTTTAAATTAGAGGAAATTGTAACCCCAAGTAATTTAAAGGAAGACACAGAAATATCTGGGGGGGGGGATAGGGTCAAGGAAGGTGGGAGTAGGTTTCAAGAAATTTATCGTCATTATATTTGATTTAGTGGAATTTACTTTCATATTTAGGTTCTTAGCTTCATCCAAAATACGGGTTAGAATTTCAAGGGGGTCTCTTTTAATATTCCTGTGACATACTTCAAGGATTGACAAGTCATCCACGTATTTCCACCTTTGGGGAAAGTCCTTACCAATATCGTTAATCATGACTAGAAATAAAAGTGGTCCCAATAAGGTTCCTTGAGGAATTCCACAATATAAAGGGAGGGGGTTAGAGAAAATATTTTTGTCTTTAACAACTTGGGATCTGTTTGAAAGAAACGATATAACAATATTTACTAACAGAGGATCAAGTTTAAAGTTAACCAGTAGTGAACAAATTAGGGTGGTGTGATCAACCAGGTCAAAAGCTTTTTGGAAAAGGATATGGTGATTTTGCTAATAAAATCATTTTGCTCTTGTTGTGTAGTGGTGCAGTGGGTTTGATCTTTGCTTGGTAGTACCCAGACTTCAACCTCAGCTGTAGCAACTCACTTCAGGGTCTGGAGTTTGGTACTGGTGATGTGATTATGTAAAAGCGTTCCATACTAATCTGAAGAAGAAGAAGAATTTTGGTTTCAGAAAAGGTGTATTTCTCCCTTCAGGCTCAAATATGCTAAACCTTTAGGGCTTTTTCCTATCGGTTTTTAAATTTTACTGGTTTAACCCCCTTCTCCCCACTTCACAGACATTGCTTTACAAGAAATGAAACAATTTACCATTGCCTATTTGAGTGTAATATGCTGACTTCTGCACAGCTTGTCCTTCAAGGTAAATTGTTGAAGTGCTTCAAACATCAGAAAATTTCACAATCAGTCAAGAGCCTAGCTGACCTAACCTGTACACAGAGTACTGAACTTGATATATGTATTTCAGTTCCTAGAATCAAAAGAGCTACTGTAAGACATATAATCAAAACTGAACCATCACAAGATAAACAACTAGCAACCACTTATCCAATGCATTCAGTGAAGATTTTGCCAATCAGTGAAGATTGTGTTTCTGACTGGTCAGTTGAGTCTCAAACTAATTTGCGAAGGCTTGTTGTACCATCCCTTGTCAACTAATGAATTGAATGAATCAATGCTGGCTGAAGAGACTGTATCAACAAGTTACATAGACTCACCACCCAATTAGAAGATAATTTCCTATGCATCCTTGAATTGGCACACTTCTTGAAAAGTGTTTGATCATGTCCTCTTGTTCTTGAAGAGACACCCAGATGAAAGATATTGGGAGAAGCTCTTTATTGTTGAGCAGCTTGAATGTCATAATCATATCCCTTCTCTTTTGGTGATAAGCCAGTGCGGGTTAATTCAATTTTTTTAAGAGAAGGGGGTAAGGAATGTTATGGAAACTTCTGATGCATTTAATTGTACATCTCTGAACTGATTCCAGAGTTTCTTGGTGTGATTTATTAATTGGGTTGGCAATTTACACACCAAACTCTAATTTAGGCCAAATTAAAGCTTTAAAACAACTGAGGGAGAACAACTACTGAAAGTTCTCTTAAGTATACCAGAGTTGGACTAGCCCTTGCAACAACAGTCTGGGCATGTAAACTGAACTTTGTGTATGAACTTTTCTTCCAATGTTCAAGTATGCTTGGCATTTTGTTTGACCTTATCTGGATTGTTTCATAATCCAATGCTTGGTAGCCTATCAACCTTTATTAGTAAAACAACCTAACCATCTTAACTTTCTTGCATTATTGCCATTGGGGGTGGGATTTAACTATATTTTTTGTGTAACCTTTTATTTATGTACACTTGTACAATTAATATTCAAACTATAACCCTGAAAAATGGGTTGCATAGATTTTGTTACCTTTTTGAAATGCCAAGACAAGTTTTATCTACAAGTCTGTTTCAAAACCAGTTTATTCTATTATGTTTATCCCTCCTGAGAAATATACCCTCACACCCTCCATGATAAGTCTTGGATCCTGTACATCTATACCCTGCAAATTGTTAAATTTTTTTTACCCTTCCATCTATCCCCCCTGATAAATTTGTATGTTTTCATTCTAAGGACTAAACCAGTCATCACCAAGGAAACATAACTAATTTGTCCATGTCACTTAAAACTAGTTATACAAATTCAATTGTTATACTATGATTGCCATCTTCATTGAGAATAGCTAGAATTTATGCCACATTTGTGGACATAATTATGGAGTGTATTATTTGATGTGACAATCTCACTGTTAGTATCTTATGACAGTCTTGAATATTGCAGTTCAGATAACCAAACGTGTTGTATAATCCAACAAGCAATGAGAGAACAAATAATAAGTGAAATGGTCAACAGACCAAAAAAGCAAATTTTCATGGTCCTGTAAAAAACAAAAACGTTTAAAGTCTAGAAATAGATTGTTTTTGTTTATATATAGTATTTTTGAGGAAAAGAAGAATATATTATTTTTATTCCCTCTTTTCAAGTGGTATTTCTGAATTATAACATGTCCTGATATGTTTTAATTATAAAAGCCAATATGTTGCCTGGCTAGATTAAACTATAAGATCCATTACTCCAGGAACTAAATTATTGTCTGTCCTTTCCTCTTCAATAGTATTCTTATTCCTTTCAAAATAAAAAATTATTTGGAAGCCTGGGAGTTATTTTCATGAAAATAGCTGAAGGTTGTTGCATGGTTTTTACCCATCAAAAACGTTGCTGTCTACCATCAGCCATCCCTGTCAAAGTGTGAAATGTACATCACCATAGAATTCTGCAATTTTCAGAGAAAAATTCTGTTTTTATTGTAAAATAGCTGTAAACCCTTAAAAAAAGCTGTAAGGGTGTCTAAACACTTACGCCCTCCCTTCCTGAAAAATCAGTATGGTGTGAATAAATTTTCATAACCTACATATACTGGTCAAACTGTCTTTATGCTGATTGTCAGTTTTAAAATATGAGCTTTATAATGCTAACCCTTGATTTTAATAATTTTAAATGGGTCGACTTGCAAATTACTATTTCAGGTGTACGTAGTGTCAATTTTTAAGGGAAATAGAAGGACTTACACTTAGCTGGGAGATGGACCTGAGACCTCATTAAAAATATACTATCAGCCTCAGTCAGGGGTGTAGCTGCAGCATTTTTATGGGGGGGGGGGGGCAAGAGGGGTCCATATCCGGTAAGTCAAGGGGGCATGGGTTATATAATGATTTTTTCTCTTCGAAATATTGAGGGGGGAACATCCCCCCCCCCCCCCCCTAAGAACGCCTCTGGTTGATTTTTTTCACATTACCTTGCTCGAGGTCACTTGAAGAGTAAGATGAGCTTCCACAGTAGTAAATTTGATAGACACAATGTCAGTCAAAGTCTTGGTATTGTCTATTATATAAAATACACTCGAGAAGGGAAGTTTGATGACAGTAAAATGAGATGAAAATAAAATAATTCATTAGCAAAGTTGTGAAGGTCATTTGTGAATTATTAAATTGGGGGCTTCGGTGTCGGTTGACCGTCTCAAAGACAAAGACAAGTTCATTATTAACGCGATTCTTGACCTAGTTCATTTTAGCTCATTATTAACGCGATTCTTGAGGAACCCGGTTAGTTTGCTTTGACTAGTGATAGAATATAGTGTCTCATCATGGATGTTCAAATTAAGATTTGGGATTTGCCAAAGACCAAAGAACAGGCAATTACATTTTTCCAGGATAAGGGGTTGTTGCCCAAAATAAAACACTGCGTCAATGGACATACAATGACTTTGTACTCTTACGAGAAGAAGCAACATTTTTGGAAGTGTAACACTAGGGTTCCGCAAAGTGGAGGAACAAACGGCACCTCCCATCATCATTTATATTCATACTTAGTAGAATGCAGGTGGCAGTAAAGGCAGAAAGTCGAGTTCATTTTAAAGCAATTCTTAAGGACATTTCTGCGTTCTGGGGGAGCATATTTCCAAGTTGTAGTTTTCAAAATTTTGCTAATAAAGTATTCTATTTTCATCATATTTTTTTTTTCATTAGGATTAACCAAACTTCATTTATCGAGTGTGTTTTATATAATAGACAAGTACCAAAGTTTTTCTTCAATGAAGGTTAGAAGTGCCGAAGGTCTTTCACATTGTCTGATCTTTTCCAGCATCTTTCAATTTTAAAATCATGTCAGAGAGAAAAATTTAGTTGCCAGAATTTATCACATTTCCCCAGACAACCCCAATTTTTAAGAACTTGATCAACTTTTTAAAAGATTACAGTTTTTGATATATGCTAACTTGTGTAATATCTTAGTATTGTATATAACTTGGATGCAAGGCCTTACCCAGGATTGTTTCGGGGGGGGGGGGGGGGTATCCAAACAATTTTCGGGGGGGGGGGGGGGGGGTTTAAACAAAAAAAAAACCTCAAAAACGCATACAAAATTTGTTTATATCCATTTTGTTACGATTTTACGAGTCAGACAAAAATTTCGGGGGAGGGGGGTGTAAAAACCCTTATTAACCCCCCCCCCCCCTGGGTACGTCCTTGCTTTGAAGTGTCTTGAGATGTGAGAGATGCTCAACCTTGAGGCTCCAGTATTTGTTGCTGTTCTTAGGCTTTGTTTTGTCTTTGGTTTATTATGGGTATTATTATTTTACATAGCCTAAGGATTGCCTTCAAGAATGGAGTCTTAATAAGGTTCATTAGAATTGTTTAAAGAAACTTTTTCCTTTAGGCTCCACTATTGTTTTGCTAATCATGGCAGAATTATTCATGGACATATTTGACGTCAAAGACATTATTAAGTGTCTTTTTGACGTTAAAGAACCCTTTTACTAAGGATAGCAAACAACACTGGAGTCTTCAGTTTTGTGTTAGATTGATTTGAATTGCTGAAAACAATTTTCTTTAGACTCCACTGTTGTTTGGCTAATCATGGCAGAATTATTTCAGAACATATTTTACATCACAGATATTGATAGTTATCTTTTTGACTCCAGAGAACTTTGCAGGACCTGAAGCTAAGACGCAAAGTGGTGCTTAGTTTTTAGGCTCCAATTTCGGTTGGCGTTCTTAGGCTTTGATATGCCTTGGACTATTTTGTATTTTATTTTTTTCACATACTTCTTGTAGCCTAAGGATAGCAAACAACAATGGAGTCTTAATTTTTCTACTTGGTTCATTATAATTGTTTATAGAAAATTTTTCCTTTAGACTCCACTATTTTTTTGCTGATTATGGCAGAATTATTTAATGACGTATTTGACATCAAAGGCATTGATAAGTGTCTTTTTGGCATCATCTTTGACGTAAAAAAAACTTCGCAGGACGTGAAGCTACTCTGAGACGCGGGAGGTGTTCAGTTTTTAGACTCCAGTTTTTGTTTTCGTTCTTAGGCTTTGTTATGTCTTTGGGCTGCTCTATATATTTTATTTTTTTTTTTCACATACTCTTTTAGCCTAAGGATAGCAAACACCAGTGGAGTCTTCATTTTTGTGTTAGATTAATTTGAATTGCTTAAAATAAATTTTCTTTTAGACTCCACTGTTGTTTGGCTGATCATGGCGGAATTGTTTGAGGACATATTGATGTCAAAGACATTGATAAAGAAGGCAAGAAATTTGACCGTGTGAGTCGTCTTCATTGTGAGAGCGAATCATTCAAAATGGATTTGATTTTAGACATCAACTCTTGGGTCTATCCCATGGAGTTGGGGGACAAATTTCGTCTTGTTTTAAGTAGATCGTTGAAAGATGACGGCTGTACTGACAACGCTGAGTATAACGCAAGTGATGTTGAATCTGCCAAGGCTGCCCAGTTTGAATATATAATGTATGGAAAGGTGTATAGAATTGAAGGAGATCAGGCTGGTATGGATGCACCATCAAATAGAATGTCGGCTTATGTGTCTTTTGGCGGATTACTTATGAGACTTCAAGGGGATCAAAATAACTTATCTGCTTTTGAGATGGACCAAAATTTGTATTTGTTGATGAAGAGACTGTCCTTTTAGATTTAATTCTCCTTTTTATACAAATAAATCAAATTTTACACACCGTTTCTGTTATAGTTGAATAACTGTATATACATAGAGGCACATACCCAACATATATTGCATATTTTTTTTTCTTGGGAGAATCTAGAATGCCCAATAACTTTAAAGCAAAATTTCAAAAGAAAATGCATATTGCTCTACTGGATAGTGACTCTATAGTCTGTCTCCTGTGTTTTTTGGCTTTTGAAAGACACACAGCCTTTTCTTGATGTCATGACGGTCAAAACGGTCAAATGGACCTTAAATTAGAAGTGGTACGTTTGTAAAATTATATTTTTTTTTATTGGACCTTTAATTTTGCCTCGGTTTATCTTTTGTCATTATGAAAGACATATTGCCGAACTTTTGTTTCTTTCAATTGTTCAGGTGGTGGGACAAAAACTTCTTTTTCTTCCAACGATTTATTTACTCCATATTTTTGATTTTCAAACATAGGGTAGGTATTGATGACCTTATCCTTGTCAAAATCCAAAACCCAATCATCATTGCTATCATTTTCAATTTTTTTGGTTCATTACACCTTGGCTTATCTTTTGTCATTATGAAATACTTATTGCCAAACCTTTTTTTTAAACAAAGGTATGGGGCACGTGGCAGGTTACTGTATATAGATTCTCAATGTCGCTTGTCTACTAAACGCAGACAATTTGAGCCTTTTTTTGATGTCGTGACGTCCAAATGGACCCTAAATTAGAAGTGTGCCTTTGTATTTTTTTTTTTTTTTTTTTTTTTTTTTTTTTTTTTTTTTTTTTTAGTGGACCTTTAACTTTTGCCTCGGCTTGCCTTTTGTCATTATGAAAGAGATATAGCCGAACCTTTGTTTCTTTTAATTGTTCAGGTGGTGGGTCAAAAACTTCTTTTCTTCCAACTATTTATATAGTCCAGGTTTTTGATTTTGCAAGGTATGGAAGGCATTGACGACCACATTTTTTTCTTTTAATTGTTCAGGTGGTGGGACAAAAACTTCTTCTTTTGCCTTGGCTTGTATTTTGTCATTATGAAAGACATATCGCTGAACCTTTGTTTCTTTTAATCGTTCAGGTGGCGGGACAAAAACTTCTTTTTCTTCCAGCGATTTATACAGTCCTTGTT
Organism: Artemia sinica; assembly: GCA_027921565.1. Lineage (NCBI taxonomy): Eukaryota > Metazoa > Arthropoda > Branchiopoda > Anostraca > Artemiidae > Artemia > Artemia sinica. Next base: position 53,359,139 of record CM051269.1, read on the forward strand.
TTTAATTTTCAAAGCTATGGTAGGTTGATGACCTTATCCATGTCAAAATCCTAAACCCAATTATCACATCACTATCATTTTCAATTTGTCTGTTTGTTACACCTCGGCTTATTTTTTGTGATTATGAAATACATATTACCGAACCTTTGTTTTTAACAAAGGTATGGTAGGCATTGATGACCTTATCCATGTCAGAATCCCAAACCCAATCATCATCGCTATCATTTTCAATTTTGACGCGTTTTGATTCTTGCAGTCCAGGTTGATTTTCATTGACTGGCTGCTATTCATTTCATTTTTGACTCCATCACTTGTTCGGTGTCGTATGTCTTCCAACACCGTGTGTCTTTGCCCTTCATTTTCATTTCTAACAGGGTCTAATTGTCATTTTCGCATATCTTCTAACCGCCCATGTCTTAGCTCTTCATTTTCATTTTTGACTCGTTTTTTTGGTTTTGATTACTTCAGACAATTTAGCAATGGCCTTTGATTTAGCTGTCGGTATTGGTGTCGAAACATCATTCGTAAAATCCGGCACCCGGAGCAAGCTGGTTTTCATGTCGGACCGTTCAACCATCGAGCAGATTTTTACGATCCGACAAATCATAGAAAAAGCCACGGAGTTCCGACAAAAAGTTTTTATTACCTTCGTCGACTTCCGTGCTGCGTTCGACTCAGTGGACCGAGAAGCTCTTTGGCGGATTCTAGAATTGACAGGCCTCCCTGAGAAATACTGCAGACTATTCAAAGCTCTACACCATGGGACGGAGAGCTGTGTTCAAGTGAACGGCCGGCGCAGCCCGTTCTTCCAAATCACGACAGGAGTGCGCCAAGGATGTGCAGTGGCCCCAGAGCTCTTCAATGTCATCATAGACTACGTTATGACAAGGACTACCTCACCTCTCAGCTTTGGACTCAAGTTTGGAGATCATGTCATTACAGATGCTGATTTTGCCAATGACTTGGCCATTCTGGCGGACTCCATGGAGCAGTTGCTGGAAGCGCTTCGAATCCTATGAGAAGAGGCTGCAAAAGTAGGAGTGCAGATAAACTGGACTAAAACGAAAATTATGGCCATAGACCCATTCTCCCCTGCTGCCAATCCTTCAGTTAGCCTGGATAGCACCACTAGTATCGAAGTTGTCCAAAGGTTCACCTACCTGGGCTCTATAATTTCTTCAGATGGCTCGCTTCTTTCTGAACTACAAGCAAGAATATCCAAAGCGTCTTCTGCCATGGGCAGACTGAACCGTCACCTCTGGCGAAAACCAAACATCAGTCGTACAACAAAGCTGCGGATTTTCAACGCCCTCGTCGGCTCTGTGATGCTCTATGGAGCTGAAACGTGGCAAGCTTCAGCCGCAACCCTCAAGGCAATTGATGTCTTTCAGTCGAAGAGCCTGAGGAGGATTGAAGGTCTACGATGGCTCGACTTCGTCAGCAATGAGCTGCTGCAGCTGACCAAGCAGTCTCGGTTTTCGACCCAAGCAGCCGAGCGAACATTACGATGGTTCGGACACCTACTTCGAATGCCTCCACGCATACCTGCGAAAACGATCCACGACTTCGACCCTGTCAAAGCCGGTTGGAAGCGACCTCGCGGCCGACCGAAAAAACGATGGTCTGACAGCCTGTCCGAGTTCCTGACGATGGCAAATATCAGGTTGAGCGATGTGCAAACGCTTGCAATGGACCGAAGTGGATGGAGGAGGCAGACGTCACTCTCTGCACCGAGCAGCGCCCGGCAGGAGACATAAGTCAAGTAAGTATTGGTGTTGTCGCAATTGATGGTCCAGGTTGTCAAATTTCATATCTTATCACGTTTGATAGTTCAGGTGTTGGTTCCAAAGAATCATCATTTATATTAACTGCAACTGCAAATTTTTGTTTTTTGGGCCTTTCAACAGACATTATATTGCATAAATAACTGTTGCGTTGGAAACTCAACAATCTTATATATGCTATGCATAATATCATATAAGAAAATACTTATATTATGCCATATATAATGTCATAACAAATGCTTATATGACGCAATAACATCGTACATGACGTCATTTGCAAAAACCAAAATTAATGCTCAACGATTTTTCCCAGACTTCTGACCTATCTTGATCGTTTTTTTTTATGCGAGATTATCCCAAGATACCGATTTTCCCGAAAAAAACATGGAGCCGTTTTTGAGAACATACATACATACATACAAACACAATTATTACTCATATATATATATATATATATATATATATATATATATATATATATATATATAATATATATATATATATATATATATATATATATATATATATATATATATATATATATATATACATATATATATATATATATATATATATATATATATATATATATATATATATATATATATATATAACAAATACGGGATGATATTTTTGTTGCCTCTGCTCTGTCGGGTCCTTGGTAATTACGGGCGGGCCCTGGCACCGTTTTAGACATTTTAGGGAATTATTTCGGCGAAACAGATAGAGACATTTAAAAAGATGATTTTAAAAGATGTTTTAGAAGAGGTTTTGAGTGTGGTCGTTATACTACACAAAGTTCGATTTGAACAGTGTTGTGAGGTCCCCTACCCCAACCCCAAAGGGTTCCGATCCCCCTACCCCAACCCCGAAGGAAGCCCCCGGTCCTTAAAGGTCCCCCAAGCTCCCAAAGGACAACCGGCCCTCAAGGGTCCCACAGACCCTCAAAGGTCCTCCCCGGGCCCCGTCTTTCGTTGATGTGTGTTGTCTGAAACTTATGATTTGGGATATGTAAATTACTGTTTCGGACTTTTCTGAGCTAGATTTCATAGTCTTTCGTTGGTGTGTGTTGTCTGAAACCTATGATTTGGGATGGGTGGATTGCAATTTTGACTTTTCTGAGCCGTTCATAGGTGTGTGTTGTCTGAAACTTATGATTTGGGATGGTTAATTTGCTATTTCCGGCTTTTATTAGCTAGGTTTCTTAGCCTTTCATAGGTTTGTGTTGTCAGAAAATTATGATTTGGGATGTGTAGTTTGCTATTTGGACTTTTCAGAGCTAGGATTCTTAGTCCATCATAGGTGTTTGTTGTCTGAAACCTATAGTTTGGGATGAGTAGTTTTGCTATTTCAGGCTTTTATGAGCTAGGTTTCTTAGCCTTCGTAGGTGTGTGTTGACTGAAACTTATGATTTGGGATATGTAAATTACTATTTCGGGCTTTTCTGAGTTGGATTTCTTAGTCTTTCATAGGTATGTGTTGTCTGAAACCTATGATTTGGGATGTGTGGGTTGCTATTTTTTTTTTTACTTTTCCGAGCTGGATTTCTTAGCCGTTCATAGGTGAGTGTTGTCTGAAACTTATGATTTGGGATGGTTAATTTGCTATTTCCGGCTTTTATTAGCTAGGTTTCTTAGCCTTTCATAGGTGTGTGTTGTCAGAAAATTATGATTTGGGATGTGTAGTTTGCTATTTGGACTTTTCAGAGCTAGGATTCTTAGTCCATCATAGGTGTTTGTTGTCTGAAACCAATAGTTTGGGATGAGTAGTAGTTGCTATATCAGGCTTTTATGAGCTAGGTTTCTTAGCCTTTCGTAGGTGTGTGTTGACTGAAACTTATGATTTGGGATATGTAAATTACTATTTCGGGCTTTTCTAAGCTAGATTTCTTAGTCGTTCGTTGGTGTGTGTTGTATGAAACCTATGATTTGAATTGTGTGGTTGCTATTTTTGACTTTTCATAGCCAGATTTGTTAGTCTTTTGTAGGTGTGTGTTGTCTGAAACCTATGATTTGGATTGTGTGGATTGCTATTTTTTTGACTTTTCTGAGCTGATTTCTTAGCCTTTCGTAGGGGTGTGTTGACTGAAACCTATGATTTGGGATGAGTGGTTTGCTATTTTTTGACTTTTCTGAGCTGGATTTCTTAGCCGTTCATAGTCGAGTGTTGTCTGAAAACTATGATTTGGGATGGTTAATTTGCTATTTTTGACTTTTCTGAGCTAGGTTTCTTAGCCTTTCATAGGTGTGTGTTGTCAGAAAATTATGATTTGGGATGTGTAGTTTACTATTTGGACTTTTCAGAGCTAGGATTCTTAGTCCCTCTTAGGTGTTTGTTGTCTGAAACCAATAGTTTGGGATGAGTAGTTTGCTATTTCAGGCTTTTATGAGCTAGGTTTCTTAGTCTTTCGTAGGTGTGTGTTGACTGAAACTTATGATTTGGGATATGTAATTTGCAATTTCCGACTTTTCATAACCAGATCTCTTAGTCTTTTGTAGGTGTGTGGTGTCTGAAACCTATGATTTGGGATGTGTGTGTTGCTATTTTTTGACTTTTCTGAGCTGGATTTCTTAGCCTTTCGTAGGTGTGTGTTGACTGAAACCTATTATTTGGGAATGAGTGGTTTGCCATTTTTGACTTTTCTGAGCTAGATTTCTTAGCCTTTCATAGGTGTGTGCTTTCAGAAAATTATGATTTGGGAGGTGTAGTTTGCTTTTTGGACTTTTCAGAGCTAGGATTCTTAGTCCCTCATAGGTGTTTGTTGTCTGAAACCTCTAGTTTGGGATGAGTAGTTGGCTATTTCAGGCTTTTCTGAGCTAAGGTTTCTTAGTATTTCGTAGGTGAATGTTGTCTGAAACTTATGATTTGGGATATGTAAATTACTATTTCGGGCTTTTCTGAGTTGGATTTCTTAGTCTTTCATAGGTATGTGTTGTCTGAAACCTATGATTTGGGATGGGTGGTTTGCTATTTTTGACTTTTCTGAGCTGGATTTCTTACCCTTTCATAGGTGTGTGTTGTCAGAAAATTATGATTTGGGATGTGTAGTTTGCTAGTTGGACTTTTCAGAGCTAGGATTCTTAGTCTCTCATAGACGTTTGTTGTCTGAAACCTATAGTTTGGGATGAATAGTTTGCTATTTCAGGCTTTTTATGAGCTAGGTTTCCTAGTATTTCGTAGGTGTGTGTTGTCTGAAACTTATGATTTGGGATATGTGAATTACTATTTCGGGCTTTTCTGAGCTAGATTTCTTAGTCTTTCGTTGATGTGTGTTGTCTGAAACCTATGATTTGGGATGGGTGGATTGCTATTTTTGACTTTTCTGAGCTGGATTTCTTAGCGGTTCATAGGTGAGTGTTGTCTGAAACTTATGATTTGGGATGGTTAATTTGCTATTTCCGGCTTTTATTAGCTAGGTTTCTTAGCCTTTCATAGGTGTGTGTTGTCAGAAAAATTATGATTTGGGATGTGTAGTTTGCTGTTTGGACTTTTCAGAGCTAGGATTCTTAGTCCATCATAGGTGTTTGTTGTCTGAAACCAATAGTTTGGGATGAGTAGTTTGCTATTTCAGGCTTTTATGAGCTAGGTTTCTTAGCCTTGCGTAGGTGTGTGTTGACAGAAACTTATGATTTGGGATATGTAAAATTACTATTTCGGGGCTTTTCTAAGCTAGATGTCTTAGTCTTTCGTTGGTGTGTGTTGTCTGAAACCTATGATTTGGGATGGGTGGGTTGCTATTTTTGACTTTTCTGAGCTGGATTTCTTAGCCTTTCATAGGTGTTTGTTGTTGACTGAAACCTATGATTGGGATGAGTGGTTTGCTATTTTTGACTTTTCTGAGCTAGATTTCTTAGCCTTTCATAGGTGTGTGTTGTCAAAAAATTATGATTTGGGATGGTTAATTTGCTTTTTGGACTTTTCAGAGCTAGGATTCTTAGTCCCTCATAGGTGTTTGTTGTCAGAAAATTATGATTTGGGATGTGTAGTTGGCTATTTCAGGCTTTTCTGAGCTAAGGTTTCTTAGTATTTCGTAGGTGAATGTTGTCTGAAACTTATGATTTGGGATATGTAAATTACTATTTCGGGCTTTTCTGAGTTGGATTTCCTAGTCTTTCATAGGTATGTTTTGTCTGAAACCTATGATTTGGGATATGTAAATTACTATTTCGGGCTTTTCTAAGCTAGATTTCTTAGTCTTTCGTTGGTGTGTGTTGTCTGAAACCTATGATTTGGGATGGGTGGGTTGCTATTTTTGACTTTTCTGAGCTGGATTTCTTAGCCTTTCATAGGTGTGTGTTGACTGAAACCTGTGATTGGGATGAGTGGTTTGCTATTTTTGACTTTTCTGAGCTAGATTTCTTAGCCTTTCATAGGTGTGTGTTGTCAGAAAATTATGATTTGGGATGTGTAGTTTGCTTTTTGGACTTTTCAGAGTTATGATTCTTAGTCTCTCATAGGCGATTGTTGTCTGAAACTTCTAGTTTGGGATGAATAGTTTGCTATTTCAGGCTTTTCTGAGCTAAGGTTTCCTAGTATTTCGTAGGTGAATGTTGTCTGAAACTTATGATTTGGGATATGTAAATTACTATTTGGGCTTTTCTAAGCTAGATTTCTTAGTCTTTCGTTGGTGTGTGTTGTCTGAAACCTATGATTTGGGATGGGTGGATTACTACTTTTGACTTTTCTGAGCTGGATTTCTTAGCCTTTCATAGGTGTGTGTTGTCTGAAACCTATGATTTGGGATGGTTAATTGCTATTTTTGACTTTTCTGAGCTAGGTTTCTTAGCCTTTCATAGGTGTGTGCTGTCAGAAAATTATGATTTGGATTTGTACTTTGCTTTTTGGACTTTTCAGAGCTAGGATTCTTAGTCCCTCATAGGTGTTTGTTGTCTGAAACCTATAGTTTGGGATGAGTAGTTTGCTATTTCAGGCTTTTCTGAGCTAAGGTTTCTTAGTATTTTCGTAGGTGTGTGTTGTCTGAAACCTATGATTTGAGGTGTGTAATTGCTATTTTGGGCTTTTCTGAGCTAGATTTCTTAGTCTTTCGTAGGTGTGTTTTGTCTGAAACCTATGATTTGGATTGTGTGGGTTGCTATTTTTTGACTTTTCTGAGCTGGATTTCTTAGCCTTTCGTAGGGGTGTTGACTGAAACCTATGATTTGGGATGAGTGGTTTGCTATTTTTTGACTTTTTTTTAGCTAGATTTCTTAGCCTTTCATAGGTCTGTGCTTTCAGAAAATTATGATTTGGGAGGTGTAGTTTGCTTTTTGGACTTTTCAGAGCTAGGATTCTTAGTCCCTCATAGGTGTTTGTTGTCTGAAACTTCTAGTTTGGGATGAGTAGTTGGCTATTTCAGGCTTTTCTGAGCTAAGGTTTCCTAGTATTTCGTAGGTGAATGTTGTCTGAAACTTATGATTTGGGATATGTAAATTACTATTTCGGGCTTTTCTAAGCTAGATTTCTTGTCTTTCGTTGGTGTGTGTTGTCTGAAACCTATGATTTGGGATGTGTGGGTTGCTATTTTTTTTGACTTTTCTGAGCTGGATTTCGTAGCCTTTCATAGGTGTGTGTTGACTGAAACCTATGATTTGGGATGAGTGGTTTGCTATTTTTGACTTTTCTGAGCTAGATTTCTTAGCCTTTCATAGGTGTGTGCTGTCAGAAAATTATGATTTGGGATTTGTAGTTTGCTTTTTGGACTTTTCAGAGCTAGGATTCTTAGTCCCTCATAGGTGTTTGTTGCCTGAAACCAACAGTTTGGGATGAGTAGTTGGCTATTTCAGGCTTTTCTGAGCTAAGGTTTCTTAGTATTTCGTAGGTGCGTGTTGTCTGAAACTTGTGATTTGGGATGGTTAATTTGCTATTTCAGGCTTTTCTGAGCTAAGGTTTCTTAGTATTTCGTAGGTGTGTGTTGTCAGAAAATTATGATTTGAGGTGTGTAATTTGCTATTTTTGACTTTCTGAGCTAGGATTCTTAGTCCATCATAGGTGTGTGTTGTCTGAAACCTATGATTTGGATTGTGTGGGTTGCTATTTTTTGACTTTTCTGAGCTGGATTTCTTAGCCTTTCGTAGGGGTGTGTTGACTGAAACCTATGATTTGGGATGAGTGGTTTGCTATTTTTGACTTTTCTGAGCTAGATTTCTTAGCCTTTCATAGGTGTGTGCTTTCAGAAAATTATGATTTGGGAGGTGTAGTTTGCTTTTTGGACTTTTCAGAGCTAGGATTCTTAGTCCCTCATAGGTGTTTGTTGTCTGAAACTTCTAGTTTGGGATGAGTAGTTGGCTATTTCAGGCTTTTCTGAGCTAAGGTTTCCTAGTATTTCGTAGGTGAATGTTGTCTGAAACTTATGATTTGGGATATGTAAATTACTATTTCGGGCTTTTCTAAGCTAGATTTCTTGTCTTTCGTTGGTGTGTGTTGTCTGAAACCTATGATTTGGGATGTGTGGGTTGCTATTTTTTTGACTTTCTGAGCTGGATTTCTTAGCCTTTCATAGGTGTGTGTTGACTGAAACCTATGATTTGGGATGAGTGGTTTGCTATTTTTGACTTTTCTGAGCTAGATTTCTTAGCCTTTCATAGGTGTGTGCTGTCAGAAAATTATGATTTGGATTTGTAGTTTGCTTTTTGGACTTTTCAGAGCTAGGATTCTTAGTCCCTCATAGGTGTTTGTTGTCTGAAACCAACAGTTTGGGATGAGTAGTTGGCTATTTCAGGCTTTTCTGAGCTAAGGTTTCTTAGAATTTTGTAGGTGTGTGTTGTCTGAAACTTATGATTTGAGGTGTGTAATTTTCTATTTTCTGACATGATCAATTCTATTTCCCCAAAATAATATAAAAAGTTTCCACTTCAGTTCATATTTTTCTCAAAGAGATGAAAAAATTTAAAATACTGTTCCAAATTTTTCAAAGAAGATAGAAAAGTTCAAGTTCTCTTCTGAATTTTACCAAAGAACACAATTCAATTCTAATTTCTCCAGAGAAAATAAAAAGCTTCCACTTCAGTTCTAAGTTCACCAAGACATAAAAAATTTAAAGTTTAGTTCAAATTTTTTCCGTAGAAGATAGGGAAAGTTATACTATGATTGTGATTATTTTCCATGAAGATAAAAAGTTTCACTTTAATTCTAAATTTTCTTAAATTCAGTTCCGACTTTTCTCAAAGAGATGAAAAAATTTAAATACTCTTCCAAATTTTTCATAGAAGATAGAAAAGTTGAAGTTCTCTTTTGAATTTTACCAAAGAACACAATTCAATTCTAATTTCTCTAGAGAAAAATAAGAATCTTCCACTTCAGTTTCAAGTTCACCAAGACATAAAAAAATATAAAGTTCACTTCTAAATTTTTCCGTAGAAGATAGGAAAAGTTATACTATGATTGTGATTATTTTCCATGAAGATAAAAAGTTTCACTTTAATTCTAAATTTTCTTAAATTTAATTCCGACCTTTCTCAAAGAGATGAAAAAAACTAAAGTTCTGTTCCAAATATTTTCCCGGAAGAAAAGTTCAACTTCGATTCTGAATTTTCTCAATGAAAATGAAATAAGTTATTGATCAAATCTATTTTCCCAAAATAATATAAAATTTCCACTTCAGTTCAGATTTTTTTCTCAAAGAGATGAAGAAATTTAAAGTTCTGTTCCAAATTTTTCATAGAAGATAGGAAAAGTTATACTTCGATCGTGAATATTCAAGTTCTATTCTGAATTTTACCAAAGAACACAATTCAATTCTAATTCCCCAATAAAAAATTTAAAGTTCAGTTCAAAATTTTTCCGTAGAAGATAGGAAAAGTTATATTATGATTGTGATTATTTTCTATGAAGATAAAAAGTTTCACTTTAATTATAAATTTTCTTAAATTCAGTTCCGACTTTTCTCAAAGAGATGAAAAATTTAAAGTTCTGTTCCAAATTTTTCATAGAAGATAGGGAAAGTTATACTTTGATTGTGAATATTCTTCATGAAGATATGGAGCTCCACTTTAATTCTGGCTCCACTTTAATTCTGGCTCCACTTTAATTCTGGCTCCACTTTAATTCTTAGTTTTCTTGAAGAACTGCAAAATGTACAAGTTCTCTTCTGAATTTTCTTAGAGAAGAGAAAAAAAAGTTAGCTCAATTCTGAAATTTACCAATGAAAATGAATAAGCTTTCATTTCAGTTCCTAATTTCTCAAAGACATAAAAAATTTAAAGTTCAATTCTAAATTTTTCCATAGAAGATAGGAATGACTATACTACTATGTTTGTGATTATTTACCATGAAGATAAAAAGTTTCACTTTATTTCTAATTTTTCTTAAATTCAGTTCATTCATCTAACCACCAAAAACAATAGGCTAGGTTAGGTTAGATATAAATAAATATTAATAAATATTAGAAACATTTCTCCATGTTTAAGTTAGGTTAGGTTAGGTTAACTTATCATGAGCGCTCATGATAAGCTAAGCTAACCTAACTTAAACATGGTAAAAAGATTAAATTAGGTTAGGTTAGGCTAGATTAAGTTAGGTTAGGTTAAGTTAGGTTAGATTAAGTTAGGTTAGGTTAAGTTAGGTTAGGTTAAGTTAGGTTAGGTTAGGTTGGATTAAGTTAGGTTAAGTTAGATTAAGTTAGGTTAGGTTATGTTAGATTAAGTTAGGTTAGGTTAAGTTAGGTTAGGTCTGGTTAGCCTACGTACGCGCGCGTACAGTATTTTAAATTTTTTCACCTCTGAGAAAAATCCGAACTGAAGTGGAAACTTTTTATATTATTTTGGGGAAATAGAATTGATCATGTCGGAATTAGCAAATTACACACCTCCAATCATAAATTTCAGACAACACACACCTACGAAATTTTAAGAAACCTTAGCTCAGAAAAGCCTGAAATAGCCAACTACTCATCCCAAACTGTTGGTTTCAGACAACAAACACCTATGAAGGACTAAGAATCCTAGCTCTGAAAAGTCCAAAAAGCAAACTACAAATCCCAAATCATAATTTTCTGACAGCACACACCTATGAAAGAGTTAGAAATCCAGCTCAGAAAAGTCAAAAATAGCAAACCACCCATCCCAAATCATAGGTTTCAGACAACACATGTCTATGAAAGGCTAAGAAATCCAGCTCAGAAAAGTCAAAAATAGCAACCCACCCATCCCAAATCATAGGTTTCAGATAACACACACCAACGAAAGACTAAGAAATCTAGCTTAGAAAAGCCCGAAATAGTAATTAACATATCTCAAATCATAGGTTTCAGACAACATTCACCTATGAAAGACTAAGAAAATCCAACTCAGAAAAGCCCGAAATAGTAATTTACATATCCCAAATCATAAGTTTCAGACAACATTCACCTACGAAATACTAAGAAACCTTAGCTCAGAAAAGCCTGAAATAGCCAACTACTCATCCCAAACTAGAAGTTTCAGACAACAAACACCTATGAGGGACTAAGAATCCTAGCTCTGAAAAGTCCAAAAAGCAAATTAACCACCCCAAATCATAATTTTCTGACAACACACACCTATGAAAGGCTAAGAAATCTAGCTCAGAAAAGTCAAAAATAGCAAACCACTCATCCCAAATCATAGGTTTCAGTTAACACACACCTATGAAAGGCTAAGAAATCCAGCTCAGAAAAGTAAAAAAAATAGCAACCCACACATCCCAAATCATAGGTTTCAGACAACACACACCAACGAAAGACAAGAAATCTAGCTTAGAAAAGCCCGAAATAGTAATTTACATATCCCAAATCATAAGTTTCAGACAACATTCACCTACGAAATACTAGGAAACCTTTGCTCAGAAAAGCCTGAAATAGCCAACTACTCATCCCAAACTAGAAGTTTCAGACAACAAACACCTATGAGGGACTAAGAATCCTAGCTCTGAAAAGTCCAAAAAGAAAACTACACCTCCCAAATCATAATTTTCTGAAAGCACACACCTATGAAAGGCTAAGAAATCTAGCTCAGAAAAGTCAAAAATAGCAAACCACTCATCCCAAATCATAGGTTTCAGTCAACACACCCCTACGAAAGGCTAAGAAATCCAGCTCAGAAAAAGTCAAAAAATAGCAACCCACACAATCCAAATCATAGGTTTCAGACAACACACACCTATGATGGACTAAGAATCCTAGCTCAGAAAAAGTCAAAAATAGCAAATTACACACACCTCAAATCATAATTTTCTGACAACACACACCTACGAAATACTAAGAAACCTTAGCTCAGAAAAGCCTGAAATAGCAAATTAACCATCCCCAAATCATAAGTTTCAGACAACACACACCTACGAAAAAACTAAGAAACCTTAGCTCAGAAAAGCCTGAAATAGCCAACTACTCATCCCAAACTGTGGTTTCAGACAACAAACACCTATGAGGGACTAAGAATCCTAGCTCTGAAAAGTCCAAAAAGCAAACTACAAATCCCAAATCATAATTTTCTGACAGCACACACCTATGAAAGGCTAAGAAATCTAGCTCAGAAAAGTCAAAATAGCAAACCACTCATCCCAAATCATAGGTTTCAGTCAACACACACCTATGAAAGGCTAAGAAATCCAGCTCAGAAAAGTAAAAAAATAGCAACCCACACATCCTAAATCATAGGTTTCAGACAACACACACCAACGAAAGACAAGAAATCTAGCTTAGAAAAGCCCGAAATAGTAATTTACATATCCCAAATCATAAGTTTCAGACAACATTCACCTACGAAATACTAGGAAACCTTAGCTCAGAAAAGCCTGAAATAGCCAACTACTCATCCCAAACTAGAAGTTTCAGACAACAAACACCTATGAGGGACTAAGAATCCTAGCTCTGAAAAGTCCAAAAAGCAAACTACACCTCCCAAATCATAATTTTCTGAAAGCACAGACCTATGAAAGGCTAAGAAATCTAGCTCAGAAAAGTCAAAAATAGCAAACCACTCATCCCAAATTATAGGTTTCAGTCAACACACCCCTACGAAAGGCTAAGAAATCCAGCTCAGAAAAGTCAAAAAATAGCAACCCACACAATCCAAATCATAGGTTTCAGACAACACACACCTACGAAAGACTAAGAAATCTAGCTCAGAAAAGTCAAAAATAGCAAATTACACACCTCAAATCATAGGTTCAGACACATACACCTACGAAATACTAAGAAACCTTAGCTCAGAAAAGCCTGAAATAGCAAACTACTCATCCCAAACTATAGGTTTCAGACAACAAACACCTATGAGGGACTAAGAATCCTAGCTCTGAAAAGTCCAAAAAGCAAACTACAAATCCCAAATCATAATTTTCTGACAGCACACACCTATGAAAGGCTAAGAAACCTAGCTCAGAAAAGTCAAAAATAGCAAATTAACCATCCCAAATCATAGGTTTCAGACAACACACACCTATGAAATGCTAAGAAATCCAGTTCAGAAAAGTCAAAAGTAGCAATAATCCACCCCTCCCAAATCATAGGTTTCAGACAACACACACCAACGAAAGACTAAGAAATCTAGCTTAGAAAAGCCCAAAATAGTAATTTACATATCCCAAATCATAAGTTTCAGACAACATTCACCTACGAAATACTAGGAACCTTAGCTCAGAAAAGCCTGAAATAGAAAACTATTCATCCCAAACTAGAAGTTTCAGACAACAATCGCCTATGAGAGACTAAGAATCATAACTCTGAAAAGTCCAAAAAGCAAACTACACATCCCAAATCATAATTTTCTGACAACACACACCTATGAAAGGCTAAGAAATCTAGCTCAGAAAAGTCAAAAATAGCAAACCACTCATCCCAATCATAGGTTTCAGTCAACACACACCTATGAAAGGCTAAGAAATCCAGCTCAGAAAAGTCAAAAATAGCAACCCACCCATCCCAAATCATAGGTTTCAGACAACACACACCAACGAAAGACTAAGAAATCTAGCTTAGAAAAGCCCGAAATAGTAATTTACATATCCCAAATCATAGGTTTCAGACAACACATACCTATGAAAGACTAAGAAATCCAACTCAGAAAAGCCCGAAATAGTAATTTACATATCCCAAATCGTAAATTTCAGACAACATTCACCTACGAAATACTAAGAAACCTTAGCTCAGAAAAGCCTGAAATAGCCAACTACACATCCCAAATCATAATTTTCTGACAACAAACACCTATGAGGGACTAAGAATCCTAGCTCTGAAAAGTCCAAAAAGCAAATTAACCATCCCAAATCATAATTTTCTGACAACACACACCTATGAAAGGCTAAGAAATCTAGCTCAGAAAAGTCAAAAATAGCAAACCACTCATCCCAATCATAGGTTTCAGTCAACACACACCTATGAAAGGCTAAGAAATCCAGCTCAGAAAAGTCAAAAATAGCAACCCACCCATCCCAAATCATAGGTTTCAGACAACACACACCAACGAAAGACTAAGCAATCTAGCTTAGAAAAGCCCGAAATAGTAATTTACATATCCCAAATCATAAGTTTCAGTTAACACAGACCTACGCAAGGCTAAGAAACCTAGCTCATAAAAGCCTGAAATAGCAAACTACTCATCCCAAACTATTGGTTTCAGACAACAAACACCTATGATGGACTAAGAATCCTAGCTCTGAAAAGTCCAAACAGCAAACTACACATCCCAAATCATAATTTTCTGACAACACGCACCTATGAAAGGCTAAGAAACCTAGCTAATAAAAGCCTGAAATAGCAAATTAACCATCCCAAATCATAAGTTTCAGACAACACTCACCTATGAACCGCTAAGAAATCCAGCTCAGAAAAGTAAAAAATAGCAATCCACCCATCCCAAATCATAGGTTTCAGACAACACACATCAACGAAAGACTAAGAAATCTAGCTCAGAAAAGCCCGAAATAGTAATTTACATATCCCAAATCATAAGTTTCAGACAACACACACCTACGAAATACTAGGAAACCTAGCTCATAAAAGCCTGAAATAGCAAACTATTCATCCCAAACTATAGGTTTCAGACATCAAACGTCTATGAGAGACTAAGAATCCTAGCTCTGAAAAGTCCAACTAGCAAACTACACATCCCAAATCATAATTTTCTGACAACACACACCTATGAAAGGGTTAGAAATCCAGCTCAGAAAAGTCAAAAATAGCAAACCACCCATCCCAAATCATAGGTTTCAGACAACACATGCCTATGAAAGACTAAGAAATCCAACTCAGAAAAGCCCGAAATAGTAATTTACATATCCCAAATCATAAGTTTCAGACAACATTCACCTACGAAATACTAAGAAACCTTAGCTCAGAAAAGCCTGAAATAGCCAACTACTCATCCCAAACTAGAAGTTTCAGACAACAAACACCTATGAGGGACTAAGAATCCTAGCTCTGAAAAGTCCAAAAAGCAAATTAAACCACCCCAAATCATAATTTTCTGACAACACACACCTATGAAAGGCTAAGAAATCTAGCTCAGAAAAGTCAAAAATAGCAAACCACTCATCCCAATCATAGGTTTCAGTCAACACACACCTATGAAAGGCTAAGAAATCCAGCTCAGAAAAGTCAAAAATAGCAACCCACCCATCCCAAATCATAGGTTTCAGACAACACACACCAACGAAAGACTAAGAAATCTAGCTTAGAAAAGCCCGAAATAGTAATTTACATATCCCAAATCATAAGTTTCAGTTAACACAGACCTACGCAAGGCTAAGAAACCTAGCTCATAAAAGCCTGAAATAGCAAACTACTCATCCCAAACTATTGGTTTCAGACAACAAACACCTATGATGGACTAAGAATCCTAGCTCTGAAAAGTCCAAACAGCAAACTACACATCCCAAATCATAATTTTCTGACAACACGCACCTATGAAAGGCTAAGAAACCTAGCTAATAAAAGCCGGAAATAGCAAATTAACCATCCCAAATCATAAGTTTCAGACAACACTCACCTATGAATCGCTAAGAAATCCAGCTCAGAAAAGTCAAAAAATAGCAATCCATCCATCCCAAATCATAGGTTTCAGACAACACACATCAACGAAAGACTAAGAAATCTAGCTCAGAAAAGCCCGAAATAGTAATTTACATATCCCAAATCATAAGTTTCAGACAACACACACCTACGAAATACTAGGAAACCTAGCTCATAAAAGCCTGAAATAGCAAACTATTCATCCCAAACTATAGGTTTCAGACATCAAACGTCTATGAGAGACTAAGAATCCTAGCTCTGAAAAGTCCAACTAGCAAACTACACATCCCAAATCATAATTTTCTGACAACACACACCTATGAAAGAGTTAGAAATCCAGCTCAGAAAAGTCAAAAATAGCAAACCACCCATCCCAAATCATAGGTTTCAGACAACACATGCCTATGAAAGACTAAGAAATCCAATCAGAAAAGCCCGAAATAGTAATTTACATATCCCAAATCATAAGTTTCAGATAACATTCACCTACGAAATACTAAGAAACCTTAGCTCAGAAAAGCCTGAAATAGCCAACTACTCATCCCAAACTAGAAGTTTCAGACAACAAACACCTATGAGGGACTAAGAATCCTAGCTCTGAAAAGTCCAAAAAGCAAACTACACCTCCCAAATCATAATTTTCTGAAAGCACACACCTATGAAAGGCTAAGAAATCTAGCTCAGAAAAGTTAAAAATCGCAAACCACTCATTCCCAAATCATAGGTTTCAGTCAACACACACCTACGAAAGGCTAAGAAATCCAGCTCAGAAAAGTCAAAAAATAGCAACCCACACGTCCCAAATCATAGGTTTCAGACACACCACACACCTACGAAAGACTAAGAAATCTGGTTATGAAAAGTCGGAAATTGCAAATTACATATCCCAAATCATAAGTTTCAGTCAACACACACCTACGAAAGACTAAGAAACCTAGCTCATAAAAGCCTGAAATAGCAAACTACTCATCCCAAACTATTGGTTTCAGACAACAAACACCTAAGAGGGACTAAGAATCCTAGCTCTGAAAAGTCCAAATAGCAAACTACACATCCCAAATCATAATTTTCTGACAAACACACACCTATGAAAGGCTAATAAATCCAGCTCAGAAAAGTAAAAAAATAGCAATCCACACAATCCAAATCATAGGTTTCAGACAACACACACCTACGAAAGACTAAGAAATCTGGCTATGAAAAGTCAAAAAAATAGCAACCCACACAATCCAAATCATAGGTTTCAGACAACCACACACCAACGAAAGACTAAGAAATCTAGCTTAGAAAAGCCCGAAATAGTAATTTACATATCCCAAATCATAAGTTTCAGTCAACACACACCTACGAAAGGCTAAGAAACCTAGCTCATAAAAGCCTGAAATAGCAAACTACTCATCCCAAACTATTGGTTTCAGACAACAAACACCTATGATGGACTAAGAATCCTAGCTCTGAAAAGTCCAAATAGCAAACTACACATCCCAAATCATAATTTTCTGACAACACACACCTATGAAAGGCTAAGAAACCTAGCTAATAAAAGCCGGAAATAGCAAATTAACCATCCCAAATCATAAGTTTCAGACAACACACACCTATGAACGGCTTAGAAATCTAGCTCAGAAAAGTCAAAAATAGCAAACCACTCATCCCAATCATAGGTTTCAGTCAACACACACCTATGAAAGGCTAAGAAATCCAGCTCAGAAAAGTCAAAAATAGCAACCCACCCATCCCAAATCATAGGTTTCAGACAACACACACCAACGAAAGACTAAGAAATCTAGCTTAGAAAAGCCCGAAATAGTAATTTTCATATCCCAAATCATAAGTTTCAGTTAACACAGACCTACGCAAGGCTAAGAAACCTAGCTCATAAAAGCCTGAAATAGCAAACTACTCATCCCAAACTATTGGTTTCAGACAACAAACACCTATGATGGACTAAGAATCTTAGCTCTGAAAAGTCCAAACAGCAAACTACACATCCCAAATCATAATTTTCTGACAACACACACCTATGAAAGGCTAAGAAACCTAGCTAATAAAAGCCGGAAATAGCAAATTAACCATCCCAAATCATAAGTTTCAGACAACACTCACCTATGAACGGCTAAGAAATCCAGCTCGGAAAAGTAAAAAAATAGCAACCCACACATCCCAAATCATAGGTTTCAGACAACACATACCTATGAAAGACTAAGATATCCAACTCAGAAAAGCCCGAAATAGTAATTTACATATCCCAAATCATAAGTTTCAGTCAACACACACCTACGAAAGGCTAAGAAACCTAGCTCATAAAAGCCTGAAATAGCAAACTACTCATCCCAAACTATAGGTTTCAGACAACAAACACCTATGATGGACTAAGAATCCCATCTCTGAAAAGTCCAAATAGCAAACTACACATCCCAAATCATAATTTTCTGACAACACACACCTATGAAAGGCTAAGAAATCTAGCTAATAAAAGCCGAAATAGCAAATTAACCATCCCAAATCATAAGTTTCAGACAACACACACCTATGAACGGCTCAGAAATCCAGCTCAGAAAAGTCAAAAATTGCAATCCACCCATCCCAAATCATAGGTTTCAGACAACACACACCAACGAAAGACTATGAAATCTAGCTCAGAAAAGTCCGAAATAGTAATTTACATATGCCAAATCATAAGTTTCAGACAACACACATCAACGAAAGACGGGGCCCGGGGAGGACCTTTGAGGGTCTGTGGGACCCTTGAGGACTGGGTGGTCCTTTGGGAGCTTAGGAGACCTTTGAGGACCGGGGGCTTCCTTCGGGGTTGGGGTAGGGGGATCGGAACCCTTTGGGGTTGGGGTAGGGGACCTCACAACACTGTTTAAATAGAACTTGTGTAGTATAACGACCACACTCAAAACCTCTTCTAAAACATCTTTTAAAATCATTTTTTAAAATGTCTCTATCTGTTTCGCCGAAATAATTCCCTAAAATGTCTAAAACGGTTTCGCCCAAATAACCCCTAATCGTAGCTTCAGCGTATTCCTTTTGTTTTGGCATCTCTGCGCTGTCACATTTAAAATTACTAAGAAACCTGATTCCCGTGTTAATCTATTCATCGCTAAGATCAAAACATCCGCTCGGAAACAATTCTCTTGGTAGAACTCCAAAGACATTAATATAGACATTCGCTCGGAAACAATTCTCTTTGAAAACAACAAATTAATTCCCCTTTCGTGTCAAATCAATAATTCCCCTTAGAAACAACAAATTAATTCCCCTTTCGTGTCCAATCAATTATGACATCAGCTGTCACATGTGATCTAAACTTTGCCCTGGAAACAATTCTGGTCGAACTCCAAAGACATTAATTAACTTGACGTCATCTGTCAGACATTAATTAACATCCCCGGAAACAATTTGATTAATGACTGACAGCACAGGTGTTCCATGTCATTGACCTCATTACCACGTGTTCTCCCTAATGACTCTATGCCCATATTTGGTGTTCGTCTCGGAGTTATAGGGTCATTTCTACTCCTATGTCCATTTCCGTAGTTTCAAAATTTTTGTGTTTCTAGCTTTATTGGTAATACATTCTCTTGATTTTATGTATGGAGTACTAGTACTCATAAGACAGGGATTTTATGGATTTTTGTCACCCTTCTGTATATACGAGCCTTCGGCCTTGAATGTGAAGGGCTTGGGCGTTTAGCCCTCATAAATCCTCGATATAGTGAGCAGCTGGAACTTCGGCCTTTGCAAGCTTGTCATCATGATGCTGTGTGTTTTTATCTGTTAGGTTTTTTATAGCTTATCCCCATCCTCTTGTTTTGCATAAATTTTCAATTTTCTAGTCACAAGGGCTGGTTTCAATGTTTAGTGGTCGCTTTCTACTTTTTTGGGGCTCCAATCCCATCAAAATAGCTTGATGTTGCCCCCTCTATTCGTTTCACTTGCTATGGGCAACATTCGATATTTTGTTCCTCGCAAGCATTTTACCATTAAGTCAGATTTCTGTTTTTTTTTTCTGTCTGCATTTTCTCTTGTTCTTAAATCATTCGACGTGAATTTGTATGTTTGTAATTTTATTAATTTAGCTTATTTGAGCAGAGGTGGTTTACGGGAAGGGTGCAGTGGAGGTACTTGCCCGGGGTGCAGAAATTTAGAAGGAGAAAGTTTCAAATAAATAACCTAACGATTATAATAATTTTGTAATTTTAGAATTTTTTTTTCAAGTAGAGGGCGCAGTTAATAAATAAATTATAAATTATAAGTTGATTAATAAGATAAATTAAAAACAATTAAATAATAATAATTAAAATAACTAAATTATAATTTTTTAAAAAAATTAAATAATTTAAATAACAGATTAAAAAAAATTAGAAATAAATTTTAAATTGATTAATAAATTGAAAAAAAAAATTGTTAATAAATGATAATTTTGTTAAAATTTGGCCTGAAAATTCTGTGGGAAACAGGGAGGTGGTGGTACTAATCAAGATTTTGCCCCCGTGCAAGAGAGGCCTGAGCCGCCACTGTATTTGAGTAAGCCGTTTTGCAAATCTTCTGTTTCGTCATCCCTCTCGATCAGGCCTTCTCTCAACGCTAACTACGCTCAGGTATTTAACCCTCTCAAAAACAGTCTGGCGTCAACCACACCTCTCCGCTTGTTATCATGACGCTACATTTCCAGTTTTCTTTAGTTTGTGTTTTTGGAGATTTTCATTGGTTATGCTCATTTTTATGGTTCCGGATAATTCTGCATAAATTCTCATGTAATAAATTCTCAAATTCTCATGTTTGATTAGTTTATCTTATTTTTGATTGCATACAAAAAGGTGCATACGCGCCCTCACTCGATTCTCTTTACTCTTTTTATATCATGATTGCAGCGATAGCTGCAACTAGTTAAGAACGAATATATAGATGTACCAAGGGCGGATCCAGGATTTTTTTTTTCGGGGGGGGGGGTTACTAATTTTGGACTTTTTTTGGGGGGGGCTGCTAATTTTTGACTCATTTTTCGACTAATTATACTGATTTTTACCTAGGTTTTACTAATTTTCGACTTATTTTCGACTCGGTCAAAAAATTTCGGGGGGGGGGGGGTTCAAACCGGTCCCCCCCCCCCCCCTGGATACGGCCTTGAGATGTACACCACATAATAAATTACATATTATTTTGTAAAATGAAAATAAATAAATAACTGTTCCAAATAAATCAGAGCATCAAATGAAGAAGAACATACCTAAAAACTGTTGATAATATTAATGAAGAATGTCGCCTAGGGTAACTCATCTAGAGAGCCCAGACAGTGGTGTTTGAAAAAAAAAAGATTTTTACAAAGAAATTTGCACATTTCCACTCAAAATCAACGAAACACCACGACCTAAAAGAATAAAATCCTCCACAGAGGTGACAATTAGAGAGGGGGGCAAGTCTCAGAGAACATTTTTTTAGTTTCATTAAAAGGGAAAATACAAATCGTCACCCCCTTCCTGGATTTTGAAAATACTTTCTTGCATTTTAATTAAACAAAAAAAAGTGCTTGTCCCTCCCTCAAGGGCGTATCCAGGATGCTTGTTCGGGGAAGGGGATACTTTTTTGGAAGGATTCTACCAAAAAATACTTTAAAAAAGCGCATAAAAAATTTGGGTACTTACTTGTTACCCCGACCATTCTTAGGAAATTTGATATGTTTAAAACCCGTTTATCTGTGTGCACTCTCAGATATCAGCTTTGTCTGAGTGAGATACACTACTATGCGGGTATATCTTAATTAAATATTTAATATATAGCTGGTTAGGTTAATAATTTAAGATAATGCGTTTTGGGTGGCCTGCTTTCCATAATTATCTGTTGTAGTTCCCATGATTTTGTTACTAAAGTATTATATTTTCATCATATTTTGGTATATTTCACTATGATTAACCTAATTTCTCTTCTTGAGTGTGGTCGGTATAACACGTAAGTACCAAAATTTGTTTCCGTGTATTTTTGTTAGGCTTTTAAAAGTTGAACAACCATTTCGGAGAGCGGGTTCAACCCCCCCCCCCTCCCTCCCTCCTCCGCTGAATACGGCCTTACCCTCCCTAGATGTTCGTGAATTGGTGTGCCTGATCCTCTTATTCACCCTTGAATATTTGGCATTCTTTTGAAGATATCCGCCTTCGGTCCAGTTATTATCTCTACGTGTTTTTTTTTTATGATAATGGTCATGCATGCTATTACAAATTCAGTCGTCAGAAAAATCTGCGGAAGTTCCTATTCCGGTTTTAATCTGGTTGCTTTGTTGTTTAGTTGGCCTTTTAAAACGAGAATATCAAAGAAATTTGTGGACTTTTATATAACTTTGTTTTAAATCACAGGTATTTCGTTATCTTTTTTTTCCACAAAAGACTATTATGGATCTTGGATTTTTATATTATTTTATTCTCTATCACAAGTATTTGTTTTTATTTTCAGTTTCTTTTTAACTATGAGACAGTTAAATTAAGGAGCTGTGTGTTAACAGTAGGGGTAACAAATGGGAGGGTGTTTGCCCCCTGGATCTGTTTTGTCCCTTCCCTAGATTTTGAAAATAACTTGTTTTGGTATTTTCATTGAAAAATACTTTTTATGTATTTTCTTTGAAACATCGAAAAACTATCAAAATTGCCTCCCCCTATATTTTTGGGAGTTTGCGCCCGTGATTAAAAGAGAAACTAATTCCGCTTTTTTGTCCCAGTCAAGGCCGTACCCAGGATTTCTTTTTCGGGGGGGGGGGGGGGGGGGTATTCAAAGATTTTTTCGGGGGGAGTTATACAAAAAACGCATAAAAAATTTGGGTTCTGGTGCGTTATATGGACACTTATATATTGTACAAGGAAACCAGTCATGAAAAACCCGCCAGATGGGTTAATTGCAAGAGACCGCTATAGAGAAATGCAATGCAAAACGTGGTTTTTATTTCGTTTACGATATATAAATTGTTGTTTTTTTGGGGTTTAGGGGGGGAAGTTACCTAGGTTAGGTTACGTATTTAATACATGCTATGCTTTACCCTCCACCCCCCTAATGTGCAAATATATAGCCCAAATTTGTTTATAAACTATTATATATTCATCCCATTATATTTTATTTCATTAGCATTGACCAAACTTGACTTTTTAGAAGTGTCTATGTAATGCACCAGTAACAAAATTTGTTTATATCCATTTTTGTTACGTTTTTACGAGTCAGACAAATATTTCGGGGGGTGAGGGAGGGGGTTCAACCCCCCCCCCCCCCCCCCCCTGGGACGACCTTGGTCCAGCATACTCTGAATACATGGTCCCATGGGTGCCAGCACATATTTTACCTTGGGAGGAGGTGGGCAAAGGTTTGCTTTGTCCGAAAACCATTTTTTATTGGCAAATTCAGGACTTTTTATGTTCTTTTAATCCAAGGATTTTTCAGTTCTTTTATGAAGATACAAAAAAGCTATTTTTAAAAATCTAAAGGGGAGGCAATTTGACCTTTTCCGTTTTTTTAAATAAAAGTTCCTGCAAATATTTCTGACAGCTTTTTGCCAATAAGTTAAATAAATAATAAATAATAAATATATTGGAAAAACCCGTCACAATTGACAAAAGACGGATAAAAAACAAAAGAGAAGAAAACACACATACAAAACACAACGAAACTTCTTGAATGAAAATAATCACGAAGGAACTATAATACAACTATGTAAGAATGGCGGTCCACTGGTGGTTACTCGCTTCTACTCTATCACGGTACTTTTCAAGACACGCTTCCACCGCAGTAAATGGGTCAGGTACTGAATACCGCCTCATTAGGTAAGAATTACTTGTTCTTAATGGCATCTCAAGTAGGAACTTGAGGTACCTGAAGAATATTCTTCTTATAGTTACTTTATTCGAATTTGTAAGTAACTTCCAGAACGGCGAAACGTAAAGAACATGGGGTAAGGCAACAGCAACAAATATTTGTGCACGCAGCGACCTATTTAGATTACGCTTGGAGGAAACCGAAGCTCCATAAGCTGATCTGATCTTCTTCTCGATGTGCTTTACAAGCAGTGCTCGTGTATGCTGAAGAGTTTCACCGATCGGCAGACCCAGGTATACAATTGACTTAGAGGGCATGACCACCTGTGACCCTAGTTGGATTTCGGGTTGAGAGGCATTCCAGTTAAATAACAGTACTTCACATTTTGTCACATTAAAACTCAACCCGATTTCATCATACTCCATCTCCAAAATTTTAAAGTTAGATTCCAAAGAAGACAAAATTCTTGAAAAGTTTAGAAGGTCATCTGCAAACCCAACTAGGGACACGTCAATGCCTTTAAAAATACAGCAAGGGGCCACTTTTGACTGGGCCGTCGATATGCTGTTGTTGAACAGATCAGGTGATGATACGGCTCCCTGTTTTATACCTTTCTTCACCACAGCAAACCTACGACTTAATTTACCTGACAGTTTAATACGGACCTTGAGCCTACTATACATGTCGTTCAAGGGTTTGACAATAGCATGGTCAACTCCGGACTTTCTCAGCTCAACCATATTCTGAGAATGGATACCCGAATCAAAAGCCCGCCGTACATCATATTCACCTATAGCTAGGCTTTCTTTCGAAATGTGGGCATCCAGTAGAACATTTGCAACTACATGCAAGGCATGGGCACATCCTAAGCCAGCTTGGAATCCAAACTGGTGGGGAGGCACTTTACAACTAGCTTTAATGTCCGAAATTATGAGCTTTTCAAATAGCTTACAAAACACAGATGATACAGTAATGGGTCTGTATGACGATGGTTCATGAGCAGGTTTACCCTTTTTCAAAACTGGAGTGATCACACCTAAACTGAAAATGTCCGGTACAATACCATGTGTTAGTATAATTTGGTAAGCTATTGCTAAATGCTCCGATAGAACTGGACCACCATTCAGTAGGTGTAGAGCACAGATTTGGTCGGCACCGGTGGATAATTTCTTCTTTAATTTTTGACAAAGGTGGGTTATTTTCGCACTAGAAATCACGAGGTAATTATGCTCTTTCGTCATAAGCTGATGGAGCTCTTCGCTAAACTTTTTATTTTTCACTTCATCTGGTGGGGAGAATTCAGCAGCAAAATAATCTACCCATATTTCCTCATCTATATCACTAGCATTTTGTCCCGTACTTTCTACTGGCCTGGCACGGAGCTTCCAGACCAAATTAGGGTTTTCAATGATTTTTGAAAACTGTTTCGTTTGAGGCTACTACGATGTTTTCGTAGCTCTTTCGCGAACCGCCGTTTTGTATAAACCCGCAATTCATTGACTACCCCGCTTCTTGGCCAGGTCGCACTCGTGCCAAACCCCAGCCAGAACTTGGCAGCTGCTCTTGCCTTCACAAGCTCACTGTTAGAGGCCATCCTTTCACTCGCGACCCACGTCGGACGCTACGTAATGGGACAGCAACCCTTTCAGCTACTCTCAAGGAGTGGCAAATTTCGTAGAAATACATATTCAGTTGCAGGCGTATCTCGCTTTCTGTTAGGCCACAATCCCACTGTAGGAGGTGGAAAGGCACTTTAATTTTCTTCAAAATTTGTTCACAATTGAGCTGGAACTGCTCACGGACTACTTTTTTCCAATCACGTGCTGGCTCAGGCTTGGTTTTTGGAGCACACTGGGGACTGACGGCTGGTATTGCAAAAGAGAGAGGTAAATGATCCGAATAGGCACCGTCAGATCCAACCGAGACTGATTCTAGGTCCAGTTTGTAAGTTACTACATGATCAAGATTTGAGACGGTTTTTGCGGTACTGATATAGGAATAGCACTTATCCTTCTTAGCAACTTTAAATCCGCTTGGTAAGGCGTTCAGCAATAGTACAGCCCGAGGGCAGGAATGATCGTCGAGATTGCAGTTAAAGTCACCAAGAATTATAACAGGGCATGATTTCTGGACTAAACTGAGGAGGCACTTTCCGAGCTTCTGGCATGCTTTTGCAAACTTCTTTTTCTGAAGCGATGTCATTGTAATTGGTTGGTAAATAAACATTTACGAAAAACACGCCATGCATTTTGGCAGCTTGGAACCATTCATTCTGCTCGACACACACGGGGGGCCCCGAGTTAGAGCGCGTGATTATGGCTAGGCCACCAGAGGGACGACCCGAGTCCCAGATCTTCGCGCAGGTTGAACGAGGTAATGCATATCCGAGGAAAACTTTAGAAGGTTTACACTATCATCGGTCAGAAAGTGTTCCTGTATGCAAATACAGTTATATTCTTTAGAGAGGTCAATTAGAAGGGGGATTCTGTCCAACACTTTACCGTTCATATTCCAGCAGAATATTCGATTTTCCATTTACGTGCTAGTGTTAGGCTGGGCTTGTTAAAAGGGACAAGCAGCATGGTAGCAAGAGTGTCTACTAGAGCCGCAGTTTAGGCATTTTTGCGGATTACTACATGGGTTGTTTGTCCTTACTAGAGCTGTGACCATCGCCACCGCAGCGCGAACACCTTTCTGGTTGCGAACAGTCAGCTGCTAAATGACCAACAGCATGGCACTTGAAACACCTCCTCGGTAGAAAGCGGAAACTCTTCAATCCTGAACAGTTCTAAACAAATCTTCAGCGGGTTCGCGATAGCGTTTTCAAGTGTTTGTCGACTTGCATAGAATAACTTGAACGCTCTCGTAGATCCGCATTGCGCCACTTTGTCGCAACCAGCAATTTGACAGAGTTCACTCTCGCTAACTGATGAGGGTACTCTTTTCATGATACCGACAAACTGGGGAACTTTGACTTTAGTGGTTATGTTCTTCCTTTTCATTGCTTCTGCAAGTTGGGTAGCGGCATCTCGAGACTGGACAAGAATCTTCCATTCATCGTTGCTACGTTTCAGAGTAAGAGAATCGGAGCTTACGTCGCTAGGGCAAACCTTTGCAATGAAGTCTTTCCGGGATTGTGGGGACGTTAACTCAGGCGGCATATCGTTTGCTTTCACAACCACCGAGTAAAGTGGCTTTGATGGCGGATTCGCTGCTGAACGGGGAGTGGGTGAGCCCTGGGAAATAGCGTCGCTTATGGTAGTACATTGCTGCGATACCCCGGCGAGTTGCTGAGCACATTGTTCAGATGCAAGTTTGATCTTATCCGCGATAGCCCCTAATCCGGCATCAAACTTTCGACACATCTCGTTTACTTTTATTCTCACGCAGGCACTGACCTCATCAGGGCAGGTGGGCACTTCCTGCGGATCAAAAATTACGAAAGTAGGCAAGGGCTTTTTCTCTTTAGCGCAAAGGGCTAGGATTTTCGCCATTTCCATCACGTTATCAGAATCGTTTGCCGTTTTCCGATAGACGTAATCATAACCAATCTCATTGGCAAGCGTTATAAGTTTCTCCTTCGCACTAAGAATTTCTGCATGATCAAAGAATTCCACAGCTCGCTTAACAATGCTTTCAATTTTGTTCCCCGCTTGCATGGATCGCGTGAGAAAATTCAGTACAGCATTGCGTACGAGAGTCCCCATTGCTTACGTCACAGCATTCAACGCAATTTTCGGATAGCGTACACAAGTATAAGGGAAGCGTCGGGACCTGCTCACCTATTCCCCCGCAATTTAAGGGTAACTAAATACCAGCAGGTACGTACGGCTCTTGCGGCAGGCACCCCGCCCCTCTTCTGCTTACAACCTGTGTACGTTTACCTATCGGGAATATTATTTCGCGGCTCGCTTTGCATGGAAAATTCTTCAAAAGAATTTGATTTTAGATCCAGATAATTCTTCAGACAACCAATCCTCACTCGACAGCCGATGAAATTCAGCAAAGTAACCTTGACTAGACTGAAGCCTATGCTGAAGTCATTTACTATCTAAATCTCTTGACAGAGGTCTTGTAAGTTTAGCCTAATTAGACAAACACATTTAAATCACACAATCTTCAATTCTCTGGTCTGTTGGTGGCTTTTTGACGAAATTTCACTGGACTTTGAATATGATAACCAAACTTTCCAAACGTTTTCGGCTGCCGACTTTTTGGCTGATTTTTTCAAATTCGCCCAAAAGAAATTATATTGGCAACTTCGGAGCGGCAACAGCGACAAAGAAAAGTCGAAATCAGGACACGTTGAAATCTCTAGGGAATTACACTTATATATCACCAACCAGAAACAAATCAAACACAATAAAAATCCAAGGTAAGTAAGTATAGTATAACACTTTAGGGTCTATAATAAGGAAAATAACACACTAGGTGTGGAAAAATGTCTTTGACTCACTATTTGAGGCAATAATCCACAATTAGAAATTCATAATAACACATGGGTTTGTTGACATACATATATATATGAATATATATATATATATATATGTATATGAATATATACATATATATATATATATGAATATATGAATACATATATATATGTAAGCATTTTGCAAATTTAACTGTTGTATATTGATTGGATCACAATAGTAAAATAATTTTCATTAGTTGTGATTGGAGACACAAAGTGGGCCGACGACCCCTCCACCACTTACCCCTTGTCTCCCTGCAAGTTTGTCCGCAGAAAAGCAGGTGTATTGCAAATTGTATAAAGCAGAATTGGAGAAGAATTTTAAGTACATTTTTGGAGGCATGAAACATGCTTTTAAAAACCGCTCTGGAATCCCTTCCCTCAACCCTCCCACTACCAATCTTTTAGCTGAAAGGTAGGCACATTGCCTTTATGTTCTTCGAACTGAAATCACTCAAATACTTTCAACCTGTATAATTTGTGAGTTAGATGCCTCACGCCCTTCAACAATTTTAGCGAAAAGGTACATACAATGCAGCTTTGTCCCGAGCTGGAGTCGCAATATCATTTTTTATGTACATTCTTTGGAGGACCAAGGTGGGCCCATGACCCCTCCAACAGAGCTGGGCATGTAACATCTAGTTTGAACCATAACTGTATGAGAATTTTTAATTTATATATTGGAGCCACGAAATAACCCTTGGCCCCACCAAAACCACTCCAACGACTAATTTTTCAGCAGAAAGTAGACAGGTCTTTTTCTTCACCGATCGGTAGGGTTTTACGAACAACTATCTTGAGGGCCATTTTTATGATAATATGCATTTTCGAAAGTTGTTCGCTCCCTCTCCAACCTTGCCACACCATGGCTCAGATAGGCTTGAAACTTATGGAGTAAGTACCTCAAGCAATTGGGAGAGTGGGGACTGATTTTGAGGAACAACTCCCAACTCTACTTGCTTGAAATATGGTAGGCAGTTACTCTCAGCCACTGGAATTTTGCCCGAGGAATTACCTTTTGGTTGTCATGATAATGGCATCATAAAAATTTTGAATATAAGGAAATTCGGTGCTGGTACTAGCTAGTTTTGGAGTTAATCAAATTTTATTATGATTAGGTTTTGCGTTAGGTAAATCTTACTGTGAATTTGTCTTTAAAGGAATTTAAACAGGATTACTTAGGCAGGTCAAAGTATAGAACAGTTCCAAATTTGGCAACTTACAAACTTTGAAAACTTGATTGAAATGAATTGCATGTTTGGGCCTTGATTGCCACTGATACAATTCCTGAGAAATACAAATGCAATTATTTCCGCAACTTTTTATTTTGAAATAAAAAAAAATTATTTGAAGTTTTGGTATTGAAGCTCTCTGATTACCTTTAAGTTTTCAGATTTATTCAATAAGGCTCGGCCACAATGAGGTTTACACACGAGATTTAGCTAACATCAGCCCCATTCATAATAGAAATTTTCTTGTCGGCTAGCCAAACTAACTGAAATAGAAAATGTTCTTCTTGTCCTTGTTTGGTTATTTGGGGACGCTCAGTTGAGTAGTTGAGCTGCTCAACTCTGACTCCAGACATTTTCAATGTACCGACTCCAATTCTATTCAACAAAAATTACTAAAACTCTGACTCCAAAGCCTTGCCCTTAACATAGCCCTTAAATTTTAAAGCTTCATTTAACTAGATTTTAAAAGTTATAACCGACTCCGACTCCAGACGTTTTCAATGTACCGACTCTGACTCCATTCAACAAAAAATTACTAACACTCCGACTCCAGACATTTTCAATGTACCGACTCCCGACTGCATTCATCAAATTTACTTAAACTCCGACTCCACAGCCTTGCCCTTAACACAGCCCTTAAATTTTAAAGCCTCATTCAACTCGATTTTACAAGTTGTAACCGACTCCAGACATTTTCAGTGTTCGACTCCGACTCCATTCAACAAAATTTTACTAAAACTCCTACTCTGACTCCACAGCTTTGCCCTTAACACAGCCCTTAAATTTTAAAGCCTCATTTAACTAGATTTTACAAGTTATAACCGACTCCAACTCCGACTCCAGACATTTTCAACATACCGAATCCGACTCCGGCTCCATTCAGCAAAATTTACTAAGTCTCCCGACTCCATGATTCCGACTCTGATTCCATGATTCTGACTCCGACTCTGCATCGCGATAATTACTTTTGGTTAAAGTCACTTGAAAATAAAGCGTAAACAAAACTGTTGAAAATAAACGAAAATAAAAAAGAACGAAAAGAATAAAAAAATAATCTGCTGCTAAAAATGAAGATGATTGTCAGCCAGTGGAAAAGATGTAAACGAAAAAAACACACAAAAAGATATCGAAGAAAAAAAAAAATAAATTTAAAACAAGAAAAGACTTAATATGATAAAAAAAATAAATTAAAAAATAATAGTAATAAATCAGTTTTATAAAAAGAACCGTGAAAATAAAGCGTAAACAAAAACAATATAATAGAAGCAATGAAAAACAATAAACAAGGCAAGATATTATTCGTAAAACTTATTAGTTGTCTTTACGCCTAGTTTTGGGGCTAAAAATGCTTCCTACGTAGATTGCTCTGGTCGATTGCTCTAAGTCGATTTCTCTGGAACTAAAGACGTCATGTTTTGGGGATTTCTTTCATACTGACGTCATTATATCTGGAAGAGTTGATTTTGGATCTTGGAAATGTTTCCAGGCGTGAATTTGTGCTCTAGTATGTGTTCCAGTCAGATTCAGAGACAATTGCCTATTGATTCCAGTCTAGAGACGACTTTTTAGTTGAGTGCAACTATCAATTATTTGGAGACAGATACTTGTTGAATGTTATTGTTGGATTTCGATCATCTTTTGTGTGGTGAGTGAACACCCCAGGGTTGCCAATTTGCGAAAATATGGGAGTCAATTTCGTTGCTAGTTTGATTTTTTCAGTGAAAATACCGAAAAAAGATGTTTTTCGATGAAAATAAATTCAAGATCACATACGTTCTATACATGACCGTTGACAAAAAAAAACGAAAAGAATAAAAAAAATAATCAGCTACTAAAACGAAGATGATTGTCAGCCAGTGGAAAAGATGTAAACGAAAAAACACACAAAAAGATATCGAAGAAAACATAATTAAATTTAAAACAAGAAAAGACTTAATATGATAAAAAAATATCAATTTTATAAAAAAAAAAACATAGATTAATACCCCCTCCTTTTTGTGTTGAGCGCTGAGGACGGCTTGGCGGAGATCCTTGCCGAAATATCTGCTTTGCTTCATTTTTGCTGGCTGAAAATCACCCTTGTACTTGCTTCTTAATTATTTTATATTTTTTCGTATTTTTTGTTTCGTTTTTGTCAAACGAATTTTGAGTATACACTAGGGCTATTTCCAGTTAATGGGATAGGGTGGATGTTATTAAATTAAAAAAAAAAAAAAAAACTCCGATATTCCAATAAATAGACATTTGATGAATGTAATGAAATAGGATTTTTTTTAATGATAGTGTATAGTTCTGAAATGGAAGCAAACTAGACTGTTACCGCGAGAACTTCGAATTTGAGTTTAGAAAAACTTACCTAATACGGACAAACAACGCTAACCTGACATTAGGGGTACTTCTTTTAGATAGATTTCTTCTCTGCAATCTTTTAAGCCTCTGAAATAGGAATTGAGGAGAGATAGGAGGTTGAAAGTGTCGAAGTGTTTTACTTGTACTTGAGACGGGGCATAGACCGTTTCAGCCAACACGGAAATGACAGTTATCGTAGTTTCAACTTCCAGTGATTTTTTTTTTTTTTTTACAGGGACTGGTGGCTAGCCTGTTGCCCAACCTAGCGGCAGGTTGGATTTTTGCCCTTGGTCCCAAACAGCGCTGCCAACACTGTACAACTGTACCCTATTTATAGTTTAGAGGTGTGGGTACAATCGGGTGCATTTCGAAATTTTTTGTTACAGTACATATTTTATGGTGCGTTTTGGACTTTATTTGCTCATTTCTGACTCGGATATCTGTTCAAGTTTAGTTTATGAACATTTTCGTCTTGCTCCTCTTCAGGTTTAGCCAAAAATTTTAGTTGGAAAAATGGTACAGTACATTTCAAAGCGTTGGCAACACTGGTCCCGTATTGGCAAGCAGAAATCAATCCACTGCACTGCTTCAGACTTATTGAGGAATGCCGCAGTTTTCAAAACTGAAAAGTGTACATTATGGATAGCGGACGCAAGTTCTAAGCCGAACGTAACCTTTACCTACATCAAAGCTCTGCGCCCCGGCAACAGTGTAATCAAGGCTCAATAAGCACGTCAATGTGCCATCCCGACATCTGAATACTGACCAAATCTGCTGAATATATATTTTGGTCGACTTCGAGACATTCATATGGTCTCTTCGAGGGAGAACTTTCGTAAATACTTACTTACTCAAAACTTAGGTCCTCCTGAGCCATCTGTGGCGCATAGGGCATCGATGAAGCCTCGGTAAACGTCACGCATTCGCCCTGCGGCGAGTACATCCTCTCACTGGGGTTGTAGTGATGTGTGAACACTGCGTAGATCACGATCCTACGTGCGTCTGAGCGTGTTTCTCGGTCTTCCCGTCTGTCGACGCCTACGCGACTGCCATTGTTGAATCTGGTTCGGGATTCTGGAGTCCTCCATCCGAAGGACGTCGCCAAGATAGCTCCATCTCTTCTTCCTAATCACTTCAGTAATTAGCGGCTGTCCAGTTCTTCTGCGGACCTCGATGTTGCTGACTTATTTACGCCAACCGATATTCAGCATCCGTCTCAAGCACATATTTTCGAAAGCTGTGAGTCTTTTCTCTGTCCCAACATTTAGTTTCCAGCACTCCCTAGCATACAGTAGCACGGACAAAACGTTGCTATTGAGAAGTCGCATCTTTAGTGCAAGAGAGTACTTCTTTGATTTTCATACTGGCTTAAGTTTGTTGAGAGCGGCGTTTTCAACGCCAATTCTTCTCTTGACCTCATTTTGCACCTCTCCTGTATAATCGACCCAGCTTCCGAGGTACTTAAAATCATGGACCTCGACTGGCGAGCCTGGTGTTGCCATTGATTTAGTGCGTAAATGGTTCAGCGAAATTGACCATGTTTGAACTTCAAAGTGCAGTGGCTAAGACATTGCCATCATGAATGCCTATTTAGGGGCAACCTAGTATTGAGCAAACCACAGTTCATTATAACTTAAAAAAAACACGTTAAAAAACTGTCTAGCAAGAAAAATTGGTCGTTTATTGCTGCTTGATGAATGATGAACTACTCCCTCGATTGATTTTGAAAGTAATAGTTTATTGCAAAACAAATTAATGGGAATTTCGAAAAGGGTCTTGAAATTCCCAAAAGATGCTGCGAATCGAAATGAAAATTGTACAATTGGAATCACCATGATCGACCCCCCTTCTAAATGGAGGTTTACAGCCCCCTCCAAATTGAAAAACCCAAGGAATCATTGAAGGCCGCTGACTTCCTGACACCCGGTGTACGTCTCGGAACGCCACATATGCCCAACAGTTCCGCTACGCTTCGCTAAGTCCAGAACGCTAGGCATAATCCCCAAAACGCTTGGCGAAGTTCCGCCCCCTTTGGCTCGCGCTATCTGGTGTGAATGATTTCTGAGAGAGAGTCGGAAATCATAATTTAGATTGGGCCCACTGATTTTTACTGTTTTAGTAAGCAGAGGCTACTAGTTTACTATTGTTTGTGTTAACTGATCAGTAATCAGAGGCTACTAGTTATCAGATTTTTTAGTAATCAGAGGGTACTAACTAGTTCACTATTGTTTGTGTTAACTGATCAGTAATCAGAGGCTACTAGTAATCAGATTTTTTAGTAATCTGAGGCTACTAGTAATCAGATTTTTTAGTAATCAGAGGCTACTAGTTCACTATTGTTTGTGTTAACTGATCAGTAATCAGAGGCTACTAGTAATCAGATTTTTTGGTAATCAGAGGCTACTAGTTCACTATTGTTTGTGTTAACTGATCAGTAATCAGAGGCTACTAGTAATCAGATTTTTTAGTAATCAGAGGCTACTAGTTCACTATTGTTTGTGTTAACTGATCAGTAATCAGAGGCTACTAGTAATCAGATTTCTTGGTAATCAGAGGCTACTAGTTCACTATTGTTTGTGTTAACTGATCAGTAATCAGAGGCTACTAGTAATCAGATTTTTTAGTAATCAGAGGCTACTAGTTCACTATTGTTTGTGTTAACTGATCAGTAATCAGAGGCTACTAGTAATCAGATTTTTTAGTAATCAGAGGCTACTAGTTCACTATTGTTTGTGTTAACTGATCAGTAATCAGAGGCTACTAGTAATCAGAGGCTACTAGAACTGATTTTTTCAGAGGCTACTAGTAATTAGAGGCTACTAGTTCACTATTGTTTGTGTTAACTGATCAGTAATCAGAGGCTACTAGTAATTATTGCGTGCCTATTAGCCAGACGATTGCTGGCTTAATTTTTTTGGCAGTCACCAAAAGTTTATTGCTCGATTTTAATCCGTAACTGTTTTATGATCAGGACTAAGCAGGCTTATCTACTGGAAAGTTCAGATCCACTTATCTTTCTACTATCGCTTGTTTGGAAAGTTAGATATATACTACTATGGTTAGTGATAGGATGTGTTACTATTCAGGTATTGTTTTTTTTTTTTTAATGACACGAATGAATAGTTTGTGTTAACTGATCAGTAATCAGAGGCTACTAGTAATCAGATTTTTTAGTAATCAGAGGCTACTAGTTCACTATTGTTTGTGTTAACTGATCAGTAATCAGAGGCTACTAGTTCACTATTGTTTGTGTTAACTGATCAGTAATCAGAGGCTACTAGTTCACTATTGTTTGTGTTAACTGATCAGTAATCAGAGGCTACTAGTAATTATTGCGTGCCTATTAGCCAGACGATTGCTGGCTTAATTTTTTTGGCAGTCACCAAAAGTTTATTGCTCGATTTTAATCCGTAACTGTTTTATGATCAGGACTAAGCAGGCTTATCTACTGGAAAGTTCAGATCCACTTATCTTTCTACTATCGCTTGTTTGGAAAGTTAGACATATACTACTATGGTTAGTGATAGGATGTGTTACTATTCAGGTATTGTTTTTTTTTTTTTTTAATGACACGAATGAATAGTTTGTGTTAACTGATCAGTAATCAGAGGCTACTAGTAATCAGATTTTTTAGTAATCAGAGGCTACTAGTTCACTATTGTTTGTGTTAACTGATCAGTAATCAGAGGCTACTAGTTCACTATTGTTTGTGTTAACTGATCAGTAATCAGAGGCTACTAGTTCACTATTGTTTGTGTTAACTGATCAGTAATCAGAGGCTACTAGTAATTATTGCGTGCCTATTAGCCAGACGATTGCTGGCTTAATTTTTTTGGCAGTCACCAAAAGTTTATTGCTCGATTTTAATCCGTAACTGTTTTATGATCAGGACTAAGCAGGCTTATCTACTGGAAAGTTCAGATCCACTTATCTTTCTACTATCGCTTGTTTGGAAAGTTAGACATATACTACTATGGTTAGTGATAGGATGTGTTACTATTCAGGTATTGTTTTTTTTTTTTTTTTAATGACACGAATGAATAGTCAGTGCCTGAAAACAGGAGCAGGGGTAAGACGATGGGCCCTTGAGATCTATACAATAATTAATTTTTGACCATTTTTTACAACAAAGCTGGTGGAGTTAACTGCACTAAATATGTATAGTACACTATAGTGGAGCACGCTATAGTATAATACATAATATATGGTACACTATAGTAAGTACACTGTAATATAATACACTATAATGGAGAAAAATGCACTAAATAGGAAAAGAGAAAAATACATAGACACAAAGCAGTTTGAACATAATGTCCCTGAAGAAAAGACACAAAAAAAACTAACTACAAAAAAAAACACCGTTGTACATAACGCTGTGACATACAAAAACATATAAACAACTTACACATTTTAAATATTTAAAACATTTAATCATTAAAACATAGATCATAAACCTATATAACAAAGAAGAAAGCAGTGCTTAGTTCTAGTTTCAGTGATAGTATGAACACCCTTCTCTGAAAGTTCGAAAATTTGGATGAAACATGTATTGTTTTTGGTTTCTCCCCCCCCCCCTTTAAAAGATTCATATGCATTTGTGTCCCCCAAAGAGTTGAACATTATATCTCTGAAGAAAATGCGAAAAAGACTGGAGTAAATAACGCTAAACATACAAAAACATATAAACAGCTTACATATTTTGAATATTTTTAAGCATTTAAAGAGTAAAACATATTAATCATAAACTTATAGAATAAATAATAAAACAGTGCTTAATTCTAGTTTCAGTACCAATACGAAGACCCTGCTAAGAAGGTTCGAAAATTTGGTGAAACATGTATTGTTTTTGGTTTCTCCCCCCCCCCCCTTTAAAAGATTCATATGCATTTGTGTCCCCCAAAGAGTTGAAGATTATATCTCTGAAGAAAATGCGAAAAAGACTGGAGTAAATAACGCTAAACATACAAAAACATATAAACAGCTTACATATTTTGAATATTTTAAGCATTTAAAGATTAAAACATATTAATTATAAACTTATATAATAAATAAGAAAACAGTGCTTAATTCTAGTTTCAGTACCAATACGAAGACCCTGCTAAGAAGGTTCGAAAATTTGGATGAAACATGTATTGTTTTTGGTTTCTCCCCCCCCCCTCCCGTTAAAAGATTCATATGCATTTGTGTCCCCCAAAAAGTTGAACATTATATATCTGAAGAAAATGCGAAAAAGACTAGAGTAAATAACGCTAAACATACAAAAACATATAAACAGCTTACATATTTTGAATATTTTAAGCATTTAAAGAGTAAAACATATTAATCATAAACTTATATAATAAATAATAAAACAGTGCTTAATTCTAGTTTCAGTACCAATACGAAGACCCTGCTAAGAAGGTTCGAAAATTTGGATGAAACATGTATTGTTTTTGGTTCCCCCCCCCCCCTTTAAAAGATTCATATGCATTTGTGTCCCCCAAAGAGTTGAACATTATATCTCTGAAGAAAATGCGAAAAAGACTGGAGTAAATAACGCTAAACATACAAAAACATATAAACAGCTTACATATTTGAATATTTTAAGCATCTAAACAGTAAAACATATTAATCATAAATTTATATAATGCAGAAGGAAACAGGGCTTAATTCTAGTTTCAGTACCAATACGAAAACCCTGCTAAGAAAGTTTGAAAATTTGGATGATGAAAAATGTAATGTTTTTGGTATCTGCCAAAACATCTGCGTCCCCCAAAGAGTGGGATCTATGCTCGCCTATGGATTGACGAGGACCCGTGTTAACGAAATGAAGTAACATCCTTCCCTATATGTCTTGTAATTTCTAAAAAAAAAAGTATCTCTTGAAAGCCAGGGTGTATCCAGGATTTTTGTTAAGACGGATTCTTTATTTTGAGGGTTCTTTTGCAAAAAAAAAATTAAAAAGTGTCAAAAATTGGTTTTATGCATTTTTGTTCCGTTTATGCGAGTCGAAATTTTTTTTCAGGGTGCGGGACTCAAATTCAGTAACCTCTCCCATGAATACGACCTTGCTTGGAAACCAAAATTCTAAGACTATTCGTCAGAACTGTTGAAGTGACTGTTTGCTTTGTGACTGTTTCCGTATGCCCATCCTTAATCATACCTGTACCCCTCGCTTGTCCTCATTGACCAGCTGTTAACGGGTATCGCAATTCTTAGATGTTTATTTTTCATATTAGATATAAGATAATACTTATTTCCGAAAATAAGACTATCACAAGTCTAGATGGGGTGAATTTGTGTTTCGGAGTTACTAAACGCAACAAAAAAAAAAAATAATAATAAATAAGATTGCTCAGAAAAAGAAGTCAGCGTGTCAGAAATATTAAAAACATTTTAAAGGATAGACGTAATTAAAACTTGCAGAATTTATGAGGGAATCAAGCCAAATAAAAACACAAAGACAATTTAGATTTGAGACAAAAACATAAAACACAAGTTAGTGACAAGGGCTATAAAAATAAAGTTTATTAAAAATGAAAAATAAAAATGAATTTTGTGAGATAAGCATTACGAAAGGAGTGGTAGGAGGGGAGGTATCTTTTTAACTCGTTTTCTTCAGCTCAGCGATTTCTTTCATTTATGCATTTGTAACTTTTGTCAATGTGATATTTATGTTATTTAAAGCCCTATTTGTTTTACGTCCCTTGTTTTCACTTATATTCATAGATTCTGGAGAAGGAAATGAAATCGTCTTTTCAATCTTTTGAAAACACTTTGAATCTTTTTTATGTATTTATTTTTCTAAATAATCTTATGTTGCTATCTTTTAATGGGTATATCTAAAATTAAAGGATAAATTGGTAATTGCTGCTTTAAATTACTTTAAATTAATTACTTAAATTACTTTAATTAATTATATTTAGGTTTATGAAAGCCTAGAATAACAAAGGTTTTTGTTCTACTTTAATCAGTATTTTTAAGTTACAGATCTAATGCTATGTTTTGAAAAAAAAAAATTGTCTTGGCCTTTGTTTTGAATAATTTAATTGTTTTAGTAATAGAAAAGAAAGGATAAAATGCTGATTTTAAACGAAAGCTCATTGTCAAGTTGCATGGCCGAATTCACATAACAAGGTGAAAGTGTGGTGCATAACCTTGAAATTTTTCTCATTTTGCGTTCTTCTCATTCGATGAATTAGTATTCGATCTGCCCTTCGTTTCTTCTTGAAGTACCAAGGACATTAAAATAAAACTTATTTCGGTCCCTGGGCCCACCTTAGGTTGATTTTCTGAGATTTTTTATTTCTTATTATATTCTAGATGGTTCAAATTTTTTCGATTTTGTTTTTTAGTGGTTTCGTTATTAATTACTGTTATTAATTATTCTTATTAAATACTGTGAAATATTTGGACAGTGTGAAGTTAGAAAAGAATTCTTACTACATAATATGCAGAATATTTGTACCTAACACATTAGTCATGCAGACCCGCTATATACTTTAATTTATACTTTCTATGCTATCTATACTTTATAATTATATTCATTAGAATATAGTTTTCTGTGATTTTTTGTCTGTTTTTTTTTTTTTTTTTTTTAATGAAGTTTTAAGGGGAGAAACTTCTTTAAAGAAGTTTTAAGGGGAGTGGATCATTTTCCTCCTTAGCGCAACTTCGAACCGTAAAAAAAAGGTTAACTTTGAGAAGGTTTTTGTCTAAACACCAAAAATCTTTGGTTTTTCAAAGACAATTACAGTTTTAAAGGATTGCTGTATTTTCTTAAGTTGTTCGGTGAAATTATAAATATTAATTTATGTACAAAAATAAATTAGATTATTTCTTGCTGATTTTTCACCCACGTTTCTTTTCTTTAAATTTGGCAACTGCTACCGTCAAATGCTGCATAACTCCATATGGAGGTCTTTTTCATTTAAAAAATCATTAAAATGATTTAAAATTTTTTCATGAAAAATTTCATTAAAAATCTACCGGTTTTTCCTTATGTGTTGATATAATTGGTTGTGCATATTTCCACTTAACCAATGCACACAATCAAGAGTTACTTTGTACTGTTCCCCAGAAACATTCTCAGAGCCCCCCCCCTGAAATGTTTGTCCGGCTCGCAAAGACGTAACAAAATGCATATCAACAAATTTGATGCAAATTGATGTGTTTTTAAAGTTTTTTGTAGCCCCTCCCCCACCAACGGCAGAAAAATCCCGGATGCGGCCCTGATCACATGTCTAGGTACCAACATTTTCTTATCATCTTATCACAATTTGTGTGTGTTTTTTTTTCAGTAGTACCGATGGGACGAAACCTTTTATAGCACGTACGGGGGGGGGGTTAGTAAAAACTCCCGGTCGCTTAGCTAGTGGGTTAAGCCGAAAAGAAAAGACAGATTGCTGTCCTGTACTTTTGTTTTAAAAAGCGGGCTTTAGTGCCATTGTTTATTTTCGCCAGTCTATCACATACCTTATTTCTGGAGAGATATTAAGCCTTATTTTTCTAAAACCACGTAAAAAAGTGCTATCTTCTCATTGTTTCTTTTTGTAATAAAAAAAGTGCTATCTTCCCATTAATTCTTTTCTGTGATGTATTTTTGCTAGCCAATTACGTATATTTCTTACTTCCGGAGAGAAAAAGAGCCTTACCTTCCCAAAACCACATTAAAGGGTGCTATCTCCCCGTTGTTTCTCTTTTGTAATCGTTTGTAATGGTTTTTCGCAAGCCAATCATATTTTTCCTTATTTCTGGAGAGACAAGGAGTCTCACCTTTCTAAAACCACGGAAAGGAGTGGTATCTTCTCATTGTTTCTTTTTTTGTGATATATCTTCGCAAGCCAATCACATTATTCCCTATTTCTTGGGAGACAAAGAGCCTTACCTTTCTAAAGTCACGTTAAGAGGTGTTATCTTCCCATTGATTCTTTTCTGTGATGTATTTTCGCGAGCTAATTACATATTTTTTTTTTTATTTCGGAAGAGAAAAAGAGCCTTACCTTTCTAAAACCACATTAAGGGGTGTTGTCTCACCATTGTTTCTCTTTTCCGATATATTTTTACAAGCCAGTCATGTTATTCATTGTTCCTGGAGAGACATCGGAACTTACCTTTTTAAAACCACGTCAAGGTGGCTATCTTTCCATTCTTCCTCTTTTGTAATGTTTTTTTTTTTTTTGTAACGAATATAGAAGTTCGTTACGTAAGTTAATTCGTAAGTTACGTCAGAACGAAATTTCGAGAAAGCAATTTAGCAAAAAAAAAAGAAAATTAATATACGAATTTCGTTTTAATTATTTATGTACGGTGAGCCAAAATCAAAGCTGCATTAATTCAAAAACGTTCAGAAATTAAATAAAAAAACAAGTTTTTTTTTAACTGAAAGTAAGGAGCGACATTAAAACTTAAGCGAACAGAAATTATTGTGTATATGAAAGGAGCTGTCCCCTCCTCAACGCCTCGCTCTTTACGCCAAAGTTTGACTCTGTCTCATGACTTTATTTTTTAAAACAATAAAAAACTTTAGCGTAAAGAGCGAGGTACATTTTTTTGAAATTTTTGATAATTTTTGATACATTTAAGATCCCGATCATTTATTGTCAAAATTGTTTTGGGAGTTACCAATGGTGGTGGGAAAGTTTGCTAATGGACCCTTTGTCTTTGAATCAGTCAGTCGGCGCTGAGACTCGTCAAATGTTTATGAAAGTATCGATTCCCCTTAACTAATGATGAGATTTAGCTAGTTACATAGCAACAAACTTGGTGGTTTATGAGTTGTGCCCTCTTAGAATAACGCTCGTCGGTGTGTGTTTCCCTTTTTTAGTATATTCAATTCTTCTTAAATTAATTGAAAACCTGAAATTAGATGTAATTTAGGTTGAAAAAAAATTTAGAAAAACTAGATTTTCGTTCTGCAAATTATTCTTTTCCGTTATTTGCGTAAGGTAGATTTGAGAACGAAATTATCCTACAACTTAGTGTTTTTTTTCCTATGTTCTGTAAGAGAATTTTTTTTATCATTCCGTCTTAGCTTGTCATGTATAGATTCAATCTTTTAGTTCTTCAAGAATATTCTTAAAAAGGGTCAAAATCTCTTAGCCGTTTTTTTTTTTTAATCTATTTCAAAGCAGTTGGACAATTTCGCTCGCAGGTCTCGTAATTCTGAGCGAAATATCTAGACAGACAAAAAAAAGCCCAGTAAAAAGAACGAGAAGTTTTTGAATCATGATTTTTTTTTTTATCAAATAAGCTCTGTTTTCTCTGCGGTTAAGGTTTAAAATGTTTTACTAGTTCAAATGTTCATATTCACTGGCAAAGTTTTATAGTCAGCTGCGGATAAAGGAAAAAGAAGAGAGTGACCACACCCTCACATAAATTGAAACCTTCGAGATTATTAGAATAGTATAAGAAGATTATCAGCCGGTAGTGTAAGAACTCTGAAGGTTGGCACTAAATCTGCCAAAACTTGAGCTAAAAAAACGCTCTTTAATGTTAAATATGTTTGGGTAATGTACGCGTAGTTTAATTCAAAAACATAAAACACCATAGAGGCCAAGTTTCAGATGTCCCTGTACAACATTTTTGCGGAAAATTACACTACAAGATTGTCTTTTATTTAGCTTATAATTGAAAATTTTGTTATTTCTTAATTTTTCAGGAGTTCTAGTTGCTGACTAGAAATTTTAAAATCAAAAAGATATGGTTGTCAAACGCTTAAGAAAATTTGCGCTTAACATGCAATAATAAAAATTTAATTGCAGGAGAGGGCCGAGGAAATGTTGCGTATAATTCTGTCAAATTCATCTGCATTGGTACGACATTGCTTTAAAAAGATTGTTTTGGTGGGGGGGGGGGTAAAGAAATTGTCTTTACGGTTAAATCTTGGTCCTCGTTGTTGTTCAAAATGACTCGCTTTGCGCGTATAAAGGTGGGGGCCCGCCCTCCTGACATCTCGAGTTTTCCTCCATCATTTCTTATTGTCTCCTTTTTTTATATATATATATTGGTGCAAAGTAAATTCCCACTTATCTGCTATATTGTTATACAAAACTTATCAAGTAAAAAGAGAGATATAAAATTT
The DNA here is from genome assembly GCA_027921565.1 of Artemia sinica. Lineage (NCBI taxonomy): Eukaryota > Metazoa > Arthropoda > Branchiopoda > Anostraca > Artemiidae > Artemia > Artemia sinica. The sequence goes on from CM051269.1 coordinate 53,401,800, forward strand.
GCGCAATTTGCAATATTTACAATATTTGCGAAATTTACAATATGAAATTGCCATTAAATTTTTCATAATTGTCAAATAAATCATAAATTATCATAAATAAATTATCAGGAATTATCATAAACTTACAGGCCTTTTGAGTTCCCGGAAAATAAACTCCTGCGTGTCAGCAATATTGTTGCGCAAAATTTATCACAAAAAAATTATAAGGACCGAACACAGTAAAATACGCGTTTTGCAATGCCATAATTTTCAAACAAATTACTTTAAATAAATTTGTTGTGAAATGTCATATAATTTGTAATTCTATCTCATTTTTCTGCATCAAATAAAGAAAATACATCTTCATCAGTCCAATATCTTCTCAAAATCATGGACCTGTCATGTGGGATACGCCCCCGCTCCTCGATTTAAAGGAAAACCCTGTCAGAGGATTTAGAATGCTAAATCCTCTGACAGAATAGAGGATAGAATGCTTTATAGCACAGTATAAAGATTTAGCAGTAAGTTTACCGCAGATAATTTCTGGTTCTTCATTCTCGGTGTGAACAAATAGCTCCTCCCACTTATTCTTGCATTAGCGCGTACAAACAGCTCCTCTCATTTGATCTGCCACCAGCGGTCCAATTACCCTGGAACACGTATTTTGGCAGAAACTTTCTCAAAATGCCTTTGAAACCAACTTGAGACTTCGAAACCTATTTTTAATTCCTAGAAACATCTAATAATAACATTATACTACTAACTACCGGTTTTCATGTATGTATTGGAATAAATTAATTTAAAATTAGTTTCTTCAAAATTAGTGTTCCAACGTTGAAGCCAAGTTTCGCGTCCAAGAGAAATCTGACTTGTCTACCCGTGAAAAGATCTGACTTTGCCTATGTTTATATCTGCCAAAACGTTCTCCTGAGCACTCGCACCCCGGTCCGGTTTTTTATAATAGGTGAGATAGAGAATGATCATACTGCTAATTATATAAACTGTGGTCTTATCGCACAATCACTCGGCTATTCGAATGAGAAAATACCTACTTCGCATACTAAGTTAAGAACATTCTCTCTCATGTCATGATGATGACTGCCAACATCCCTCTCATATCATACTATGATGAGCATAAGATCATCATTTGCTTAGTGACAAGTGACAAAATTCGGTTAATCACCAACTTTCATCAGTTGGGTTTAAACTTGAATCGTGTTCCGTAAACAGTCATACTGAAATTATATTGAGAAGTCAAACAGTATTAATGTTCGAACGAGATTGAATTACAGTGATTTGATTCCTTGCGACACGTGGGATAGAACCTGCGACCCTTCGAACGAGATGCGCAACTTTAACCACAACGTCATCGCAAGGTATTATGGATAATAATTCTTTTATAAATTTGTTATTTTACTTTAATCAGTAAAATTTTAATGGCTTTTGTACATAGTTTAACAAGGATGAAAGTGAATGTGTAACATGATGCTTTTTTTTATCCTCTTTCGTAATTTAATAATTTCTTCTGGAGGAAATTAAATTTTGAGCCCCAAAATTTAAAACAGTTAATAGCAACCAAAAGTTCAAAAATATGTTCGTAGCAAAAATTGTTTAGCAAGAAAAAATAGCCATTTATAACCGATACAGAAAGCATAATTATTATTTCAAGTACTCTCAATATTGCAGTGCTATTATGGAAACAAATTTGCAGAAATTTTAGAGCGCTGGAACCCCTTCAATAATAGGGCTGTTTTTAGCACTAAGATCTTACATCTAAGATCTTTCATCTTTCTGCAAAGATTATCGTTTTTTTCAACTCATCTTTGCTCTAAGATCTTACAGCTCACTGATGTTAGCAAAAAGCATGAAAGACGCCATCTTTCTGCCATATTGAACAATGATGAGAGAACTTGATGATCTACCCATCATTGTTCTCAGACCGCTGATCAGAGCAGAATGATGAAATATTTTTTGCACGAAAACGACAAAAGATGTAAGATATTAGTTCAAAGATTCCACTTTTAAGTGTTATCTGCACATTGATGAGTGAAAAAATAGCCCTAATGACGTCAGGTTGACTGTGACGTCAGTTTGTTTTTTTCGATTTTGTTCAATGAAAACCCGAAAATGCTACTGAGTTTTTCGTTTTTCTTTTAATGAAGATATAAGTAAATTTGGAAATTCAGGAAAGATCATTTTATTTTTTTATTTTGCTCGATGGAAACATGAAAAAAAGAGATAATTTCTAAGCTTTTCTGGAGGAAACGATTGCTTACTAGCATCTATGCCTGTCGTTCGAGTAAAATTTTGTTAAGTTTTTTATTGTTTTAAAAAACAGAGTTGTGAGAAAGAGTCAAACTTTAGCGAAAAGAGTGAGGCGTGGAGGAGGAGACAGCCCCATTCATATACGGAATAATTTCTGTTCGCTTTAAGTTTTAATGTCACTCCTTACTTTCAGTTAAAAAAAACTTGTTTTTTTAATTTAATTACAAGAAAGAATGTCATCACAAGATTCGACACGACGATGAAATGTATTTATACAGTTATATATGGGACCTCAGAATTGGAGGGGGGTATAGTGTAAAAAAAGTGACCATGATACTTGGAAAAAGTCTAGTATGAAATCGAAAATTCCGGTTCAAATAACCCACCCCTCCTCAATGTTTGGATATAGCCTTGGTTATAACCAAAAAGTGGCTTGTTTTTAAAGTTTCATATATTTTGTTAATATCAGCTGTTCATAATCCCATATAAAAAGACCAAATTTTGTATATAACCAGATATTATTAAACATTTTCCTTCCTGGCTTCAGTTTGTTATTAAATAAAAAAAACAAGTTTTTTTTAACTGAAAGTAAGGAACGACGTTAAAACTTAAAACGAACAGAAATTAATCCGTATATGAAAGGGGCTGTCCCCTCCTCAACGCCTCACACTTTACGCTAAAGTTTTTTATTGTTTAAAAAAAATAGAGTTGTGAGAAAGTCAAACTTTAGCGTAAAGAGCGAGGCGTTGAGGAGGGGACAGCCCCTTTCATATACGGAATAATTTCTGTTCGTTTTAAGTTTTAACGTCGTTCCTAACTTTCAGTTAAAAAAAACTTGTTTTTTTTATTTAATTTTTCAACGTTTTTGAATTAATGCAGGTTTTGATATTGGCTCACCGTACATGAATAATTAAAACAAAATTTGTATATTAATTTTACTTTTATTTGGTTACATGGCTTTCTCGAAACTTGTTTAATTTATTTACGAACGTTTATATTAGTAATAAATATACGTAACTTACGTAACGAACTTCTATATTCATAGATTTTTAATACGTTTATTAGGGGGTTCGCTCCCTAGTCAACTCTGCCCCCCAACTCAAAACGAGCAGAAATTAACATAAGTTGGGCACAAAACCCCTATGCTTTCCCAAGGCCAGAACAAAATTTGCACTTTACTGAAAAAATTCTGTCATTACCTCCTATGTTTATTATCTCAAAGACAAGTTTTAACTATTTGCATGCTTGAAAATCATTATCTGAATTTTTTCTGTACAGCTACAGCAGTAAAAAGGGGGATGCTACTCCCACGATTCACCCCTGCTGCCACCTACAACTTTTTGTACATAATTTATGTCTGTTTTATGGTTTTTGTCAGTGAGAATGGAAAAACAGGAATTTTCTCACTTTTATGGATGTTTCTTGGACGGTTATGTGTGTCAGTCAATTTATTTGTTGTTTTTCATGGATGTCAACAGTAATTTATGTCTGTTTTTATGGTATTTGTCAGTGAGAATGGAAAAACAGTATTTTTTCTCACTTTGATGGATGTTTTCTGGATTATTGAGTCTAACGGGGACAGGGTCAATGACACTTCTTTCAAGATCTTGCTTTGTTGTTGTTTTGGCCAAGTGCACGCTCGAGGTGAATGTTATGATCCAGGAATTAGGAAACAGTTAGATCACGTGTTTCCTTCTAAACCAATCAGGGGGCTGGTTACATATTAGCGGTGGAGGGAATATGAGGAAAGGATTTTTGCTATAGTTTTATTAGTCTGTGAATAGAATTCAAAGGAGTGAGAAGAACAGTTTGACTTTACTCATTTGGATATATATTTGTGATGACGAGTGGAATGTTTACCCTATTAGAAGTTGATAGTGGAGCTGATGGTAATAATACAATAGCACCAAATATTGCGGTGGAAATCTCGAGAAGATCACGGCTTTGTCTAGAATGGAATGAAGTATATGCAAGATATGTGATATCCTTGAGCAAATTTAAAATGGAGGATCAATTATGTTTCGCTGCTAAAGTTGATATAGCACACGTGAATAGACTTCAATGTGCTTTTAGTGCATTAGTGAAACATATCGAAGAAAATAAACTGTATCGCTAATTGTACATGCTTAATATTATTATTGTTGTAATTATTCAATAAAATTGTTTTGAAATCAAAAATTTTTCTTTTCTGGTTAGGATAGAATGCTAGGGCTAACGATTCAGGGTCAATCTAGAGTCAGCAGTCAGAGTGAAAGGATTGAAAAAATGAATAAATTTGAGAGAAAGAGAGAATTAGATCAAATTTAGTGTTTATGAAAAAAACATTTGATTTTTGATGATGATTTTCTCGAGTTATCTCTTCAACGCAGGATATTCTCTCTGGGAACACTTGACAATATAATGAGGACTGATTCTCCCCCATTGGACTATTGTATGAAACTTTTAAGATGTGATTCAAATGCTTATACTCAATTTATTTATATATTAATTGGAACAAAGCAGAATCATATCGTGGATATACTTTTGAAAACATTGCCAATGGATTCAATGTAGATGGCTCCTCCTTCGAAAGAGGTAACGTCACAGAGTTACTCCTCTCCCCTCACTGAATTTATCGAGCGAGGACGATCAGTTTCGTTTTAGCTGTGAGAGAGTTGACAACGGAAACCAATAATGTTCTATACATGTCCATTGTGCATGTACACTCTTGGCAGTTGGACTCAATGTGAGAATTTTACAATTATTGATGACTATAGTGAAAAGTGTAAATTATGTAATCCTTGTAAATTACATAGAGGCTATGCAGTACAAATTAAAGGATGTAATTCATGTCTTGAGGAGATTTGTGACTCTCACCCTAGAGGACACCTGTGCTCCAATTGTCACTATGATAAATGTGATCAGTGGGAGAATACTTACCCCGCTATGATTGAAAGAATCCAAAACGCGATTTTAGTTTATTTCTACGAGATTGGTATCGTCGTGGATTTAAATTATTCTGAGAAGAGGAATCTGGTCTACGATTCAACTGTTGGGGTAACAAGACAATTTGGTTTCTACGTCATCGTTGTGACGGCACTGCCTATTATGACTATAAACCAAGTGATTTTTATTTGGCAGTTACCGAATGTGATTCACCATTTGAAAACACTGTATGTGATATTGCTTCAAATAGACAGATTGAAACCCGTGAATTTCATAATATGAATGCAAATAGTATCATTGACTATACAAAGAGATATGACAAGAGTGAAGTTACATTGTACTGTAGAAAATGTGACCCTGACTTTGCAGTCAATCAAGATCAATATACAGTGAATGAAGAAATCTAAAGTGTTGTTGTAATTATTCAATAAAATTGTTTTCGAAATCGAAAATGTTCTCTTTCTTTTCGGGTCAGGTTAGGTTAGGTTAGGGCTAACGAATCAGGGTCAGTCTAGAGTGAATCCAAATTATTTACCAGCATTGATGGTTCACGACAGTTGCCTATACACCGAAGAAGAAGAAGAAATCTAAGGTGAAGATTTAAAGGCATTATTGTATATACATGCATTTTATCAATAAACAAATTTACAAAACAATCTTTCAAATATTTATTCTATTGTGATATCGATATTTATCACAGTTTTAATGTATACTATCTCAGGAGGTTCAATTATTTGAACCTCCTCCACTGGCATAATATTTATGAGAGAGGCTATCTCCTGAGATTGAGTCACCTCCGCAAATAAATCCTCGCGCACTTGAAGTCTCGGGTTAGGTATTTGATCCGAAGACCCAGTCCTCAAGAGATCCTCTGATCTACATGTACAGAGAAGGTCTTCATCCTCCTCAGGTGTAATCTCGATGGTGTTGATTTCATTACATGCAGCTAGAAGCTCCTCCTCCTCCTCGATAGTGAGCCCCCACACATGCCACACAGCCTAAAAAAAATATTGAGAACACTATGATGGAAATATAAATTAAAATTTAAACAATGTTGTGGGAGAATGGTTCTTGGAAATTTTCAGCGGGTTTCAATTTCTTGAAAAAATTACATTTTGACATCGTTTGACAATTTACTAATTTTTAAGGTTTTTCTTTAGTTTCAAAATTTTTTTTGTCAGTCACCATCTTTTAATCATTCACAAACAATACTGAAGAAAACCAGTTTCAACTGTTTATCGATGTTAAATTATTAAGAAGGCTATTATTTCTTTGAAATATACATTTTACATTTTTAATTTTCATGTTTTTGATTTTATATTGATGAAGAATTTAAACAAAACTTCAACTAGTTATTTTTTTTGTTCGGCATAGATGAAAGGTCCAATACCTCAGTTAAACTAAGAGGTTACTTTCTGTAAAGTTATGTCTAGTGATAAACTTGTTAGAGTGACAAAAACCTTTTTTTCCACAAGAGGACATTTTTCAACTAAAAGTAAAGAGCTACTAGACTAAATCAAAGATGAGCAGAAATAATAACGAATAATTGTTCAAACTTAAATTTTCTTTAAAGTTATGTCTAGTGATAAACTTTTTAGAGTAACAAAAACTTTTTTCCACAAGAGGACATTTTTCAACTAAAAGTAAAGAGCTACTAGACTAAATCAAAGATGAGCAGAAATAATAGCGAATAATTGTTCAAACTTAAATTTTCTGTAAAGTTATGTCTAGTGATAAACTTTTTAGAGTAACAAAAACTTTTTTCCACAAGAGGACATTTTTCAACTAAAAGTAAAGAGCTACTAGACTAAATCAAAGATGAGTAGAAATAATAACGAATAATTGTTCAAAATTAAATTTTCTGTAAAGTTATGTTCTAGTGATAAACTTGTTAGAGTGTCAAAAACTTTTTTTCCACAAGAGGACATTTTCAACTAAAAGTAAAGAGCTACTAGACTAAATCAAAGATGAACAGAAATAATAACGAATAATTGTTCAAACTTAAATTTTCTGTAAAGTTATGTCTAGTGATAAACTTGTAAGAGTGTCAAAAACTTTTTTCCACAAGAGGACATTTTTCAACTAAAAGTAAAGAGCTACTAGACTAAATCAAAGATGAACGGAAATAATAACGAATAATTGTTCAAACTTTAATTTTCTGTAAAGTTATGTCTATTGATAAACTTGTTAGAGTGCCAAAAACTTTTTTCACTCGAGGACATTTTTCAACTAAAAGTAAAGAGCTACTGGACTAAATCAAAGATGTGCAGAAATAATTACGAATAATTGTTCAAACTTAAATTTTCTGTAAAGTTATATCTAGTGATAAACTTGTTAGAGTGTCAAAAACTTTTTTTCCACAAGAGGACATTTTTCAACTAAAAGTAGAGAGCTACTAGACTAAATCAAAAATGAGCAGAAATAATAACGAATAATTGTTCAAACTTAAATGTTCTGTAAACTTATGTGTAGTGATAAACTTGTTAGAGTGTCAAAAACTTTTTTTCCACAAGATGACATTTTTCAACTAAAAGTAAAGAGCTACAAGACTAAATCAAAGATGAGTAGAAATAATAACGAATAATTGTTCAAACTTAAATTTTCTGTAAAGTTATGTCTAGTGATAAACTTGTTAGAGTAACAAAAACTTTTTTTCCACAAGAGGACATTTTTCAACTAAAAATAAAGAGCTACTAGACTGAATCAAAGATGAACAGAGCTAAATTTGTGAGTTTTTCACTGACAATTCCATTTTTTTTAGCCAAGCCTTGACCTCCCTAATTGAAGGATATGAATTAGAATCATGGAAACGTATTTTCATCGTATTTTGCATATTTTCGTTGGAAACACACTGAAAAGCCATATTAAGAGCTATATTTGTGAGTTTTTTTACTGACAATTCCATTTTTTAGCCAAGCCTTGACCTCTCTAATTGAAGGATATGAATTATAATCATGGGAACGTATTTTCATCGTATTTTGCATATTTTCGTTGGAAAACACACTGAAAAGTCATATTAAGAGCTATATTTATGAGTTTTTCACTGACAATTCCATTTTTTAGCCAAGCCTCGACCTCCCTTAATTGAAGGACATGAATTAGAATCATGGGAACGTATTTTCATCGTATTTTGCATATTTTCATTGGAAAACACACTGAAAAGCCATATTAAGAGCTATATTTATGAGTTTTTCACTGACAATTCCATTTGTTTTAGCCAAGCCTTGACCCCCCTAATTGAAGGATATGAATTAGAATCATGGGAACGTATTTTTCATCGTATTTTGCATATTTTCGTTGGAAAACACACTGAAAAGCCATATTAAGAGCTATATTTGTGAGTTTTTCACTGACAATTCCTTTTTTTTTTTGCCAAGCCTTGACCTCCCTAATTGAAGGATATTAATTAGAATCATGGGAACGTATTTTCATCGTATTTTGCATATTTTCGTTGGAAAAAAACACTGAAAAGCCACATTAAGAGCTATATGTGTGAGTTTTTCACTGACAATTCCTTTTTTTCGCCAAGCCTTGACCTCCCTAATTGAAGTATATGAATTAGAATCATGGGAACGTATTTTCATCGTATTTTGCATATTTTCGTTGGAAAACACACTGAAAAGCCATATTAAGTGCTAAATTTGTGAGTTTTTTACTGACAATTCCATTTTTAGCCAAGTCTTGAGCTCCCTAATTGAAGGATATGAATTAGAATCATAGGAACGTATTTTCATCGTATTTTGCATATTTTCGTTGGAAAACACACTGAAAAGCCATATTAAGAGCTATATTTATGAGTTTTTCACTGACAATTCCATTTTCTTAGCCAAGCCTTGACCTCACTTAATTGAAGGACATGAATTAGAATCATGGGAACGTATTTTCATCGTATTTTGCATATTTTCGTTGGAAACACACTGAAAAGCCATATAAAGAGCTATATTTATGAGTTTTTTCACTGACAATTCCATTTTTTTTAGCCAAGCCTTGACCCCCCTAATTGAAGGATATGAATTAGAATCATGGGAACGTATTTTTCATCGTATTTTTGCATCTTTTCGTTGGAAAACACACTGAAAAGCCATATTAAGAGCTATATTTGTGAGTTTTTCACTGACAATTCCTTTTTTTTTTCGCCAAGCCTTGACATCTCTAATTGAAGGATATGAATTACAATCATGAGAACGTATTTTCATCGTATTTTACAGATTTTCGCTGGAAAACACACTGAAAAACCATATTAAGAGCTAAATTTGTGAGTTTTTCACTGACAATTCCTTTTTTTCGCCAAGCCTTGACCACCCTAATTGAAGGATATGAATTAGAATCATGGGAATGTATTTTCATCGTATTTTGCATATTTTCGTTGGAAAACACACTGAAAAGCAATATTAAGAGCTAAATTTGTGAGTTTTTCACTGACAATTCCTTTTTTTTCACCAAGTCTTGACCCCCCTAATTGAAGGATATGAATTAGAATCATGGGAACTTATTTTCATCGTATTTTGCATATTTTCGTTGGAAAAAACACTGAAAAACCATATTAAGAGCTATATTTGTGAGTTTTTCACTGACAATTGTATATTGATGAAGAATTTAAACACAACTTCAATCATGTCTTTAAAAAAGTTATTTAAACTTACATCAAACATAGGAGAAACATCGCATACATTTGAACTATTCATTATTTTTATATCTCTCGTTCTGTATTCCAGTTTATACTGATTTTAAAACCTAACCTAACCATGAAATAAACTAAAATAGCGGTTAATTATTACGAAAATCATGCGAGGTGTTGAATATAGAACAATAATTACCTAGCATTTATCACATAACACTCATGGGAAAAGGTTTCGTACAGAAACAAAACATCATACATCATTTAATGTTTCTATTCTAAATGCTAACGGCACTTTTTTCCCAATGTACGTATACAACTGGAAATTTTAAAACTTTAAAAATTAACATGCATCCGTGATCTTTCTTCTGGCAAAAATTACTAAGTTGCAAATTTTTGCAGATATGAACTTGAAACCTATGTAATATGGTTTTTTTCTGATACGCTGAATCTAACGGTGTGACTTTTCATTAAAATTCTTTCAATTGTAGGGGATCTTTCCCCCTCTTTCAAAAATGAGGTAAATTTTCTCAGGGTCGTAGCCTTTGATGAGTAATACTGAACTTAATAAAATTTATATATTTAGAATCAGCATTATAAGCCAATTCTTTTGATACATTTATTGACATCAAAATTCCGTTTTTTTAAAGTTTCGATTACTATTGAGCCGTATCAATTGGTTTTTTACTGTTTTTTTTATTACGTATATGAGGGGGTTCCCCCCTTAGTCAATACCACACTCTTTATGGTAAATTTTAAATTTTGTTTAAATCACAAACCCCTGAATCATTTTTAAATAATGCTGGGAAATCCAGCGTCCCCTTCATAGAATTGTCCCTTAACCCAAGGAAACATCCTCCACGGAAAGATTCTCCCGAGTAACCCCCTCCTCAAGAAAAAATCCTTCCTGAGAATGTCTGTATACTTCTCAATAACCAATCCACGGGAAAGGTTCCCCCCACCCCCGAGTTGCAGGCTGAAGACCCACCGTGGACGGGACCCCCCCTCCCCCTACTCCCCGGGGCCACAGGCCGAAGACCGGCCACGGACCAGGATCCCCCACCCTAGGGACCACAGGCCGAAGGCCGGCCACAGGCGGGATCCCGCACCCTGGGGTCACAGGCCCGAAAGCTTGACACGGTCGGGATCCCCATCAGGACCAAAAGCCGGACACAGTCGGGGCCTCCATCCTCAGGTTAGGTTAGGTTACCTAACATTTCTAGGGCTAGCAGCTTAGGTTAGGTTACATTAGGTTAAGTGGCCGGCCACTTAACCTAATGTAACCTAACCTAAGCTGCCAACTACCAGTCATAAGAGGGTCCAGGGGACAGAGAGCCCCCAAGATTTTTTAGTAACCTCATTTTTTTCATTTCGTTGGCACTCTTGTCACATTGCCACTTAACAGTGGCAAAGAAGTGTCATTGACCCTGTCCCCGTTAGACTCAATAATCCAGAAAACATCCATCAGAGTGAGAAAAATACTGTTTTTCCATTCTCACTGACAAAAACCATAAAACAGACATAAATTGTGTAATAAAAAGTTGTAGGTGGCAGCAGGGGTGAATCGTGGGAGTAGCACCCCCCTTTCTACTCACAGCGCGCTCTGTTCCACCATTATCGAGTGGAGTTACTTGGGTACTACCCTATTATGCGGGCCCCTCTAAAAACTCAAGTTTTGTTAATGCTAATGAAATAAAATAAAATAGGATGAATATATAATAGTCTAGAAACAAATTGACCTTAATATTCTTCTCATCAAAAAGATCGTTTAATAACAGAGAGAGATACTTACAATTGGAACGTTACCTGTTTCAGAGTCTATATTGAAACTGATATAATTATACCATTCACATCATGGCTTTTCCACAAAATAAGTTTTTCAAAGAAAAGTAAAGAACTACATTAAACAAAAAATGAGGAAAAATAAAATCAAATAATCTACCAAGCTTGAAACTACCACAAATCAACATCGATAAATAAATGAAACCCAGAACGAACAGAAATTACAATAAATAACCGAGTCAAACTCAAAACGAGCAGAAATTAACTTAAGTTAGGCACAAAACCCCTATGCCTTCCCAAGGCCATAATGGTATAACTATATGGCCATGAATGGCCATAAGTGGTATAATTATATCAGTTTCAATATGGACTCTGAAACATGTAACATTCCAATTGTAAGTAGCTCTCTCTGCTATTAAAGGATCTTTTGACGAGAAGAATATTAAGGTCAATTTGTTTCTAGACTATTATATATTCATCATATTTTATTTTATTTCATTAGCATTAACCAAACTTGAGTTTTTAGAGAGGCCTGCATAATGGGGTAGTACCCAAGTAACTGCGCTCGATAATGGTGGAACAGAGCGCGCTGTAACTGTACAGAAAAAAAATTCACATAATGATTTTTTAAGCATACAAATAGTTAAAAACATGTCTTTGAGATAATAAACATAGGAGGTAATGACAGAATATTTTCAGTAACGAGCAAATTTTGTTCTGGCCTTGGGAAGGCATAGGGGTTTTGTGCCCAACTTATGTTAATTTCTGCTCGTTTTGAGTTTGACTCGGTTATTTATTGTAATTTCTGTTCGTTCTGGGTCTCATTTATTCATCGATGTTGATTTGTGGTAGTTTCACGCTTGGTAGATTATGTGACTTTATTTTTCCTCATTTTTTGTTGAATGTAATTCTTTACATTTCTTTGAAAAACTTATTTTGTGGAAAAGCCATGATGTGAATGGTATAATTATATCAGTTTCAATATGGACTCTGAAACATGTAATATTCCAATTGTAAGTAGTTCTCTCTGCTATTAAAGAATCTTTTGATGAGAAGAATATTAAGGTCAATTTGTTTCTAGACTATTATATATTCATCCTATTTTATTTTATTTCATTAGCATTAACCAAACTTGATTTTTTAGAGAGGCCCGCAAAATGGGGTAGTACCCAAGTAACTGCACTCGATAATGGTGGAACAGAGCGCGCTGTAACTGTACAGAAAAAATTCAGATAATGATTTTTTAAGCATGCAAATAGTTAAAACTTGTCTTTGAGATAATAAATATAGGAGGTAATGAAAGAATTTTTTCAGTAAAGCGCAAAATTTGTTAAATTTTGAAAATTGGTTCAGTAAAGCGCATAGGGGTTTTGCGCCCAACTTATGTTAATTTCTGCTCGTTTTGAGTTTGACTCGGTTATTTATTGTAATTTCTGTTCGTTCTGGGTTTCATTTATTTATCGATGCTGATTTGTGGTAGTTTCACGTTTGGTAGATTATCTGATTTTATTTTTGCTCATTTTTTGTTTAATGGAGCTCTTTACTTTACTTTGAAAAACTTATTTTGTGGAAAAACATTTTTTTTAATTAATAGGAAATAAACAATATATGCTATGTCTTGAATTAAGGAAACACTGGCTTGGATTGCACATACTGCATTTTTTGAAATAAGAACAAAGATTGGGTTCTGTTGTATTTTGGATTGAAATAATTTAGCATTAGCTTATGTATCTGGCTGAACTCAAAAGTAGCAGCACTGATATATTATCAGGAAATAGAGAATAAAGATTTATGGAAGAAGCAGCGTATGTTGCAAATATATTTGGGTGCTATTATTTTCTAAGAAAAAAAATCTTCTAAGAACACATTACTTTAAAAGCTTTGAGGGTGCCAATAACTACTTTGTTTAATTAATGAGGAAGAAACAAAATCAGGACGATGCTCCTGGAATATTTTATCAGCAAACCAAAGGTTTCCGTAGCACTTAACATTTCCCAAGCACCGTGAATCTAGTTGTAACCCGTTTTCAAACAATACGTGGTAACGAAGTGTAAGTAAGGAGCAACGCGGCTCAATGGTAACTAAAACTCTAAAAGACAGCATTTTGATATAAATGATGTACCAATAAAAACCGGCTTATTATGCTGATTAAAAACATTCATAAAAGAAACAAAAATTTTCTAGTGCCCCTTTTAAGTGAACAATAAGATTGGAGGGCAGCTAAGCTCCCCACGCTCCTTTTTTTCTTCAAAGTATTTGGATCAGCATTTTTAAGTAGCCATTCTGTTCAGCATAGCTGAAAGGTTTAATAACTATGTCCTTAGAGATAACATGACCCCCCTCCTCCCCCCCCCCCCCCAAATCCCCTGGGGAAAAGTTTTCAAGTTATGATTTTTGCCTATTGTTTAAGTATAAAGTATAGTTTTAGTTATTGGGAAATCTGCATACTTTTTTCTTTGTGGGGTGTATCTTAAAATGTGCATGAACGTACTGCTTAGTTTATTTACCGTTCATTTTTGTGAAGTTGAGTTTATGTGTAAAGTTAGAAGCTTTTTGTATGGCAAATTTTGTGATCAGCCATTACCTTTCAAAAAGTATAAGTTGAAATTGTTATTGCCCAGAGCAAATGCTAACGACAAATCTCTTCCATTCATCAGGCAATGCGGAAAAAGTTTTTTATTGCATGATCTTTAAGATGAACTATTCATTTTTGTAGTGTTGGGAGAAAGTGCAACTTAAGCATAAAAAGTAAAGGTTGTAGACCGGATGTAAAGGACAGTTACATTTAGCGAAACACTAAGCCTTGAATTTTTACCTAATAATACATAACAGAAATGATTATCGCAAACGTCTTTATTTACTCCAAATAGTTTTTACAATCGTAAATTGCGGTTATCCAAGCTACTTTCCGCTTATCTGTAATTGTCCAACCGGCACATTGAATAAACTTTAGAAATTCGAGTAAATTAGCTGCCCGAATCATACATGCATAAAAAGGGACAAAGTCACGAAAATGTAAGGGTGACAATTTATTAATTAAAATTTAGGAGGAAAGTTTGTTGTCTATTTATTTTTCCTATGAACTAATGGAAGATAGGTATTTTCAAGATCTAGATGGGGCAACTGCTCCCACTACTCCCACCCATAAGTTAATGTTGCTCCTTACTTTCACTTAAAAAAAAGTTGTTTCTTTTTTTTATTGCTGTGAGTGGTGTAGAAAAGTTGTGACCCGTATTCTGGTCTGTTCCTTTCGAATTGAAAAAAAACATGTTTTTTTTACTGAAAGTTAGTAGCGACATTAGAACTTGAAACATATAGAGTTTAGTTTTGTTGATTTAGATTCATTTAACTTTATTAACATGATCCTCATATTTTATTTTTAAGTTTCAGGAGGCACAATCAATCTTTGATAATAGCCAATGGAGAGAAATGTCATTAACTGAAGAGGAGGATATAACATTATCAAGTGTATGAAATTCAATAGACCGGGGGGAGAAAAGTTGAAAACTCTAGAAACAGTAGACCTGGCGGAGGATGAAGATAAAATGGAGTTCAAACCCTCCACCCACTAAAAGACGAATTTCTGAAGATATACATATCGATGGTGATAGTATGGAGTTTCTCCCCCCCCCATCCGCTAAAAGACGGAAAGAAGATGTCAGCATAGAGAGATCATCATCAGTTGATGATGATGAAGATGTCAAAGTAATAAAAAATGATAGAATATATAGATTTATATCCAATATTTCAATAAAACACCTTTTTTTTTATATATCTAGGAAATTGTGTCTTTTAGAATCATGCGATAGTTTTACAGATAAATATATTAGAAAAAAAACAAACAAACTATTTCAGACTAGTATAATAAGAGTTTTTTTGTCATATCACATAAAAGGTTCTTATGAGAATGGTTACGAAGTCCTTATAGATTTGGTGGTCTTTAAAAAGACCTTTGGATATCCGTGGGCGTTATGGGTGTTATAAAAATTCGTCATCATTCATCACCCACATGGTGTAATTCCAATCTATATCACTGGTCTTGTTGTTCTTCTTCTTCCTGGGATACCTTATACATTTATCCCGAGAAGGTATATTTATCGGAACCCATCTGCTAAAAAATCGAACCTCGTTCTGTGGATTAAGTATATTACTCGGAAATTTCTCACAATTAAAATCTTCCGAGTTGAATATTGATATATCAGATCACAAAGTCATCATCTAACACTAAATATTTTTCCAATTTGCCTAGATTCCGTAAGATCTTCTGTTTCTCAAATCCAATCATTCTTGATACTCCCACTACCAACTATAGACACAAAATAACAATTACAAGTTTCTACTTTGTGCACAATCTCAATACCTATTGGACACCACCACCACCTATCATAGAGAGAGAGAGTGTGTGGAGTAAATGAACATCTAGAGTGTCTAATAAAAAAAACATTATAAAAAAATATTTTTTATTGACAGAAATGTAATAAAAGAATATATTGTCACTCTCTTTGCGTTAGGTGGGTCAATCCATTTTTCCTCAATGTGCTTCATAATAGCATTCAATCCATGCTGTAGTCGTGATAAATACATTATATTCACTTTTGCGACAAAGCATAATTGTTCATCTGACTTAAATTTACTCAATGATATAACGTATCTGCCAAACATCTCATCTCACTCAAATGTTAGTCGGGAATCCTTTCCAATTTCAACTGCTACATCGGGGGCCCTTGCCTTCACAACATCACTGTCGGCTCCTTCAAAGGTGTAATAGTGTGAAACTACTCATTTTCACAATATTTGAACGTTTATTTCTCCAATTTTAAATAATGTAAACTAATCAAATTAAACTTATTGACTGATATACAAACTCGGTATCGGACTTTTTATATACACGCTCAATGTCAGAGTGAACGAATCAACATACCATGAAAACACGCACGACTTTTAACAGAAACATGTTATTAACTCCAAAACCATGGTTTCGTGAACAGCACGAATTTTCATGGTAGGTTGAATCCGGTCATTGTACTGTCTGCTTGTATGGCGGGAGTACTGTCCGCTACTTATCATTATAACTATATGGTGGGACTGTGCGCTTGAAACTGTTATAGCTATATGGGGGGACTGTGCGCTTGTATATATTAATATAACACTACTGAGACAGCCCCTTTTATACACGGAATAATTTCTGTTCGTTTTAAGTTTTAATGTCACTTCTTACTTTCAGTTAAAGAAACTTGTTTTTTTTCAATTTAATTTTTGATCGTTTTTCAAATGATACAAAAATACATATAACTGGTTGATTAACTGATTATTTAACTGTTTGATGAAGATTTTAATTATTTTATGTTAAAATTCAATGTTATAGTCATACCTCTTCACTTCAGTTCTGACTAAAATCAGGGTTCTGACAACCACGTTCGAACCAGTGATCTTTCGATCTGTACATTTCAGTAACAAATACTATGTGTAAACAATGTGGACACAATTCAAAACTTAAAAGCCCCTTCTTGCATATGAGGGGGTTACTCCTCCTCAACACCTCGCTCTTTCAGCTGAAGTTTTTTAGTACTTAAAAAAAAGCTTCTTAATATTCTAAATAAACTCCTCTTGTCTTTCAGGAGTCGTTATTAAAGAATTGGACAAAATTCAAACATTAGTGTAAAGGGCGAGGTGTTCAGGAGGGGGTAACCCCCTTCACATACGCATAGTTTCTGTTCTCCTTTCTTTCAGTTTTAAAAGCTTGCTTTTTTGATTTGATTTTGATGTTCTTTTTAATAATACTGAGGAATCCGGCTCCCCGTTACGGAAAAATGCTCTCTCTCACACTCATTACCTTTAACATCTCCACACATAAAATTGAGTCAGCAAAGAGAAAGTAAGGCAAATAAAAATAATTTTGTATAGAAAATCTGGCATATTTCCAATAACAAATTTCTCAATACCAAATCCTATTGGCTACGTAAAGAATGGGGCAAACTTTATAACTTATGGACCTTCCTCCAGGGAATGTGGGGTCATATTATCTCTAAAGGTATAGTTTTTGGATTTTTCAACTATGCTGAAAAAATAGTTACCTCAAAATTTTGATCAGACGATTTCAGGAAAAAGGGGGCATTGGAAGGGGGCTATGTACTCTCCAATCTTTTTAGTCACTTAAAATGGGGACTAGAACTTTTAATTTGAATTATATATTTGGAATCATATTCAGCACAATAGCGCTGCCTAAGTAAAGAGCGATGTTGGCATGTAAAGAACGATGTATTATTTTTTTCTAGACTAGGGCACTTTCTATCGAAGGAGTTGTCGTAGAAACTTCGAAAAGGGCTCATTCGATTGGAAACTAAAGGGGCTAGTCCCCTTTTTAATATTCGAAAGTTATCGGAGGGTAACTTACCCCCCCCCCCCCCTTTCACGTCCACCACTTCCCCAAACACTTCCTATCAAAATTTTGAGATGGCCATTTTGTTCAACGTAGTTGGTTTCCAGATAGCAATTATGCTTTTGAGGAGGATACTTCCCCCACATCCCTCAGGGCTACGGTTATAAGTTATGCCCTGGGGGCATATAAGGTTATTATAGAAAGCTTTGTCGTAGAAACTTTAAAAAGCATTCATTCGATTGGAAATTCAAAGGGCTAGTGCCCTTTTAATAGTCGAAAGTGATTGGAGAGCAGCTACCCCCCCCCCTTTCTCACACCAACCTTTTCCCCAAACACATCCAATCAAAATATTGAGATAACTATTTTGTTCAATGTAGTTGAAAGTTCTGAAAATTAGGTGTTTCAGGATGACAACCCCCCCCCCAGCCTCAGGGCAAGGGTTGTAAGTTAAGCCCTGGGGGCATATAAGATTTTCATAGAAAGTGTTGTCGTAAAAACTTAAAAAAGGGCTCATTGGATTGGAAACTGAAATGGCTAGTGCCCTTTTTAATATTCGAGGGTGATTGGAGGGTAACTACCCCCCTTCCTCTCACACCCCGCCATTTATCCAAACATATCCAATTAAAATTTTGAGATAGCCATTTTGTTCAACGTAGTTGAAAATTCTGGAAATTAGGTCTTTGAGGATGATAAACCCCTTAGAGCCCTCAGGGCAAGGGTTATAAGGTATGGCCAGGGGGCATATAAGGTTTTTATTGAAACTTTTTTTGTAGAGACTTGAAAAAGGGCTCATTCGATTGGATATTGAAGGACTAGTGCCCTTTTTAATAGTCGAAAGTGATTGGAGGGCAACTAACCCCCCTCTCATGCCCACCTTTTCCCCAAACACATCCAATCAAAATTTGTAGATGGCCATTTTGTTCAAAGTAGTTGAAAGTTTTGGAGGGGTCTTTGAGGATGACAACCCCCTCACACCCTTCAGGGCAAGGGTTGTAAATTTTGCCCTGGGGGCATATAAGGTTTTTATAGAAAGCATTGTCATAGAAATTTCAAAAAGGGTTCATTCGATTGGAAATTGAGAGAGCTGGTGCTCTTTTTAATAGTCAAAAGTGATTGAAGGGCAAGTAGCCCCCCTCTCACGCCCACTATTTCCTCAAACACATCCATTCAAAATTTTGAGATATTCATTTTGTTCAACGTAGTTTAAAATTCTGCAAATTAGGTCTTTGAGGATGAAAACCCTTCCCCTACAACCCTCAGCGCGAGGGTTGTAAGTTATGTAATGTTTTTATAGAAAGTTTAGACGTGGAAACTTCAAAATGGGCTTATTCGATTGGAAATTGAAAGGGTTAGTCCCCTTTTTAATAGTCGAAAGTGAATGGAAGGCAGCTAAACCTTATGCTTTCTAAAAGCCAGAATATAATTTGCACTTTACTGAAAAAATTCTTTCAAATGTTTTTACTTTTATAACTTTAAGAAATCAAAAATTAATTAAGGTTTTAAGGAATAAATATCAGCCTACGTATATTAAACTGACGATGCACATTTTTTTCAGTAAATTTAGAAAACATGGGGCTTAGAACCCAACTCATATTAATTTCTCCTATTTTTGAGTTTGACTACGTTATTTATTCTAATTTCTGTTTGCTGGGTTTCATTTATCTATTGATACTGGTTTGTAGTAGTTGTATGCTTAATAGATTATTTTATTCTATTTTTGTTCATTTTTGGTTTAATGGACTTATTTACTTTTTTTTAACTAATTCTGTGGAAAAAGTTTTCTTAATTATTCACCTTAATATGCTGATTATTTTGATATGTCTATTGATAGTAAAATTCCATATTTTAAAATATCAGCTACTATTGAGCCGCGTCACTCTTAACATACAGTTTGTTACCATACACTGTTTGATAAAAAACTTATTAAGTGATGTATTCATTTTCAGCCTTGCTAAAGTATCTTGGAAACATGAAAATTTAAAAAAATGAAAATTTTTTCTCCCTAAACAGTTTTTTTGAACATTTTTCCAGACTCCTGGTTACCATGCGCTATTTTAAAACCCTCATAGTCCTTTTAAGGGCCCAAACTGTAATTTCCTCAAAAAATGATTACAGAATTTAAAAAGAGTATAATAAAACAGCATCAAGTAATGTAATCAACCTCATTCTAGCTAATAAATGTTGAAAACTGCATACTTACAAGAAGTGTCACCCCTTTGTTGGTATGTTAGCCTAGTAAAAAGAACACCACTCCCCGCAATCTTGATCAGTGCGCAATGCTTAAAGTTTACTGTCACCTAACAACTAAGGCTAACCTAGCAATCCTAACATAGCAATAACAATGACCAAAAAAAGTGCGACAAAGAAAAGACTAAAAAAGAAAAGAAAAAAAACAAGTTGAAAATAAAAACATTACGAGATATGCCAGATAAGAGCTAATTCATGCCTTATACACAAGTTTACTTAGGCTTCTAAGAAATTCTTTTTTATAATTCAAATCTGATCCAAAAATTAATTTACACTAATGAATTAAATTCATTAATCGAATTAATAATAATTCAATTAATTTTAATTAATAATTAAATTAATAAATTAATAAGTTCTAGTTTATTCTTAATGCAAACTTTATTAAAATTAATTAGATTAATTTGTTACTTTGGGGTAGCCTACAATTAGAACAGTTTACACGTGTCGCTTTTCCGAACAGTTTTTTTTTACTACTAACTGTAATATCGAGGTGAGTTGTTAGTAGTAGTCGTAGTAGTAGTAGTAGTAGTAGTATTTCGTTGTCAAAAAGGGAGGATCTGCAATATTTTAAAACTTCTAAAGGGATTGAGTCGAAACTCTCAGGAAATGTTGAGGGGATATTGAAAAGTGTTTGGAGGGTCACTAGCCCTCCTCCTACGCCTTTTTAATTGCAAACCTTAGAGAAATATTTGACTAACTTTTTGAAAAGATATCTTGTTCAAAATAATTAAAAACTTAATAACTAGCACTATGAGGATGACGAAACCCCTCATAGGCTTAGAGAGTGATACTGAACACAACAAAACCTACTGTGTGAAGGACGCTGATTTTTCAGAAAAATGTATTATTAATATCTAAGGAACATCGGAGGGTGCTAAGTAGAGAATGTCAGGGTATGTTGAATAGCTATCGGAAGAAAACCAACCCCCCTGGCATTTTAGATGCTCTCATTACTCAGGCTAATCAAGTTCCGTAGTTTGTTTACAGATCTGTCAGAACTGATTAGTTTTCCTTGATATAGACCCTGACACTGAAATATATCAGTGACCCTCACACACTTGACCCTCTTCTTGAATCTATGGTTAATTCTATTTGCAATTATCACACTACTATTGATTTTTGTGATAAAATCATGCCTTCTCTCTCTTTAAATAGTTGCTTTAATGTATTTTGTTTGAATGTACGTGGGATACGAAATAAGTGGGATAGCCTGAAATCATATTTGTGGTCTGATAATTCTTGCCCTTCTGCAGTAAGACGATACCCAAACTCTTGTTTGTAGTTATTTTTATTCGATTCAAACTTGATTTGCATATTCAATTTAAGTTTCACTCGTTTTAAGATTTATTTATTCATTTACATTAATATATATTGTATGTTTGTTCGCATTTATTGTTTATTTAGTTTCTGTTCGTTTTAAGTTTCATTTATACTTTAATAGCAAAATGTTTGTTTTCGTTTTAAGCTTGATTTTCATACTCAATCTAAGCATTACTCTCTTTAAGATCTATTTATTCATTTATATTATTACTTGTTGTATGTTTTTTGGTATGATTGTTTATTTAATTTCTGTTTGTTTTGGGTTTCATTTATTCTTTAATAGTAATTTCTGGTGGTTTTGAGTTTGAATTTTAACAGGTATTTGTATCTCCTGAGCTTAAGTTTAAAATGGCCTTTACTTTTCTTTGAAAAACTTATTTTTCGGAAAGTTTTTTTAATTAATTTTTGTTCGTTTTTGATTGTAAAAAGTTTCAAGTTTTTATGGCATGGGGGGGGGGTTCTTACTGTCCGATTATTCTTGACTTTAAAAAAAACGGATCTAGAACTTTCAATTTAAATGGAATGAGGCTCTTTTCAAAGTCTATACGATTACCTATTTGATAAAAACCTTATATTTGAAAAATAGACAGCTTGCATAACTTGTGGACAGCAATTGACAACAATGAATGGATTGAAAAAATTGCTCCAATAAGGGGGTTTAGACCATTTCACTTGCTGGCATAAAGGGATCCCGACTGTTTGGAATTGACCGTAATAGGAATTTGTGTGCCAAAACAATTTTGCATCTATCACAGAGTATGTATTTTAACCTTATAATTGGATAATTATAATAAATTTCCTATGTGTTCTTCCCATACCAAACCCCTTCCTATAAGTTATAAACCCCCTTTAATAAGTTATGCCCCAGGGCATAACTTACAACGCCTACCCCTGGGCCCTGGTGGGCTGTTTCGACACCGGAATTTTTTATTATCAGAACTTTGAACTATTTTAACAAAATGTCTATCTCAAATTTTTATCTGATGCATTTAGGGCGTGGAGGAGGTGGAGGGGCTAGTTGCCCTTCAATCTCTTTTGACTCTTAAAAGTGAACAAGAACTTTCAATTTTCAATCAAATGAGCCCTCTCTAAAGTTTATACGAGCATCCCTTCCATAAGAAATAATATGAAGGATTCAGAGAATCCTTGAATTATAAACCTTGCCCTGAGGGCTTTGGGGGAGTTTTAATCCTCAAAGACCTAATTTTCAGAACTTAAAACTACGTTTAATTAAATGGCTGTCTTAAAATTTTGATTGGATGTGTTTGGGGAAAAGGTGGGCGTGAGAGGGGGGTTAGTTGCCCTCAAATCACTTTCGACTACTACAAAGGGCACTAGCCCTCAGAATTTCCAATTGAATGAGCCTTTTTTTAATTTTCTACGACACCGCCTTCTACAAAAACCTTATATGCCCCCAGGGTATAACTTAAAATCCTTGCCCTGAGGGTTGTGGGGGATTGTCCTTCTCAAAAACATATTTTCTATCTGGAAATCAACTACGCTGAACAAAATGGCTATCTGAAAATTTTGATTGGATGTGTTTGGGGAAATGATGGGCGTGGGGGGGGGATGGGGGCTAGTTACACTCCAATCACTTTCGACTATTAAAAAGTGCACTAGCTCTTTAATTTCCAATTGAATGGTCCTGTTTTGAAGTTTTTACGACAACGCTTTCTATAAAAACCTTATATGCCCCCAGGGCATAACTTAAAACCCTTGCCCTGAGGCTTGGAGGGGAGTATCCTCCTCAAAAATACATTTTCTATCTGGAAATCAACTACGCTGAACAAAATGGCTATCTCAAAATTTTGATTGGATGTGTTTGGGGAATGATGGGCGTGGGGGGGGGCTAGTTGCCCTCCAATTATTTTCGACTATTAAAAAGGGCACTAGCCCTTTAATTTCCAATCGAATGAGCCTGTTTTGAAGTTTCTACGACAACGCATTCTATAAAAACCTTATATGCCCCTAGGCATAACTTAAAACCCTTGCCCTGAGGGTTGTGGGGGATTGTCCTCCTCAAAAACATATGTTTTATCTGGAAATCAACTACGCTGAACAAAATGGCTATATCAAAATTTTGATTGGATGTGTTTGGAGGAATGATGGGCGTGGGGGGGGGGGGGCTAGTTGCCCTCCTATCACTTTCGACTATTAAAAAGGGCACTAGCCCTTTGAATTTCCATTTGAATATGCCTATTTTGAAGTTTCTACGACGACGCCTTCTATAAAAACCTTATGTGCCCCCAGGGTATAACTTAAAACTCTTGCCCTGAGGGTTGTGGGGGAGTGTCCTCCTCAAAAACATATTTTCTATCTGGAAATCAACTACACTGAACAAAATGGCTATCTCAAAAGTTTGATTGGATGTGTTTGGGGAAATTATGGGCGTGGGAGGGGGAGCTAGTTGCCCTCCAATCACTTTCAACTATTAAAAAGGGCACTAGCCCTTTAATTTCCAATCGAATGAGCCTGTTTTGAAGTTTCTACGACAACACCTTCTATAAAAACCTTATATGCCCCTAGGGCATAACTTAAAACCCTTGCCCTTATGGTTGTGGGGGTGTCCTCCTCAAAAATATATTTTCAATCTGGAAATCAACTATGCTGAACAAAAATGGCTCTCAAAATTTTGATTCGATGTGTTTGGGGGAATGATGGGCGTAGAGGGGGGGACTAGTTGCCCTCCAGTCACTTTTGACTATTAAAAAGGGCACTATCCCTTTGAATTTCCAATCGAATGAGCCTTTTTTGAAGTTTCTATGACAACACCTTCTATAAAAACCTTATATGCCCCACGGGCATAACTTAAAACCCTTGCCCTGAGGGTTGTGGGGGATTGTCCTCCTCAAAAATATACTTTCTATCTGGAAATCAACTACGCTGAACAAAATGGCTATCTGAAAATTTTGATTGGATGTGTTTGGGGAAATGATGGGCGGGGGGGGATGGGGGCTAGTTACACTCCAATAACTTTCGACTAATAAAAAGGGCACTAGCTCTTTAATTTCCAATGACATGATCCTGTTTTGAAGTTTCTACGACAACGCCTTCTATAAAAACCTTATATGCCCCCAGGGAATAACTTAAAACCCTTGCCCTGAGGGTTGTGGGAGAGGGTCCTCAAAAATATATTTTCAATCTGGAAATCAACTATGTTGAACAAAAATGGCTATCTCAAAATTTGATTGGATGTGTTTGGGGGAATGATGGGCGTAGGGGGGGACTAGTTGCCCTCCAGTCACTTTTGACTATTAAAAAGGGCACTATCCTTTTGAATTTCCAATCGAATGAGCCTTTTTTGAAGTTTCTATAATAACGCCTTCTATAAAAACCTTATATGCCCCCAGAGCATAACTTAACCCCCTTGCCCTGAGGGTTTGTCGGGGATTGTCCTCCTCAAAAACATGTTTTCTATCTTAAAATGAACTAAGCTGAACTAAATGGCTATCTCAAAATTTTAATTGGATGTGTTTGGGGGAATGATGGGCGTGGGGGGGGACTAGTTGCCCTCCAATCACTTTCGACTATTAAAAAGGGTACTAGCCCTTTGAATTTCCATTTGAATGTGCCTATTTTGAAGTTTCTACGACGACCCCTTCTATAAAAACCTTATATGCCCCCAGGGCATAACTTAAAGCTCTTGCCCTGAGGGTTGTGGGGAAGTGTCCTCCTCAAAAACATATTTTCTATCTGGAATTCAACTACGCTGAACAAAATGGCTATCTGAAAATTTTGATTGGATGTGTTTGGGGAAATGATGGGCGTGGGGGGGATGGGGGCTAGTTACACTCCAATCACTTTCGACTATTAAAAGAGCACTAGCTCAATAATTTCCAATTGAATGATCCTGTTTTGAAGTTTTTACGACAACGCCTTCTATAAAAACCTTATATGCCCCCAGGGCATAACTTAAAACCCTTGCCCAGAGGCTTGTAGGGGAGTATCCTCCTCAAAAATACATTTTCTATCTAGAAATCAACTACACTGAACAAAATGGCTATCTCAAAATTTTGATTGGATGTGTTTGGGGGAATGATGGGCGTGGGGGGGGGGGCTAGCTGCCCTCCAATCATTTTCGAATATTAAAAAGGGCACTAGCCCTTTAATTTCCAATCGAATGAGCCTGTTTTGAAGTTTTTACGACAACGCATTCTATAAAAACCTTATATGCCCCTAGGCATAACTTAAAACCCTTGCCCTGAGGGTTGTGGGGGATTGTCCTCCTCAAAAACATATGTTTTATCTGGAAATCAGCTTCGCTGAACAAAATGGCTATATCAAAATTTTGATTGGATGTGTTTGGGGGAATGATGGGCGTGGGGGGGGGGGGGGGCTAGTTGCCCTTTAATCACTTTCGACTATTAAAAAGGGCACTAGCCCTTTGAATTTCCATTTGAATATGCCTATTTTGAAGTTTCTACGACGACGCCTTCTATAAAAAACCTTATGTGCCCCCAGGGGTATAACTTAAAACTCTTGCCCTGAGGGTTGTGGGGGAGTGTCCTCCTCAAAAACATATTTTCTATCTGAAAATCAACTACACTGAACAAAATGGCTATCTCAAAAGTTGATTGGATGTGTTTGGGGAAATTATGGGCATGGGAGGGGGAGCTAGTTGCCCTCCAATCACTTTCAACTATTAAAAAGGGCACTATCCCTTTGAATTTTCAATCGAATGAGCCTTTTTTGAAGTTTCTATGACAACACCTTCTATAAAAACCTTATATGCCCCCACGGGCATAACTTAAAACCCTTGCCCTGAGGGTTGTGGGGGATTGTCCTCCACAAAAATATATTTTCTATCTGGAAATCTACTACGCTGAACAAAATGGCTATCTGAAAATTTTGATTGGATGTGTTTGGGGAAATGATGGGTGGGGGGGGGGGGATGGGGGCTAGTTACACTCCAATAACTTTCGACTAATAAAAAGGGCACTAGCTCTTTAATTTCCAATCAAATGATCCTGTTTTGAAGTTTCTACGACAACGCCTTCTATAAAAACCTTATATGCCCCCAGGGCATAACTTAAAACCCTTGCCCTAAGGGTTGTGGGAGAGTGTCCTCCTCAAAAATATATTTTCAATCTGGAAATCAACTATGTTGAACAAAAATGGCTATCTCAAAATTTTGATTGGATGTGTTTGGGGAATGATGGGCGTAGGGGGGACTAGTTGCCCTCCAGTCACTTTTGACCATTAAAAAGGGCACTATCCCTTTGAATTTCCAATCGAATGAGCCTTTTTTGAAGTTTCTATGACAACGCCTTCTATAAAAACCTTATATGCCCCCAGAGCATAACTTAAAACCCTTGCCCTGAGGGTTGTCGGGGATTGTCCTCCTCAAAAACATGTTTTCTATCTGAAAATGAACTAAGCTGAACTAAATGGCTATCTCAAAATTTTAATTGGATGTGTTTGGGGGAACGATGGGCGTGGGAGGGGGAGATAGTTGCCCTCCAATCACTTTCGACTATTAAAAAGGGCACTAGCCCTTTGAATTTCCATTTGAATGTGCCTATTTTGAAGTTTTTACGACGACCCCTTCTATAAAAACCTTATATGCCCCCAGGGCATAACTTAAAGCTCTTGCCCTGAGGGTTTTGTGGGAGTGTCCTCCTCAAAAACATATTTTCTATCTGGAAATCAAATACACTGAACAAAATGGCTATCTCAAAAGTTTATTGGATGTGTTTGGGGAAATGATGGGCGTGGGAGGGGGAGATAGTTGCCCTCCAATCACTATCAACTATTAAAAAGGGCACTAGTCCTTTAATTTCCAATCGAATGAGCCTGTTTTGAAGTTTCTACGACAACACCTTCTATAAAAACCTTATATGCCCCCAGGACATAACTTAAAACCCTTGCCCTTACGGTTTTGGGGGAATGTCCTACTCAAAAATATATTTTCAATCTGGAAACCAACTATGCTGAACAAAAATGGCTATCTCAAAATTTTGATTGGATGTGTTTGGGGGAATGATGGGCGTAGGGGGGGGGACTAGTTGCCCTCCAGTCACTTTTGACTATTAAAAAGGGCACTATCCCTTTGAATTTCCAATCAAATGAGCCTTTTTTGAATCTTCTATGACAACACCTTCTATAAAAACCTTATATGCCCCCAGGGCATAACTTAAAACCCTTGTCCTGAGGGTTTTGGGGGATTGTCCTCCTCAAAAATATATTTTCTATCTGGAAATCAAATAAGCTGAACAAAATGGTTATCTGAAAATTTTTATTGGAAGTGTTTGGGGAAATGATGGGCGTGGGGGGGATGGGGGCTAGTTACACTCCAATAACTTTCGACTATTAAAAAGGGCACTAGCTCTTTAATTTCCAATCGAATTATCCTGTTTTGAAGTTTCTACGACAACGCCTTCTATAAAAACCTTATATGCCCCCACGGAATAACTTAAAAACCCTTGCCCTGAGGGTTGTGGGAGAGTGTCCTCCTCAAAAACATATTTTCTATCTGGAAATCAAATACACTGAACAAAATGGCTATCTCAAAAGTTTATTGGATGTGTTTGGGGAAATGATGGGCGTGGGAGGGGGAGATAGTTGCCCTCCAATCACTATCAACTATTAAAAAGGGCACTAGCCCTTTAATTTCCAATCGAATGAGCCTGTTTTGAAGTTTCTACGACAACACCTTCTATAAAAACCTTATGCCCCCAGGACATAACTTAAAACCCTTGCCCTTACGGTTGTGGGGGAATGTCCTACTCAAAAATATATTTTCAATCTGGAAATCAACTATGCTGAACAAAAATGGCTATCTCAAAATTTTGATTGGATGTGTTTGGGGGAATGATGGGCGTAGGGGGGGACTAGTTGCCCTCCAGTCACTTTTGACTATTAAAAAGGGCACTATCCCTTTGAATTTCCAATCGAATGAGCCTTTTTTGAAGTTTCTATGACAAACACCTTCTATAAAAACCTTATATGCCCCCAGGGCATAACTTAAAACCCTTGTCCTGAGGGTTTTGGGGATTGTCCTCCTCAAAAATATATTTTCTATCTGGAAATCAAATAAGCTGAACAAAATGGTTATCTGAAAATTTTTATTGGAAGTGTTTGGGGAAATGATGGGCGTGGGGGGGATGGGGGCTAGTTACACTCCAATAACTTTCGACTATTAAAAAGGGCACTAGCTCTTTAATTTCCAATCGAATTATCCTGTTTTGAAGTTTCTACGACAACGCCTTCTAATAAAAACCTTATATGCCCCCAGGGAATAACTTAAAAACCCTTGCCCTGAGGGTTGTGGGAGAGTGTCCTCCTCAAAAATATATTTTCAATCTGGAAATCAACTATGTTGAACAAAAATTGCTATCTCAAAATTTCGATTGGATGTGTTTGGGGAATGATGGGCGTAGGGGGGGACTAGTTGCCCTCCAGTCACTTTTGACTATTAAAAAGGGCACTATCCCTTTGAATTTCCAATCGAATGAACCCTTTTTGAAGTTTCTTTGACAACACCTTCTATAAAAACCTTATATGCCCCCAGGGCATAACTTAAAACCCTTGCCCTGAGGGTTGTCGAGGATTGCCCTCCTCAAAAACATGTTTTCTATCTGGAAATGAACTACGCTGAACAAAATGGCTATCTCAAAATTTTGATTGGATGTGTTTGGGGAAATGATGGGTGTGGGGGGGGGCTATTTGTATTCCAATCACTTTTGACTATTAAAAAGGGCACTGGCTCTTTATTTTCCAATCGAATGAGCCTGTTTTGAAGTTTCTATGACAACATCTTCTATAAAAACCTTATATGCCCCCAGGGCATAACTTAAAACCCTTGCCCTTACGGTTGTGGGGGAGTGTCCTCCTCAAAAATATATTTTCAATCTGGAAATCAACTATGCTGAACAAAAATGGCTATCTCAAAATTTTGATTGGATGTGTTTGGGGGAATGATGGGCGTAGAGGGGGGGGGGGGGACTAGTTGCCCTCCAGTCACTTTTGACTATTAAAAAGGGCACTATCCCTTTGAATTTCCAATCGAATGAGCCTTTTTTGAAGTTTCTATGACAGCACCTTCTATAAAAACCTTATATGCCCCCAGGGCATAACTTAAAACCCTTGCCCTGAGGGTTTTGGGGGATTGTCCTCCTCAAAAATATATTTTCTATCTGGAAATCAACTACGCTGAACAAAATGGCTATCTGAAAATTTTGATTGGATGTGTTTGGGGAAATGATGGGCGGGGGGGGGATGGGGGCTAGTTACACTCCAATAACTTTTGACTAATAAAAAGGGCACTAGCTCTTTAATTTCCAATCAAATGATCCTGTTTTGAAGTTTGTACGACAACGCCTTCTATAAAAAACCTTATATGCCCCCAGGGCATAACTTAAAACCCTTGCCCTGAGGGTTGTCGGGAATTGTCCTCCTCAAAAAAACATGTTTTCTATCTGAAAATGAACTAAGCTGAACAAAATCGCTATCTCAAAATTTTAATTGGATGTGTTTGGGGGAATGGTGGGCGTGGGGGGGGGGGCTAGTTGCCCTCCAATCACTTTCGACTATTAAAAAGGGCACTATCCCTTTGAATTTCCAATAGAATGAGCCTTTTTTGAAGTTTCTATGACAACGCCTTCTATAAAAACCTTATATGCCCCCAGAGCATAACTTAAAACCCTTGCCCTGAGGGTTGTCGGGAATTGTCCTCCTCAAAAACATGTTTTCTATCTGAAAATGAACTAAGCTGAACAAAATCGCTATCTCAAAATTTTAATTGGATGTGTTTGGGGGAATGGTGGGCGTGGGGGGGGGGGCTAGTTGCCCTCCAATCACTTTCGACTATTAAAAAGGGCACTAGCCCTTTGAATTTCCATTTGAATGTGCCTATTTTGAAGTTTCTACGATGACCCCTTCTATAAAAACCTTAGATGCCCCCAGGGCATAACTTAAAGCTCTTGCCCTGAGGATTGTGGGGAGTGTCCTCCTCAAAAACATATTATCTATCTGGAAATCAACTACACTGAACAAAATGGCTATCTCAAAAGTTCGATTGGATGTGTTTGGGGAAATGATGGGCGTGGGAGGGGGAGATAGTTGCCCTCCAATCACTTTCAACAATTAAAAAGAGCACTAGCCCTTTAATTTCCAATCGAATGAGCCTGTTTTGAAGTTTCTACGACAACACCTTCTATAAAAACCTTATATACCCCCAGGGCATAACTTAAAACCCTTGCCCTACGGTTGTGGGGGAGTGTCCTCCTCAAAAATATATATTCAATCTGGAAATCAACTATGCTGAACAAAAATGGCTATCTCAAAATTTTGATTGGATGTGTTTGGGGGAATGATGGGCGTACGGGGGGGGGGCTAGTTGCCCTCCAGTCACTTTTGACTATTAAAAAGGGCACTATCCCTTTGAATTTCCAATCGAATGAGCCTTTTTTGAAGTTTCTATGGCAACAACTTCTATAAAAACCTTATATGCCCCCAGGGCGTAACTTAAAACCCTTGTCCTGAGGGTTGTGGGGGATTGTCCTCCTCAAAAATATATTTTCTATCTGGAAATCAACTAAGCTGAACAAAATGGCTATCTGAAAATTTTGATTGGATGTGTTTGGGGAAATGATGGGCGTGAGGGGGGGGGGATAGTTACACTCCAATAACTTTCGACTATTAAAAAGGGCACTAGCTCTTTAATTTCCAGTCGAATGATCCTGTTTGAAGTTTCTACGACAACGCCTTCTATAAAAACCTTATATGCCCCCAGGGCATAACTTAAAACCCTTGCCCTTACGGTTGTGGGGGAGTGTCCTCCTCAAAAATATATGTTCAATCTGGAAATCAACTGTGCTGAACAAAAATGGCTATCTCAAAATTTGATTTGATGTGTTTGGGGGAATGATGGGCGTAGGGGGGGGGGGGGGGGGGCTAGTTTCCCTCCAGTCACTTTTGACTATTAAAAAGGGCACTATCCCTTTGAATTTCCAATCGAATGAGCCTTTTTTGAAGTTTCTATGACAACAACTTCTATAAAAACCTTATATGCCCCCAGGGCATAACTTAAAACCCTTGTCCTGAGGGTTGTGGGGGATTTTCCTCCTCAAAAATATATTTTTTCTATCTGGAAATCAACTAAGCTGAACAAAATGGCTATCTGAAAATTTTGATTGGATGTGTTTGGGGAAATGATGGGCGTGGGGGGGGGGATGGGGGCTAGTTACACTCCAATAACTTTCGACTATTAAAAAGGGCACTAGCTCTTTAATTTCCAATCGAATGATCCTGTTTTGAAGTTTCTACGACAACGTCTTCTATAAAAACCTTATATGCCCCCAGGGCATAACTTAAAACCCTTGCCCTGAGGGTTGTGGGAGAGTATCCTCCTCAAAAATATATTTTCAATCTGGAAATCAACTATGTTGAACAAAAATGGCTATCTCAAAATTTTGATTGGATGTGTTTGGGGGAATGATAGGCGTAGGGGGGACTAGTTGCCCTCCAGTCACTTTTGACTATTGAAGAGGGCACTATCCCTTTGAATTTCCAATCGAATGAGCCTTTTTTGAAGTTTCTTTGACAACGCCTTCTATAAAAACCTTATATGCCCCCAGGGCATAGCTTAAAACCCTTGCCCTGAGGGTTGTCGAGGATTGTCCTCCTCAAAAACATGTTTTCTATCTGGAAATGAACTGCGGTGAACAAAATGGCTATCTCAAAATTTTAATTGGATGTGTTTGGGGAAATGATGGGTGTGGGGGGGGGGGGCTATTTGTATTCCAATCACTTTTGACTATTAAAAAGGGCACTGGCTCTTTAATTTCCAATCGAATGAGCCTGTTTTGAAGTTTCTACGACAATATCTTCTATAAAAACCTTATATGCCCCCAGGGCATAACTTAAAACCCTTGCCCTTACGGTTGTGGGGGAGTGTCCTCCTCAAAAATATATTTTCAATCTGGAAATCAACTAACCTGAACAAAAATGGCTATCTCAAAATTTGATTGGATGTGTTTGGGGAGTGACGGGCGTAGAGGGGGGGACTAGTTGCCCTCCAGTCACTTTTGACTATTAAAAAGGCCACTATCCCTTTGAATTTCCAATCGAATGAGCCAATCACCTTCTATAAAAACCTTATATGCCCCCAGGGCATAAACTTAAAACCCTTGCCCTGAGGGTTGTGGGGGATTGTCCTCCTCAAAAATATTTTCTATCTGGAAATCAACTACGCTGAACAAAATGGCTATCTGAAAATTTTGATTGGATGTGTTTGGGGAAATGATGGGCCGGGGGGGGGGGGATGGGGGCTAGTTACACTCCAATAACTTTCGACTAATAAAAAGGGCACTAGCTCTTTAATTTCCAATCGAATGATCCCGTTTTGAAGTTTCTACGACAACGCCTTCTATATAAACCTTATATGCCCCCAGGGCATAACTTAAAACCCTTGCCCTGAGGGTTGTGGGAGAGTGTCCTCCTCAAAAATATATTTTCAATCTGGAAATCAACTATGTTGAACAAAAATGGCTATCTCAAAATTTTGATTGGATGTGTTTGGGGGGAATGATGGGCATAGGGGGGACTAGTTGCCCTCCAGTCACTTTTGACTATTAAAAAGGGCACTATCCCTTTGAATTTCCAATCGAATGAGCCGTTTTTGAAGTTTCTTTGACAACGCCTTCTATAAAAACCTTATATGCCCCAGGGCATAACTTAAAACCCTTGCCCTGAGGGTTGTCGAGGATTGTCCTCCTCAAAAACATGTTTTCTATATGGAAATGAACTACGCTGAACAAAATGGCTATCTCAAAATTTTGATTGGATGTGTTTGGGGAAATGATGGGCGTGGGGGGGATGGGGGCTAGTTACACTCCAATAACTTTCGACTATTAAAAAGGGCACTAGCTCTTTAATTTCCAATCGAATGATCCTGTTTTGAAGTTTCTACGACAACGCCTTCTATAAAAACCTTATATGCCCCAGGGCATATTTGGGGAAATGATGGGCATGGGGGGGGGGGGGGAAGGGATCTAGTTACACTCCGATCACTTTCAACTATTAAAAAGGGCACTAGCTCTCTAATTTCCAATCGATTGAGCATGTTTTGAAGTTTCTACGATAACGCCTTCTATAAAAACCTTAAATGCCCCCAGGGCATATCTCAAAACCCTTGCCCTGAGGGTTGTGGGAGAGTATCCTCCTCAAAAATATATTTTCTATCTGGAAATCAAACTACGCTGAACAAAATGGCTATCTCAAAATTTTGATTGGATGTGTTTGGGGGAATGATGGGCGGGAGGGGGGGGGGGCTAGTTGCCCTCAAATCATTTTTGACTATTAAAAAGGGCTTTATCTCTTTAATTTCCAATCGAATGAGCCTGTTTTGAAGTTTCTAAGACAACGCTTTCTATAAAACCTTATATGCCCCCAGGGCATAACTTAAAACCCATGCCCTGAGACTTGTGGGGAGTGTCCTCCTCAAAAATATATTTTCTATCTGGAAATCAACTACGCGGAACAGAATAGCTATCTCAAAATTTTGATTGGATGTGTTTGTGGAAATGATGGGTGTGGGGGAGGGGCTAGTTGTATTCCAGTCACTTTTGACTATTAAAAAGGGCACTAGCTCTTTAATTTCCAATCGAATGAGCCTGTTTGAAGTTTCTAAGACAACGCCTTCTATAAAAACATTATATGCCCCCAGGGCGTAACTTAAAACCCTTACCCTGAGGGTTTTGGGGGAGTGTCCTCCTCAAAAATACATTTTATATCTGGAAATCAACTACGCTGAACAAAATGGCTATCTGAAAATTTTAATTGGATGTGTTTGGGGAAATGATGGGCCGGGGGGGGATGGGGGCTAGTTACACTCCAATCACTTTCGACTATTAAAAAGGGCACTAGCTCTTTAATTTCCAATTGAATGAGCATGTTTTGAAGTTTCTACGATAACGCCTTCTTAAAACCTTATATGCCCCCAGGGCATAACTTAAAACCCTTGCCCTGAGAGTGTGGGGGAGTATCCTCCTCAAAAATATATTTTCTATCTGGAAATCAACTACGCTGAACAAAATGGCTATCTCAAAATTTTCATTGGATGTGTATGGGGGAATGATGGGCGTGGGGGGGGGGGCTAGTTGCCCTCCAATCATTTTTGACTATTGAAAAGGGCACTAGCCCTTTAATTTCCATCGAATGAGCCTGTTTTGAAGTTTCTACGACAACGCCCTCTATAAAAACCTTATATGCCCCCCAGGGTATAACTTAAAACCCTTGCCCTGAGGCTTGTGGGGGAGTGTCCTCCTCAAAAATATATTTTCTATCTTGAAATCAACTACGCTGAACAAAATGGCTATCTGAAAACTTTGATTGGATGCGTTTGAGGAAATGATGGCTGGGGGGGGGGGGGGAGGATGGGGGCTAGTTACACTCCAATCACTTTTTACTATTAAAAAGGGCACTAGCTCTTTAATTTCCAATCGAATGATCCTGTTTTGAAGTTCCTACGACAACGCCTTCTATAAAAAACCTTATATGCCCCCAGGGCATAACTTAAAACCCTTGCCCTGAGGGTTGTGGTGGAGTATCCTCCTCAAAAATATATTTTCTATCTGGAAATCAACTACGCTGAACAAAATAGCTATCTCAAAATTTTCATTGGATATGTTTGGGGAATGAGGAGCATGGGGTGGGGGGGCTAGTTGCCCTCCAATCATATTCGACTATTAAAAAGGGCACTAGAACTCTCGATTTCCAATCGAATGAGCCCCCTTGTAAGTTTTTACGACGACCCCTTCCATATGAAGTGCCTCTGGGGAAAAAAAATAAATAAATCAGAGGCAACGCTGTAGCGTTGCCTATAGTAAAGGCCATACGGCTCCAATGTTTTATTATTATTATTATTTATTTATTTTTTCCCAGAGGCACTTCATATGGAAGGGGTTGTCTTAGAAACTTCAAAGGGGGATCATTCGATTGGAAATCGAGAGTTCTAGTGCCCTTTTTAATAGTCGAAAATGATTGGAGGGCAACTAGCCCCCCCCCCACGCCCACCATTCCTCCAAACACATCCAATCAAAATTTTGAGATAGCCATTCTATTCAACAAAGTTGATTTCCAGATAGAAAAATATATTTTTGAGGAGGACACTCCCCACAACCCTCAGGGCAAGGGTTTTAAGTTATGCCCTGGGGGCATATAAGGTTTTTATAGAAGGCGTTGTCATAGAAATTTCAAAACAGGCTAAATCGATTGGAAATTAAAGGGCTAGTGCCCTTTTCAATAATCGAAAGTGATTGGAGTGTAACTAGCCCCCTCCCACCCCCACCACGCCCATCATCTCCCCAAACACATCCAATCAAAATTTTGAGATAGCCATTTTGTTCCGTGTAGTTGATTTCCAGATAGAAAATATATTTTGAGGAGGACACTTCCCCACAACCCTCAGGGCAAGGGTTTTAAGTTATACCCTGGGGGCAAATAAGGTTTTTTATAGAAGGCATTGTTATAGAAACTTCAAAAAAGGCTCATTCGATTGGAAATTCAAAAAAGCTAATGCCCCTTTTTAATAGTCGAAAGTGATTGGAGTGTAACTAGCCCCCCCCCCACGCCCAGTATTCCCCCAAACACATCCAATCAAAATTTTCAGATAGCCTTTTGTTCAGCGTAGTTGATTTCCAGATAGAAAATATATTTTTGAGGAGAACACTCCCCCACAACCCTCAGGGCAAGGGTTTTAAGTTATGCCCTGGGGGCATATAAGGTTTTTATAGAAGGCGTTGTTGTAGAAACTTCAAAAAACAGGAGTAGAAGTGGGGGTACCAGTCGTGTGATTGAAGTCGTTTACTAATGCCCCAGTATTCTATTGCAAAACACATCTCAATCAAATTTTCCAGATAGGTCTTTTTGTTCAGCGTAGTTGATTTCCACGTGGTTTATGGTTTTCTCACTGAGAATGAAAAAAGTCAAACTTTCTCACATTTACGGATGTCAACAGCAATTTATGATACTGTCAACATTTCTCCAGGAATAGATCCAAGTCATTAATGTCTTTGCCTCGGAAACAACTCTTTTGGTCGAACTCCAAAAGATATTAATAACCAAACGCCATGGAAACAATTCTCAAAGAAACATCTTAGCGATGAATTGTTTTAGCGCGGGAATCAGGTTTCTTATTAATTTGAAATGCCTCAGCGCAGAGATGCCAAAAACAAAAGGAACACGCTGAATTTACGTTTAGGGATTATTTGGGCGAAACTGTTTTAGACAGGTTATGGAATTATTTCGGCGAAACAGTTAGAGACACTTTAAAAGAAGATTTTAGGAAAGGTTTTAGAAGAGAATTTGAGGGTCAAACTCTGTGGTCGTTATAATACGCAAGTTCCATTTGAACAGTGTTGTGAGGTTCTATAGAAGAGAATTTGAGGGTCAAACTCTGTGGTCGTTATAATACACAAGTTCCATTTGAACAGTGTTGTGAGGTCCATTTGAACAGTGTTGTGAGGTCCACAACCCAAAGGGTTCCGATCCCCCTACCCCAACCCCAAAGGGTTCCAATCCCTCTACCCCAACCCCGAAGGAAGCCACCGGTCCTCAAAGGTCCACTGGGCTCCCAAAGGGCCCCCGGCCCTCAAGGTTCCCCCAGAACCCCCCCCCGGGGCCCAAAGGGCCCCTCCCCCCTCTCCCTCCATCTCCTCCCTCCTCCTCCCCTTCCCCTCCCTTCCTCCCCCTCCCCTCCCTCCTCCTCCTCCCCCTCCTCCTCCTCCCCTCTCCTCCTCTCTCCTCCCTCCTCCTCCTCCCCTCCCTTTCCCTCCCCCATTTTTTTATACTTTTTTGTGCATTGAGACACAGAACGACCCCCTCCCCCCGGCCCCTCCCCCCTCCAAAGGTCTGATTTTTCAAAGTTCATTTTGAATTTCCTTCGTTGAAATGCAAGAGTTGGAATGTTTCAGTAGTGTTTGGTTGTGGTTTACCTTGTCACAGTTACATTTTCTTGATTTTTCAGAGTTCATTTTGAATTTCTTTCGTTGAAATGCAAGAGTTGGAATATTTCAGTAGTATTTGGTTGTGATTTACCTTGTCACAGTTACATTTTCTTGATTTTTTCAAAGTTCATTTTGAATTTCCTTCGTTGAAATGCAAGAGTTGGAATGTTTCAGTAGTGTTTGGTGTGGTTTTACCTTGTCACAGTTACATTTTCTTGATTTTTCAAAGTTCATTTTGAATTTCTTTCGTTGAAATGCAAGAGTTGGAATATTTCAGTAGTGTTTGGGTGTGGTTTACCTTGTCACAGTTACATTTTCTTGATTTTTCAAAGTTCATTTTGAATTTCTTTCATTGAAATGCAAGAGTTGGAATATTTTAGTAGTGTTTGGTTTACCTTGTCACAGTTACATTTTTGATTTTTCAAAGTTCATTTTGAATTTCTTTCATTGAAATGCAAGAGTTGGAATATTTCAGTAGTGTTTGGTTGTGGTTTACCTTGTCACTGTTACATTTTCTTGATTTTTCAAAGTTCATTTGAATTTCTTTTGTTGAAAGGCAAGAGTTGGAATATTTCAGTAGTGTGTTGTTGTAGTTTACCTTGTCACAGTTACATTTTCTTGATTTTTCAAAGTTCGTTTTGAATTTCTTTTGTTGAAATGCAAGAGTTGGAATATTTCAGTAGTGTTCGATTGTGGTTTACCTTGTCACAGTTACATTTTCTTAATTTTTCAAAGTTCATTTTGAATTTCTTTCGTTGAAATGCAAGAGTTGGAATATTTCAGTAGTGTTTCGTTGTGGTTTACCTTGTCACAGTTACATTTTCTGATTCTTCAAAGTTCATTTTGAATTTCTTTCATTGAAATGTAAGAGTTGGAATATTTCAGTAGTGTTTGGTTGTGGTTTACCTTGTCACAGTTACATTTTCTTGATTTTTCAAAGTTCATTTGAATTTCTTTCGTTGAAATGCAAGAGTTGGAATATTTCAGTAGTGTTTGGTTGTGGTTTACCTTGTCACACTTACATTTTCTTGATTTTTCAAAGTTCATTTTGAATTTCTTTCGTTGAAATGAAAGAGTTGGAATATTTTAGTAGTGTTTTGGTTGTGGTTTACCTGTCACACTTACATTTTCTTGATTTTTCAAAGTTCATTTTGAATTTCTTTCGTTGAAATGCAAGAGTTGGAATATTTCACTAGTGTTTGGTAGTGGTTTACCTTGTCACAGTTAAATTTTCTTGATTTTTCAAAGTTCATTTTGAATTTTTTTTTTTTTCGTTGAAATGCAAGAGTTGGAATATTTCAGTAGTGTTTGGTTGTGGTTACCTTGTCACAGTTACATTTTCTTGATTTTTCAAAGTTCATTTTGAATTTCCTTCGTTGAAATGCAAGAGTTGGAATATTTCAGTAGTGTTTGGTTGTGGTTTACCGTGTCACAGTTACATTTTCTTGATTTTTCAAAGTTTATTTCGAATTTCTTTCGTTGAAATGCAAGAGTTGGAATATTTAAGTAGTGTTTGGTTGTGGTTTACCTTGTCACAGTTACATTTTCTGGATTTTTCAAAGTTCATTTTGAATTTCCTTCGTTGAAATGCAAGAGTTGGAATATTTCAGTAGTGTTTGGTTGTGGTTTACCTTGTCACAGTTACATTTTCCTGATTTTTCAAAGTTCATTTTGAATTTCTTTCATTGAAATGCAAGAGTTGGAATATTTCAGTAGTGTTTGGTTGTGGTTTACCTTGTCACAGTTACATCTTCTTGATTTTTCAAAGTTCATTTTGAATTTCTTTCATTGAAATGCAAGAGTTGGAATATTTCAGTAGTGTTTGGTTATGGTTTACCTTGTCACAGTTACATTTTCTTGATTTTTCAAAGTTCATTTTGAATTTCTTTCGTTGAAATGCAAGAGTTGGAATATTTCAGTAGTGTGCTGTTGTAGTTTACCCTGTCACAGTTACATTCCCTTAATTTTTCAAAGTTCATTTTGAATTTCTTTCGTTGAAATGCAAGAGTTGGAATATTTCAGTAGTGTTTGGTTGTGGTTTACCTTGTCACAGTTACATTTTCATAATTTTTCAAAGTTCATTTGAATTTCTTTCGTTGAAATGCAAGAGTTGGAATATTTCAGTAGTGTTTCGTTGTGGTTTACCTTGTCACAGTTACATTTTCTTGATTTTTCAAAGTTCATTTTGAATTTCTTCATTGAAATGCAAGAGTTGGAATATTTCAGTAGTGTTTGGTTGTGGTTTACCTTGTCACACTTACATTCTCATGATTTTTCAAAGTTCATTTTGAATTTCTTTCGTTGAAATGCAAGAGTTGGAATATTTCAGTTGTGTTTCGTTGTGGTTTACCTTGTCACAGTTACATTTTCTTGATTTTTCAAAGTTCATTTTGAATTTCTTTCGTTGAAATGCAAGAGTTGGAATATTTCAGTAGTGTTTGGTTGTGGTTTACCTTGTCACAGTTACATTTTCTTGATTCTTCAAAGTTCATTTTGAATTTCTTTCGTTGAAATGCAAGAGTTGGAATATTTCAGTAGTGTTTGGTTGTGGTTTACCGTGTCACAGTTGCATTTTCTTGATTTTTCAAAGTTCATTTTGAATTTCTTTCATTGAAATGCAAGAGTTGGAATATTTCAGTAGTGTTTGGTTGTGGTTTACCTTGTCACAGTTACATTTTCTTGATTTTTCAAAGTTTATTTTGAATTTTTTTCGTTGAAATGCAAGAGTTGGAATGTTTCAGTAGTGTTTGGTTGTGGTTTACCTTGTCACAGTTACATTTTCTTGATTTTTCAAAGTTCATTTTGAATTTCTTTCGTTGAAATGCAAGACTTGGAATATTTCAGTAGTGTTTGGTTGTGGTTTACCTTGTCACAGTTACATTTTTCTTGATTTTTCAAAGTTCATTTGAATTTCCTTCGTTGAAATGCAAGAGTTGGAATGTTTCAGTAGTGTTTGGTTGTGGTTTACCTTGTCACAGTTACATTTTCTTGATTTTTCAAAGTTCATTTTGAATTTCCTTCGTTGAAATGCAAGAGTTGGAATGTTTCAGTAGTGTTTCGTTGTGGTTTTACCTTGTCACAGTTACATTTTTCTTGATTTTTCAAAGTTCATTTTGAATTTCTTTCGTTGAAATGCAAGAGTTGGAATATTTCAGTAGTGTTTGGGTGTGGTTTACCTTGTCACAGTTACATTTTCTTGATTTTTCAAAGTTCATTTGAATTTCTTTCATTGAAATGCAAGAGTTGGAATATTTTAGTAGTTTTTGGTTTACATTGTCACAGTTACATTTTCTTGATTTTTCAAAGTTCATTTTGAATTTCTTTCATTGAAATGCAAGAGTTGGAATATTTCAGTAGTGTTTGGTTGTGGTTTACCTTGTCACTGTTACATTTTCTTGATTTTTCAAAGTTCATTTTGAATTTCTTTTGTTGAAAGGCAAGAGTTGGAATATTTCAGTAGTGTGTTGTTGTAGTTTACCTTGTCACAGTTACATTTTCTTGATTTTTCAAAGTTCATTTTGAATTTCTTTTGTTGAAATGCAAGAGTTGGAATATTTCAGTAGTGTTTGATTGGTTTACCTTGTCACAGTTACATTTTCTTAATTTTTCAAAGTTCATTTTGAATTTCTTTCGTTGAAATGCAAGAGTTGGAATATTTCAGTAGTGTTTCGTTGTGGTTTACCTTGTCACAGTTACATTTTCTTGATTTTTCAAAGTTCATTTTGAATTTCTTTCATTGAAATGTAAGAGTTGGAATATTTCAGTAGTGTTTGGTTGTGGTTTACCTTGTCACAGTTACATTTTCTTGATTTTTCAAAGTTCATTTGAATTTCTTTCGTTGAAATGCAAGAGTTGGAATATTTCAGTAGTGTTTGGTTGTGGTTTACCTTGTCACACTTACATTTTCTTGATTTTTCAAAGTTCATTTTGAATTTCTTTCGTTGAAATGCAAGAGTTGGAATATTTTAGTAGTGTTTGGTTGTGGTTTACCTTGTCACACTTACATTTTCTTGATTTTTCAAAGTTCGTTTTGAATTTCTTTCGTTGAAATGCAAGAGTTGGAATATTTCACTAGTGTTTGGTAGTGGTTTACCTTGTCACAGTTAAATTTTCTTGATTTTTCAAAGTTCATTTTGAATTTTTTTCGTTGAAATGCAAGAGTTGGAATATTTCAGTAGTGTTTGGTTGTGGTTTACCTTGTCACAGTTACATTTTCTTGATTTTTCAAAGTTCATTTTGAATTTCCTTCGTTGAAATGCAAGAGTTGGAATATTTCAGTAGTGTTTGGTTGTGGTTTACCGTGTCACAGTTACATTTTCTTGATTTTTCAAAGTTTATTTCGAATTTCTTTCGTTGAAATGCAAGAGTTGGAATATTTAAGTAGTGTTTGGTTGTGGTTTACCTTGTCACAGTTACATTTTCTGGATTTTTTAAAGTTCATTTTGAATTTCCTTCGTTGAAATGCAAGAGTTGGAATATTTCAGTAGTGTTTGGTTGTGGTTTACCTTGTCACATTTACATTTTCCTGATTTTTCAAAGTTCATTTTGAATTTCTATCATTGAAATGCAAGAGTTGGAATATTTCAGTAGTGTTTGGTTGTGGTTTACCTTGTCACAGTTACATCTTCTTGATTTTTCAAAGTTCATTTTGAATTTCTTTCATTGAAATGCAAGAGTTGGAATATTTCAGTAGTGTTTGGTTGTGGTTTACCTTGTCACAGTTACATTTTCTTGATTTTTCAAAGTTCATTTTGAATTTCTTTCGTTGAAATGCAAGAGTTGGAATATTTCAGTAGTGTGCTGTTGTAGTTTACCCTGTCACAGTTACATTCCCTTAATTTTTCAAAGTTCATTTTGAATTTCTTTCGTTGAAATGCAAGATTTGGAATATTTCAATAGTGTTTGGTTGTGGTTACCTTGTCACAGTTACATTTTCATAATTTTTCAAAGTTCATTTTGAATTTCTTTCGTTGAAATGCAAGAGTTGGAATATTTCAGTAGTGTTTCGTTGTGGTTTACCTTGTCACAGTTACATTTTCTTGATTTTTCAAAGTTCATTTTGAATTTCTTTCATTGAAATGCAAGAGTTGGAATATTTCAGTAGTGTTTGGTTGTGGTTTACCTTGTCACACTTACATTCTCATGATTTTTCAAAGTTCATTTTGAATTTCTTCGTTGATATGCAAGAGTTGGAATATTTCAGTTGTGTTTCGTTGTGGTTTAGCTTGTCACAGTTACATTTTCTTGATTTTTCAAAGTTCATTTTGAATTTCTTTCGTTGAAATGCAAGAGTTGGAATATTTCAGTAGTGTTTGGTGTGTGGTTTACCTTGTCACAGTTACATTTTCTTGGTTCTTCAAAGTTCATTTTGAATTTCTTTCGTTGAAATGCAAGAGTTGGAATATTTCAGTAGTGTTTGGTTGTGGTTTACCGTGTCACAGTTGCATTTTCTTGATTTTTCAAAGTTCATTTCGAATTTCTTTCGTTGAAATGCAAGAGTTGGAATATTTCAGTAGTGTTTGGTTGTGGTTTACCTTGTCACAGTTACATTTTCCTGATTTTTCAAAGTTCATTTTGAATTTCTTTCATTGAAATGCAAGAGTTGGAATATTTCAGTAGTGTTTGGTTGTGGTTTACCTTGTCACAGTTACATTTTCTTGATTTTTCAAAGTTCATTTTGAATTTCTATCGTTGAAATGCAAGGGTTGGAATATTTCAGTAGTGTTTCGTTGTTGTTTACTTTGTCAGAGTTACATCCTCTTTATATTTTCAAAGTTCATTATGGATTTCTTTAGTTGAAATATGTTTTGTCGTGCTTTACCTTGACACAGTTAAATTTCCTGATTTTTGTTAGGTTAGGTTAGGCTAGATCAAGTTAGATTAAGGTTAAGTTAGGTTAGGTTAGGTTAGCCTACGTATGCGCGCGCACGTAGGCTAACCTAACCTAACTTAACCTTAATCTAACTTGATCTAGCCTAACCTAACCTAACAAAAATCAGGAAATTTAACTGTGTCAAGGTAAAGCACTACAAAACATATTTCAACTAAAGAAATCCAAAATGAACTTTGACAAATAAAGAGAATGTAGCTCTGACAAAGTAAACAACAACGAAACACTACTGAAATATTCCAACCCTTGCATTTCAACGATAGAAATTCAAAATGAACTTTGAAAAATCAAGAAAATGTAACTGTGACAAGGTAAATCACCACAGCCAAACACTACTGAAATATTCCAACTCTTGCATTTCAAGGAAAGAAATTTAGATGAACTTTGAAAAATCAAGAAAATGTAACTGTGACAAGGTAAACCACAAGCAAACACTACTGAAATATTCCAACTCTTGCATTTCAACAAAAGAAATTCAAAATGAACTTTGAAAAATCAAGAAAGTGTAACTGTGACAAGGTAAACCACAACCAAACACTACTGAAATATTCCAACTCTTGCTTTTCAACGAAAGAAATTCAAAATGAACTTTGAAAAATCAAGAAAATGTAACTGTGACAAGGTAAACCACAACCAAACACTACTGAAATATTCCAACTCTTGCATTTCAACGAAAGAAATTCAAAATGAACTTGGAAAAATCAAGAAAATGTAACTGTGACAAGGTAAACCACAACCAAACACTACTGAAATATTCCAACTCTTGCATTTCAACGAAAGAAATTCAAAATGAACTTAGAAAAATCAAGAGAATGTAAGTGTGACAAGGTAAACCATAACCAAACACTACTGAAATATTCCAACTCTTGCGTTTCAATGAAAGAAATTCAAAATGAACTTTGAAAAATCAAGAAAATGTAACTGTGACAAGGTAAAAACACAACGAAACACTACTGAAATATTCCAACTCTTGCATTGCAACGAAAGAAATTCAAAATGAACTTTGAAAAAATTATGAAAATGTAACTGTGACAAGGTAAACCACAACCAAACACTACTGAAATATTCCAGCTCTTGCATTTCAACGAAAGAAATTCAAAATGAACTTTGAAAAATTAAGGGAATGTAACTGTGACAAGGTAAACTACAACAACACACTACTGAAATATTCCAACTCTTGCATTTCAACGAAAGAAATTCAAAATGAACTTTGAAAAATCAAGAAAATGTAACTGTGACAAGGTAAACCACAACCAAACACTACTGAAATATTCCAACTCTTGCATTTAAATGAAAGAAATTCAAAATGAACTTTGAAAAATCAAGAAAATGTAACTGTGACAAGGTAAACCACAACCAAACACTATTGAAATATTCCAACTCTTGCATTTAAATGAAAGAAATTCAAAATGAACTTTGAAAAATCAAGAAAATGTAACTGTGACAAGGTAAACCA
This sequence comes from Artemia sinica, assembly GCA_027921565.1. NCBI lineage: Eukaryota > Metazoa > Arthropoda > Branchiopoda > Anostraca > Artemiidae > Artemia > Artemia sinica. The sequence goes on from CM051269.1 coordinate 53,446,608, forward strand.
CAGCCAAACACTACTGAAATATTCCAACTCTTACATTTCAAGGAAAGAAATTCAGATGAACTTTGAAAAATCAAGAAAATGTAACTGTGACAAGGTAAACCACAAGCAAACACTACTGAAATATTCCAACTCTTGCATTTCAACAAAAGAAATTCAAAATGAACTTTGAACCACTACCAAACACTAATGAAATATTCCAACTCTTGCATTTCAACGAAATAAATCAAAATGAACTTTGAAAAATCAAGAAAATGTAACTGTGACAAGGTAAACCACAACGAAACACAACTGAAATATTCCAACTCTTGCATTTCAACGAAAGAAATTCAAAATGAACTTTGAAAAATTAAGAAAATGTAACCATGACAAGGTAAACCACAACCAAACACTACTGAAATATTCCAACTCTTGCATTTCAACGAAAGAAGTTCAAAATGAACTTTGAAAAATCAAGAAAATGTAACTGTGACAAGGTGAACCACAACCAAACACTACTGAAATATTCCAACTCTTGCATTTCAACGCAAGAAATTCAAAATGAACTTTGAAAAATCAAGAGAATGTAACTCTGACAAGGTAAACCACAACCAAACACTACTGAAATATTCCAACTCTTGCATTTCAACGAAAGAAATTCGAAATGAACTTTGAAAAATCAAGAAAATGTAACTGTGACAAGGTAAACCACAACCAAACACTACTGAAATATTCCAACTCTTGCTTTTCAATGAAAGAAATTCAAAATGAACTTTGAAAAATCAGGAAAATGTAACTGTGACAAGGTAAACCACAACCAAACACTACTGAAATATTCCAACTCTTGCATTCAACGAAAGAAATTCGAAATGAACTTTGAAAAATCAAGAAAATGTAACTGTAACTGTGACAAGGTAAACCACAACCAAACACTACTGAAATATTCCAACTCTTGCATTTCAATGAAAGAAATTCAAAATGAACTTTGAAAAATCAGGAAAATGTAACTGTGACAAGGTAAACCACAACCAAACACTACTGAAATATTCCAACTCTTGCATTTCAACGAAAGAAATTCGAAATGAACTTTGAAAAATCAAGAAAATGTAACTGTGACACGGTAAACCACAACCAAACACTACTGAAATATTCCAACTCTTGCATTTCAACGAAAGAAATTCAAAAAATGAACTTTGAAAAATCAAGAAAATGTAACTGTGACATGGTAAACCACAACCAAACACTACTGAAATATTCCAACTCTTGCATTTCAACGAAAGAAATTCAAAATGAACTTTGAAAAATCAAGAAAATGTAACTGTGACAAGGTAAACCACAACGAAACACAACTGAAATATTCCAACTCTTGCATTTCAACGAAAGAAATTCAAAATGAACTTTAAAAAATCAAGAGAATGTAAGTGTGGAAAGGTAAACCACAACCAAACACTACTGAAATATTCCAACTCTTGCATTTCAATGAAAGAAATTCAAAATGAACTTTGAAAATCAAGAAAATGTAACTGTGACAAGGTAAACCACAACGAAACACTACTGAAATATTCCAACTCTTGCATTTTAACGAAAGAAATTCAAAATGAACTTTGAAAAATCAAGAAAATGTAACTGTGACAAGGTAAACCGCGACAAAAACACTACTGATATATTCCAACTCTTGCATTTCAACGAAAAAAAAATTCAAAATGAACTTTGAAAAATCAGGAAAATGTAACTGTGACAAGGTAAACCACAACCAAACACTACTGAAATATTCCAACTCTTGCATTTCAACGAAAGAAATTCGAAATGAACTTTGAAAAATCAAGAAAATGTAACTGTGACACGGTAAACCACAACTAAACACTACTGAAATTCCCAACTATTGCATTTCAACGAAAGAAATTCAAAATGAACTTTGAAAAATCAAGAAAATGTAACTGTGACAAGGTAAATCACAACCAAACACTACTGAAATATTCCAACTCTTGCATTTCAATGAAAAAAATTCAAAATGAACTTTGAAAAATCAAGAAAATGTAACTGTGACAAGGGAAACCACTACCAAACACTACTGAAATATTCCAACTCTTGCATTTCAACGAAAGAAATTCAAAATGAACTTTGAAAAATCAAGAAAATGTAACTGTGACAAGGTAAACCACAACGAAACACAACTGAAATATTCCAACTCTTGCATTTCAACGAAAGAAATTCAAAATGAACTTTGAAAAATTAAGAAAATGTAACCATGACAAGGTAAACCACAACCAAACACTACTGAAATATTCCAACTCTTGCATTTCAAACGAAAGAAGTTCAAAATGAACTTTGAAAAATCAAGAAAATGTAACTGTGACAAGGTGAACCACAACCAAACACTACTGAAATATTCCAACTCTTGCATTTCAGCGAAAGAAATTCAAATGAACTTTGAAAAATCAAGAGAATGTAACTCTGACAAGGTAAACCACAACCAAACACTACTGAAATATTCCAACTCTTGCATTTCAATGAAAGAAATTCAAAATGAACTTTGAAAAATCAGGAAAATGTAACTGTGACAAGGTAAACCACAACCAAACACTACTGAAATATTCCAACTCTTGCATTTCAACGAAAGAAATTCGAAATGAACTCTGAAAAATCAAGAAATTTTAACTGTGACACGGTAAACCACAACCAAAACACTACTGAAATATTCCAACTCTTGCATTTCAACGAAGGAAATTCAAAATGAACTTTGAAAAATCCAGAAAATGTAACTGTGACAAGGTAAACCACAACCAAACACTACTGAAATATTCCAACTCTTGCATTTCAACGAAAGAAATTCGAAATAAAGTTTGAAAAATCAAGAAAATGTAACTGTGACACGGTAATGTAACTGTGACAAGGTAAACCACAACCAAACACTACTGAAACATTCCAACTCTTGCATTTCAACGAAGGAAATTCAAAATGAACTTTGAAAAATCAGACCTTTGGAGGGGGGAGGGGCGGGGGGAGGGGGGTCGCTCTGTGTCTCAATGCACAAAAAAAGTATAAAAATGGGGGAGGGAAGGGGAGGGGAGGAGAGGAGGAGGAGGAGGGAGGAGGAGGAGGGGAGGAGCAGGGGAGGGGAGGGGAGGGGAAGGAGGGGAGGGGAAGGGGAGGAGGGGGGAGGAGAGGGGGGAGGGGCCCTTTGGGCCCCGGGGGGGTCTGGGGGAACCTTGAGGGCCGGGGGGCCCTTTGGGAGCCCAGTGGACCTTTGAGGACCGGTGGCTTCCTTCGGGGTTGGGGTAGAGGGATTGGAACCCTTTGGGGTTGGGGTAGGGGGATCGGAACCCTTTGGGTTGTGGTATAGGACCTCACAACACTGTTCAAATGGAACTTGTGTATTATAACGACCACAGAGTTTGACCCTCAAATTCTCTTCTAAAACCTTTCCTAAAATCTTCTTTTAAAATGTCTCTAACTGTTTCGCCAAAATAATTCCATAACCTGTCTAAAACAGTTTCGCCCAAATAATCCCTAAACGTAAATTCAGCGTGTTCCTTTTGTTTTTGGCATCTCTGCGCTGAGGCATTTCAAATTAATAAGAAACCTGATTCCCGCGCTAAAACAATTCATCGCTAAGATGTTTCTTTGAGAATTGTTTCCATGGCGTTTGGTTATTAATATCTTTTGGAGTTCGACCAAAAGAGTTGTTTCCGAGGCAAAGACATTAATGACTTGGATCTATTCCTGGAGAAATGTTGACAGTATCATAAATTGCTGTTGACATCCGTAAATGTGAGAAAGTTTCTGTTTTTTCATTCTCAGTGAGAAAACCATAAACCACGTGGTCATGTCACGACTGGTACGTACCCCCTTCTACTAACAGGCTCATTCGATTGGAAATTAAAGGGCTAGTGCCCTTTTTAATAGTCGAAAATGATTGGAGGGCAAGTCCCCCCCCCACTCCCACATTCCCCCGAACACATCCAATCAAAATTTAGAGATAGCCATTTTGTTCAGCGTAGTTGATTTCCAGATAGAAAATATATTTTGAGGAGGATGCTCCCCCACAACCCTCAGGGCAAGGGTTTTAAGTTATGCCCTGGGGGCATATAAGGTTCTTATAGAAGGCGTTGTCGTAGAATACCTGAAGGCCCAATGAGAGTTAGAATGTTTTGGTATTAACGCACACCTATTAGGTCTCTGCTCTCCTCCCTAACAAGGAAAGAAACAGAGTGTAAGGCAGTGGCGGATCCAAGGGAGGGGAGAGGGGGTGCCCCCCTTAACGTAGTCTAAAGTAATGTAATTTACTTAATTAACGCAAGATTGCGTTAATTGAACTTGCTCCTAACGCAAGTTTATCGGATCAACCTATTTTGCACCCCCCTAAAAGAATCCTGGATCCACCCCTGGTGTAAGGGCACTATAAATTTTAATTTGTAATTCAATGAACCCCGTTCCAAAGTTTATGCGACCACCTCTTCTACATAAAGTGCCCCTGGAAAAATAAATAAGTATTAATTCTTTGAACCCTTATGGCTCTTTACTTAAGTAACGCTATAGCATTGCTTCTGACCTAAAAAGTTGAGTAGAAATTTCAGCTTGCATTTTTATGAATATCCGAAATTATCTGAGGGGAATATGTTTGCGGGAGCATATTTCACGGCTGGGAAATTTCTGCTGGGTGGAATTTAACGTGGGAGAATTATCAGCAGGAAAAGAAAATCTTCTTGGATGGGGGAGGAATTCCCAAGGGTTGAGTTTTCCAAATGTGAATTATTCAGGGAGGGGAAGACTAAACCCATTCGATAATGTTCTAAATTTTACATCTGAAAGTAACGGGAATAAAGAATCAACGGAAATGTCAGAGCTAGCACTTCTGGTTCCTTTAGACGATTATTTTCGTGTCTTTTGACAAAAAGACATTTTCAAAAGACAGATTATTTTCATTGGTATTACTTTCTCTGTGGCTGCAAAATTATGCATGTGAGGGGGGAGACTTCCCCCCACCACTGTTTACGCTAAGGTTTCAGTTTTTATCTCAAGGCTTAAAAAGGAACGCAATGCGATAAAAGTATAGCTCAAAATAACATATATACAATAATATATGCATGTAACACGGAACAATTAATCAAAATTGCGTATTATGAGTTGAGGCTCATCCAAATCATGGGCCAGGGGGCATGAAAGCAACCCTGCAATAACTAAAAATATAAAGTATTTTTGAGTACAACTTCCACAACTCAAACGGTCCAACATTCTACAGCCCAAAGAGTCTCTACTAATCTCCTAAATCGGGAACGGAGGAGATAAGTGAAGTTCCGCCCCTTATTGGTTGAGTCGCCAACCTCACCCTTACCCTCTCCTACTGTCTACGCTAAAGTTTTCTTCTTTATGCCAACTACGCTGTCCCCACTCCAAAGGCTTTAATAAGGTAAAGTTTTGTATGGGAAGAATACATAGTAAATCTATTATAAAATACTAAAAATTACAGCCATACTCAAAATAAGGTTAAAATACATACTTTGCGATAAATACTAAATTATTGTGGCACAAAAAATCCGAAAAATGGTCTAATCAAAATGATGCTGTTCTTTCTTCATCAACAAATGGAATAGCCTAGCAAGATCCATTCATTGTTGCATGAAAAAATCAGGTTTGATTTTTCAGAGGCATGTAAATTAAGTTGTGTATAGCAAAGGCCATAAGGCTTCAATGTTTTATTATTATTAATTTAAAAAAAATCTTACATAAAAATAAGTTTTCTAAGAAGAGTAAAGAGCCATATTGAACTCAGGACCAGCAGAAATTAATTCCTATTATAGTTAAAACTCAAAAAGACCAGAAATTACCCCAAACGAACAGAAATTAAAATTAACTATCTTACAAACGTAAAGATAACCGGTGCAAACATAAATAAATGAATAAATCTTATATAGTTTCAATATTTTTTATTATTTTCCCCCCAGAGCTGCTTCATATACAAGGGTTAAAAATACCATTTTATTAAAAATAGTTGAAAGGTTAAGTAACAAAACTCTGGCGTCGACAAAACCCCCTAGGGCCCGGGGGCAGGAAGGGATTCTCGTATAAACTTCAGAGAGGGCTCATTTGATTGCAAATCGTAAGTTCTGGTCCAGCTCTTAAGAGTCAAAATTGATCGAAGGGCAAATAACCCCCCCCCCCCCCCCACGCCCTTTTCCCCACCCCTTTCTTTGAATTAATTCTGTTTATACCTGAAGGTCGAATGAGAGTTAAAATGTTTTGGTATTAACACACACTTATTAGGCATCTGCTCTCCTCCCTAACAAGGAAAAAACAGAGAGTGTAAGGCAGTGGCGGATCCAGGGGAGGGGACACTCCCCCACAATCCTCAAGGCAAGGATTTTAAGTTAAACCCTGGGGACATATAAGGTTTTTAGAGAGAAGGGGGTGTCGTAGAAACTTCAAAAAAAGGCTCATTCGATTTGAAATTCAAAGGGCTAGTGCCCTTTTTTAATAGTCGAAAGTGATTTGAGGGCAACTAACCCCCCTCTCACGCCCACCTTTTTTCCCAAACACTTCCAATCAAAATTTTGAGACAGCCATTAAATTAAACATAGTTTTAAGTTCTGGAAATTAGGTCTTTGAGGATGACAACTCCCCCACAGCCCTCAGGGAAAGGGTTGTAATTTAAGGATTCTCCGAATCCTTCCCATTATTTCTTATGGAAGGGATGCTCGTATAAACTTTAGAGAGGGCTCATTTGACTGAAAATTGAAAGTTCTTGTTCACTTTTTAAGAGAGTCAAAAGAGATTGGAGGGTAACTAGCCCCCCCTCCTCCAAGCCATAAATGCATCAGATAAAAATTTTGAGATAGACATTTTGTTAAAATAGTTCAAAGTTCTGATAAAAAAAAAATTCCGGTGTCGACACAGCCCACCAGGGCCCGGGGGTAGGTGTTTTAAGTTATGCCCTGGGGCGTAACTTATTAAGGGGGGTTTATAACTTATGGGAAGAAGACATAGGAAATCTATTATAATTATCCAACTATAAGGTTAAAATACATACTCTGTGATAGATGCAAAATTGCTTTGGCATACAAAAATCCTATTAAGGTCAATTCCAAACAGTCGTGATCCCTTTGTGTCAGCAAGTGAAATGGTCTAAACTCCCTTATTGGAGCTATTTTTTCAATCCATTCATTGTTGTCAATTGCTGTCCACAAGTTATGCAAGCTGTCTATTGTTCATATATAAGGTTTTTATCAAAGAGGTAATCGTATAGACTTTGAAAAAAGCCTCATTCGATTTAAATTGAAAGTTCTAGATCTGTTTTTTAAAGTCAAGAATAATCGGACAGTAAGTACCCCCCCCCCTCCATGCCATAAAAACTTGAAAATTTTTGCAATCAAAAACGAACAAAAATTAATTTAAAAAAACTTTCCAAAAAGTAAGTTTTTCAAAGAAAAGTAAAGGCCATTTTAAACTCAAGCTCAGTTGATACGAATACCTGTTAAAATTCAAACTCAAAACGACCAGAAATTACTATTAAAGAATAAATGAAACCCAAAACGAACAGAAATTAAATAAACAATCATAGCAAAAAACATACAACAAGTAATAATATAAATGAATAAATAAATCTTAAAGCGAGTAATGCTTAGATTGAATATGAAAATCAAGCTTAAAACAAAAACATATGTTTTGCTATTAAAGTATAAATGAAACTTAAAACGATCAGAAATTAAATAAACAATCAATGCGAACAAACATACAACATATATTAATGTAAATGAACAAATAAATCTTAAAAACGAGTGAAACTTAAAAAGAATATGCAAATCAAGTTTGAATCGAATAAAAATAACTACAAACAAGAGTTTGGGTATCGCCTCACTGCAGAAGCCTAAAACCTACTGCGTCATTGGCGCTTTACTGAAAACAATTCTTTGAAATGTTTTCACTTTTGTAACTTTAAGAAATCAAAAATTAATTAGGATTTTAGGGAATAAATATCAGCACATGTATATTAAATTGACAATGCACATTTTTTTTCAGTAAACTCATTTGAATTTTTTTCCGTAAAGTACAAATTATATTCTGGCTTTTAGAAAGCATAGGGGTTTTGAACTCTACTCATATTAATTTATGCTCGTTTTGAAAAAACTATTCCCAAATGCCCATGGATGTCCAAAGGTCTGATCAATGCTACACATATGAAGGCGTCTCTGTTCAAGGTTGCATGTAAAAGTAAAACACAGGATGATTTTTTGAAGTATCAATTTAAAAAACTTTTTGCACAAAATAAGTTTTTCAAAGAAAAGTAAAGAGCTCCATTAAACAAAAAATGAGCAAAAATGAAATCAAATAATCTACCAAGCTCGAAACTACCACAAATCAGCATCGATAAATAAATGAAACCCAAAACGAACAGAAATCACAAAAAAATAACATAAGTTGGGCACAAAACCTCTATGCCTTCCCAAGGCCAGAACAAAATTTGCACTTTACTGAAAAAATATAAATGTTTTTACTTTTATAAACTTTAATAAATCAAATAATTTTAACATTTTGATTAATAAACATCATTATGTTTATATTAAACTGACAATGCACATTCATTTGTGTTTTTTTTCAGTAAAGTGCAAATTTTGTTCTCGCCTTGGGAAGGCATAGGGGTTTTGCGCCCAACTTATGTTAATTTCTGCTCGTTTTCAGTTTCACTCGGTTACTTTTTGTAATTTCTGTTCGTTTTGGGTTTCATTTATTTATCGATGCTGATTTTGTGGTAGTTTCGAGCTTGGTAGATTATTTGATTTTATTTTTGCTCATTTTTGTGTTTAATGGAGTTCTTTACTTTTCTTTCAAAAACTTATTTTGTGGAAAAAGTTTTTTAAATTAATTTCTGTTCGTTGTATGTTGACATAGTCTTTTCAGGGAAAAAGAAAATAACACTTTAAATCTTTTCGTTTTTTAAGACTTTATAGTTTGGCCTGCTATTTGAATGCTGGAGAAAAATTTTCAGCAATTTTTAACAACATACACCATTTTGAAAATCTGGACACAAATAGTACTGTTTAACTTAGTTTCATACCTCCACTAGTTGACCTGAAATGGAAAACTTGATACCATTGGCAAAAAAATATGTTTACTCTCTTTGATAGCTTGAATACACTTACACTATTTTGATTTGGTTAAATTTTAAGAGCAGAAGTAGCCTCGAAAGTTTGAACATAATACCCTCAGTTGTTCTTGGGATACTGCTCAGATGCCTTATTGGGAATTAGCATTATCACATTGCATTTTGAATTAATCTTAAGGCAACATTTAGTTTTGAAACATATTGGGCAAATGAGAGGGAGGACGTTTGTGTAAAAACCTCCTCAAAAATATATTTTCTATCTGGAAATCAACTACGCTGAACAAAATGACTATCTCAAAATTTTGCTTGGATGTGTTTGGGGAATGATGGGCACGGGGGGGGGGTGATAATTGCCCTCCATCACTTTCGACTATCAAAAAGGGTACTAGCCCTTTGAATTTCCAATCGAATTAGCCTGTTTTGAGGTTTCTACGACAACGCCTTCTATAAAAACCTTGTATGCCCCAGGGCATAACTTAAAACCCTTGCCCTGAGGGTTGTGAGGGAGTGTCCTCCTCAAAAACATATTTTCTGTCTGGAAAACAACTACACTGAACACAATGGCTATCTCAAAATTTTGATTGGATGTGTTTGGGGGAATGATGGGCGTGGGGGGGGGGCTAGTTGCCCTCCAATCACTTTCGACTATTAAAAAGGGCACTAGCCACTCCAATTTCCAATCGAATGAGCCCTTTTTGAAGTTTCTCTACGACAAAGCCTTCTATAGAAACCTTATATGCCCCCAGGGCATAACTTGAAACCCTTGCCCTGAGGGTTGAGGGGGACTTTTCTCCTCAAAAACATATTTTCTATCTGGAAATCAACTACGCTGAACAAAATTGCTATCTCAAAATTTTGATTGGATGTTTTTGGGGGAATGATGGGCGTGGGGGGGGGGGCTAGTTGTCCTCCAATCACTTTTGACTATTAAAAAGGGTACTAGCCCTTTGAATTTCCAATCGAATGAGCCCTTTTGAAGTTTCTACGACAACGCTTTCAATAAAACTTTATATGCCCCTAGGGCATAACTTACAACCCTTGCACTGACGGCTCTGAGGGGGTTATCATCCTAAAAGACAAAATTTCCAGAACTTTCAACTACGTTGAACAAAATGGATATCTCAAAATTTTAATTCGATGTGTTTGGGAAAATGGTGGGCGTTAGAGGGGCGTTAGTCGCTATACAATCACTTTCAACTATTAAAAAAGGCACTAGCCCTTTCAATTTCCAATTGAATGAGCCGTTTAGTTTCTACGACAATGCTTTCAATAAAAACTTTATATGCCCCCAGTGCATAACTTACAATCCTTGCCCTGAGGGCTGTGGGGGGAGGGGTTGTCATCCTTAAAGACCTAATTTCCAAAACTTTCAATTACGTTGAATAAAATAGCTATCTAAAAAATTCGATTGGATGTGTTTGGGGAAAGGTGGGCGTGAGAGGGGGGTTAGTTGCCCTCAAATCACTTTCGACTATTAAAAAGGGTACTAGTCCTTTGAATTTCAAATCAAATTAGCCCTTTTTCAAGTTTCTACGATTTTTCTCAAAACAAAGATTTCAATAAAAACCTTATATGCCCCCAGGGCATAACTTATAATCCTTGCCCTGAGGGTTTTGGGGGAGTGTTCTCCTCAAAAATATGCTTTCTTTCTGGAAATCAACTACTCTGAACCAAATGGCTATCTCAAAATTTTTACTGGATGTTTTTGGGGGAAAGATGGGTGTTGGGGGGCTAGTTGCCCTCCAACCACTTTTGATTATTAAAAAGGGCACTAGCCCTTTGAATTTCCAGTCGAATGAGTTTTTATTGAAGTTTCTACGAAAACGCCTTCTTTAAAAACCTTATATACCCCCAGGGCATAACTTAAAAACCTTGCCCTGGGGGATGTTCGGGAGTGTCCTCCTCCAAAACATATTTTCTATCTGGAAGTCTACTACGCTGAACAAAATGGCTATCTCAAATTTTTGATTTGATGTGTTTGGGGGGATGAAGGGCGTGGGGGGCTAGTTGCCCTCCAATCACTTTCGACTATTAAAAAGGGTACTAGCCCTTTGAATTTCCAATCGAAAGAGCCTGTTTTGAAGTTTCTTTGACAACGCCTTCTATAAAAACCTTATATGCCTCCAGGGCACAACTTAAAACCCTTGCCCTGATGGTTGTGGGGGAGTGTCCTCCTCAAAAACATACTTTCTATCTGGAAATCAATTACGCTGAAAAAATAGCTATCTCAAAATTTTGATTGGATGTGCTTGGGGGAATGATGGGCGTGGGGGGGGGGGGGCTAGTTGCCCTTCAATCACTTTCGACTATTACCATAGGCTGGGCTAGCGCGCTGCCTATGATAAACATTATAAAAATGTACTTACTTCGTCAGTACTTGCAGCCAAAAAGCTCTATTTTCGCGTCGAATTGATGAGTGTAAGGGGAACTTGCGAAAGGTTTGGACTGTAGTTAATGAAGCTATTTCTAACAAGAAACTCAAACAGTCCCCCCCCCCCCCCCCCCCATGTCATTACAGGAATGCAGATGGATCTATTGTGGATAAAAATTCTTCAGCAAACGCCTTCAAGTCGTATTTCACCACTCTTACTTCGGTTCCCATTCAATCCAGGATTAGAGTAAGTAGTTTTCCCATAGCAGAAAAGTAATTTTTCCTTTCCGCATGCAGTGATATTGAAATTTAAAGTATTATTTCCCAGTTCAAGTAGCCATTAATTTGATGGTTTTGGTTTGAGTAATAATGTTCTTAAAAAAATTGGTCAGTTTGTTTCTAACCTAATCTCACACATAAATAACCTCTCTCTTTTCTTCTGTTGTTTTCCCTCATTTTTTCAAAGTTGCTAATGTTTTAACTTTGCATAAAAAAGGTGAATCATCTCTAATTTCAAATTTTAGACCCATTTCTCTTCTTCCTTTCATCTCTAAGGTTGTTGAAAGGGTAGTGTATCGTACACTCTCTTCATTTGTATTTAGTACTAATACGATTGCAGGAAATTCTCTTATAACTAACCATCAGTATGGTTTTTTTCCCACTTTCTCTACCTCGTATGCACTTTCAGATGCAACAGAGTTTGTGCGTGTTAATCTGGACAAGGATTGTTGTGTGTTTTGGGTCTATTTCTTGACTTTTCAAAGGCCTTTGATATGGTTGACCACTCTGTTCTTTTGTCTAAACTATCTTTATGTGGAGTACATGGAGTACCACTAGAATGGTGAAGGTCTTATCTGTCAGGAAGATCTCAGTATGTTTCGGTTAATGGTAATTTTTCCACCACTTTGCCTATATTGAAGGGTGTCCCACAGGGCTCTGTGCTTGGACCACTTTTGTTTTTAATTTACATTAACGATCTTGTTGATGGTCTTCATCCCCTTGTGCACCCTATTGTTTTTGCTGATGGCAGTAACTTTTTCATTGCTGCAGTGGATCTGCCATCTGCCACTTCCCTAGCTCAAGATAATCTTGATAAAGTAAAAGATTAGTGCTGGTCAAATGGTATGATTCTCAACACCCAAAATAGTGCCATTGTACACTTCAGGACCCCTTATCGTATGAGAGAAGTAAAGAAAGCCAATCATCCTGACTTATGGGAATGATATTATACCGCAAGCTGCTATGGTGAAATTTGTTGGTGTGTATCTTGACTGTTTTCTTTTTATAAACCTCATATAACTCATTCCCGTTCCCTCATCCTCCGCCAGTCTTCAATGTTGCACCGGGTTAACTCATTTCTTCCCCCAGATGTTATGCTTTCTCTTTATTATGCTTTTATTTTTCCTTCCCTTTCTTATTGCTGCTCTGTCTGGGGTAATACTAATAAATCTCTTCTCTGCTCATTTCAAAGAGCCCAAAATAGGGTAGTGAAGGCTAGTTTTCTTCTCCCTCGGCTTCACCCTTCCTCTGATCTTTATAATGATACTGGAATAGCTCTGCTGGATAGTATTGTGGGTAAAAGTAATCTTTATTTAGCACATTCTGCTTTTCTAGGTACACTTCCACCGCCTCTGCAGCAATTTTTTTCACGGACAGGCTCAGGTAGGTACTCTACTTTTTACGTAGTTCTTCTCGTAGACTTGTTTTACCCAAACGTTCATCTACAGCATCCCAGAGGTCTCCTGTTTATAAATCAAATCAATTATGGAATTTAATCCCACCAGATGTCCCGTTATTTCTGTCTGCAAATGTAGTTTTTCGTCGCGTCTTTCCAGTTTAGTAAATTTCTCTCTCCCCTTCGTTTATTTTCCGTGTTTTCTCTTTTCCTGGTGTTTCTCCTTTTTGTGTTTTTCCCTTATGTATCGTTATTATTATCATGATTTTTTTTTTTTATTGTATACTAGTGTTTATTCTCTATAATCTTTATTTCATATATATTGTTTGATTTAGGGTAATATTTATGGTTCTTTTAGTGCTTTATACAATGGCCCACAACAAGCCAAGCTTCTTGGGCCAAATAATTTCTCCTTTTCTCTTTTCCTTTTTTGTGTTTTTTCTCCTTTTTGTGTTTTTCCCTTATGTATCGTTATTATTATAATGATTTTTTTTTTCACTGTATGCTAGAGTTCATTCTCTATAATCTTTATTTCATATATACTGTTTGATTTAGGGTAATATTTATGGTTATTTTAGTGCTTTATTATTGTGTTGTATGGCCCACAACAAGCCAAGCTTCTTGGGCCAAATAATTTTTCTTTACGTTTGTAATAGTGTTTAGTATTAATATAATGATTGATGATTTATGATTGATGAAGTAATCACGGGTTTTTGATGAATTTTACAGTGCTGGTATTTTCCATAGATTATAAAATTTTTATTCGGCAACACTGTACTGAACTAAGGTTTAAATTTAAGGCTTGTAAACATGTAAAAAATACAACAACTGTTAATAGTTTAATATAACATATGGTAAATTTTAATTTCATAGGGTATGCATTGTTTGGTTAGCCTATGTCAGACAATTTTCTGTGCTTTTAAAGTATAATCCTATGTATTTAGTGTTCCAGGTCAGATACAAGTGACCCCCAGACCAAGGTTTGTCCCCTCCCCCAGCTGAAGTTTAGCATCTTCAAAAATCTTATCAGAATAGGCCTAAATAATTTGAGAGTTTGAGTATCCATGGAAATTGACAATATTCAATTGGTCATTTTCACTTGACTTAGGAGTGTTGGTTCCAATTTTGCTTGCCACCCCCCCCCCCCCACCCCCCCAGGATTTTGACAGATTACACCCTTGAGTGGCTCTTCCTGATATGATAGCCTAAGGCCAAAAGAGAGATACTTTTAAATGATTAATCCATGTTTTTCTTATGTTTAAGTAGGCCTAATATTTGTGGTAAATATTTACCAAATCATATTATTGAGTGACAACTAAAGTGAATATACCACTCAATGTCCTTTTTATGTTCTTTACAAATATAATAATCATTTTTGTCAGAAATGAATTTTAGCCCCCACCCCTATATAAACCAATTCAGGGTATATATTTCCACATTAGGGGGGTGGGGGTAATTTATTTCTGATGTAAATGAGAGGTTAGTTTAAAATTTCCCCCCACCACCCTAATGTGCAAATATAGCATATGCCCTGATTGATATATATAGGGATGGGGGCTAAAATTCATATCCAACAAAAATGATTATTACATTTTTAAGGAGCATAAAAAAGGCATCAAGTGGTATATTCACTTTAGTTGTAACTCAATAATATGATTTGGTAAATATTTACCATATTTGTGACAATTCATCCTCACCTCCCCTCTACATAGCCTTAGGCTATATTTAAAGCTAACATAAAATAATAATGATCCTAGTAGATTCCTTATTTTGTGCAATTTTTAACACTCACACCCATGATATATGCATATATAGGCTAGCCCTAATAATATAGGGGATATCCACTCTTTGACTATTGAAAGAAATTAGTTTATAACCTTATACTAAATGGAACTACCCAATCTCCTTATAGTTAAAGTATTTTTGCCATCTAGTTGGAAAATTTTGCCCATCCCTATAGGAGAAATCTATATTTGCCAACTAGTTGACAAGAACCATTTCCCCCAGCAACACTTGATTTTGCCAACTAGCTGGAAACAGACATTGCTGCAGAAAACAATTCATTTTTCAACTAGTTGACTAGTAACTTCTCCTCAACAAAACTTTATTTTTTCAATAGGCTTTCACCCTTGTCTATTTATTATAGGCTGGGCTACTTTAAGCTATGAGTGCACACAGCTCTAAATAGAAGGGTAAATTAGTCAAATTTCCAAATAATGGTAAAATTTCAGTTTAGCAGTACTTCTCAAAAAACATGGTAGGCTAATAAAATAAAAATAGCAAGGCTCTTATTTCATGCTCTTTTTCAATATAGTAGTTGTTATCCTACAACAAAGCAACTTTCCCTCCCTGATGATCCCATCAATATATACAAAACTAAAAGAAAATTCCAAAAGTGGATGACAATTTGCTAGATGTTTTCTATAGAAATGGCCTACAGATTTTTCTAGGTACCCAGATAACTGACCACATTTCAAAGAGTAGGCTATACAAAAAATGTGGTTCAATCCTGCTTTCTAGGGCTATAATGAAAGAAAGGTTGAGATGGCTAGGGCACATTCTGCAGATGAAGGATGACAAATTGCCAAAGACTTTCCTTTTTGTCCAACAGTCTAGGGCTAAAAGGAAAGCAAGTTGTCCTTGCCTGGGGTGAGAGGATGTCATAAAGAAAGATTTAAAGGAAATGGGAACTTCCTGGGAGGGGGGAAACTACTAGTTTGAAAATGAATTGTTTTCTGGGGCAATGTTTGTTTCCAGCTAGTTGGCAAAAGTAAGTTTTGCTGGGGAGAATTTATTAGTCAACTAGTTGGAAAAATTAAGTTTGCTGGGGAGAAGTTATTGGTCAACTATTTGGATAATGAAAGTTTTACTGGGGCAACATTTATTGTCAACTAGTAGGCAAATTTAAGTGATGTTGGGGAGAATTTATTAGTCAACTAGTTGGAAAAATTAAGTTTTGCTGGGGAGAAGTTATTATTCAACTAGTTGGAAAATGAATTGTTTTCTAGGGCAATGTTTGTTTCCAGCTAGTTGCCAAAATCAGGTGTTGCTGGGGAGAAGTTATTAGTCAACTAGTTGGAAAAATAAAGTTTTGATGGGGAGGAGTTACTAGCCAACTAGTTGGAAAATGAATTTTTTTCTTTGGCAATGTTTGTTTCCAGCAACACATGCAATGAAAATTAAGTATTTTGCAGTAGGCATCAAGACATGGCTAATTGTAGAAAAAGCCAAGACAAATAGTCCAAGTGATTGGGAGGGAAATCTGGGATAAGCCCTTTTAAGGATTGTATAAAAATGATGTTAGAAGGAGATTGGATAGTAACATTCTATATAAGCTTATAAAGTAATTTTTCCAATAGTCAAGGGGTAGAACCCCCCTTTTCAATAGGCTTTCACCCTGGCCTATTTATTATAGGCTGGGCTACTTGAAACTGTGAGTGCACACATCTCTAAGAATAGAAGGGTAAATTAGTCAAATTTCCAAATAATGGTGAAATTTCAGTTTAACAGCACTTGTCAAAAAAACATGGTAGGCTAGGCTGATAAAATAAAAATAACAATGTTCTTATTTCATGATCTTTTTCAATATACTAGTTGTTATCCTGACAACAAAGCAACCCTCCCTCCCTGATGATCCCATCAATATATACAAACCTAAAAGAAAATTCCAAAAAGTGGATGACAATTTGCTAGATATTTTCCATAGAAATTGCCTACAGATTGTTCTGAGTATCCATCTGACTGGCCATAATTCTTTTCAGGGGCAATGTTTGTTTCCAGCTACTTGGCAAAATTAAGTTTTGCTTTGGAGAAGTTACTAGTCAACTAGTTGGAAAATGAATTGTTTTCTGGGGCAATGTTTGTTTCCATCTAGTTAGCAAAATTAAGTTTTGCTGGGGAGAAGTTATTAGCCAACTAGCTGGAAAAAATCAAGTTTTGCCAGGGAGAAGTTATTAGTCAACTAGTTGGAAATGAAAGTTTTGCTGGGGCAACATTTATTGTCAACTAGTTGATAAATTAAGTGCTGCTGGGGAGAAGTTATTAGTCAACTAGTTCAAAAAATTAAGTTTTGCTGGGGAGAAGTTATTAGTCAACTAGTTGGGAAAGGAAAATTTTTGCTGGGGCAATACTTATTATCAACTAGTTGGCAAATATGGATTTCTCCTATACAGGTGGGTCAAATTTTCCAACTAGATGACTAAAATGTTTTGATTATTAATTAAAAAAAACATTCCAAAAAATAAGTTTTTCAAAGAAAAGTAAAGGCCATTTTAAACTTAAGCTCAGCAGATACAAATACCTTTTACAATTCAAACTCAAAATGACCAGAAATTACTATTTGAGAATAAATGAAATCCAAAATGAAAAGAAATTAAATAAACAATCATAGCAGAAACATACAACAAGTAATAATATAAATGAACAAATAGATCTTAAAGCAAATAATGCTTACATTGAATATAATCAAGCTTAAAACAAAACAAAAATATTTTCCTATTGAAGTATAAACGAAACTTAAAACAAACAGAAATTAAATAAACAATCAATGCAAACAAAAATACAATAGATATTAATTAAATTAATAGATAAATCTTAAAACGAGTGAAACTTAAATTGAAACAAAAAAAATCACTACAAACAAGAGTTTGGGTATGACCTCCTTCTCTCACTGTAAAACTCTATAACCTACTGCATCATTGGCGCTTTCCTGAAAACCAATTTTATGACAAATATTTTCTTTTTTACTTAATATTAAAAAAACCACTAAAATTATAGGCTATCTATTGTATGTTTGTTTGCATTGATTGTTTATTTAATTTCTGTTTGTTTTAAATTTCATTTATACTTCAATAGGAAATTTTTTTTCGTTTTAAGCTTGATTTTCATATTCAATCTAAGCATTACTTGCTTTAAGATCTATTTGTTCATTTATATTATTACTTTTTGTATGTTTTTGCTATGATTGTTTATTTAATTTCTGTTTGTTTTGGGTTTCCTTTATTCTCTGATAGTAATTTCTGGTTGTTTTGAGTTTGAATTTTCAAAGGTATTTGTATCTGCTGAGCTTAAGTTTAAAATGGCCTTTACTTTTCTTTGAAAAACTTATTTTTCAGAAAGTTGTTTTAATTAATTTTTGTTCGTTTTTGGTTGCCAAAAATTTCAAGTTTTTAAAATTCATTCTTTCAAAATCAAACTTAAAAAAAAAACCCAAATATTCATCAAAGTATCAAAACTGGTATCAAAGTAATAATATCAAAGTGAAAAAAATGGGTTTGTGTCAACCTTGGAATTTTTTATTATCTGATGTTTGAATTATTTTTAACAAAATAGCTATCTCAAAATTTTTATCAGATGGGTTTGTTTGTGGAAAAAGGACTTGTGGGGATTAATTAAAGTTTGGTCTCTTTTGACTCTTTAAAAGTGAACTAGAAATTTCTATTTTCAATCAAATGAGCCCTCTCTGAAGTTTATACAAGTATCCCTTCTATAAGAACCATATATATCCCCAGAGTATAACTTACAACGCCTGTCCCTGGGCCCTGGGGGGTTGTGTCGACCCTGGTGTTTTAATATCTGATGGTTGAACTATTTTTAACAAAATTGTCACCTCAAATTTTTATCGGATGGATTTATCCATCTGAAACACCCAAAGCCATGGAGGGCAGGAGGGGCTAGCTGCCCTCCAATATTTTTTCACTCTCAGAAAATGAACTGCAACTTTTAATTTCTGTTCAAATGAACCCTCTCTGAAGTTTATATGAACATCTTTTTCAAAAGAACCACATACAGCCCCAGGACATAGCTTACAATGCCTGCCCCCAGGCCCGGGGGGAATGTGTTGACACCTGAGTTTTTGTTATCTGACCTTTGAACTATTTGAAAAAATGGCTCTCTCAAAGTTCTTATCAGATGGGTTTGAGGAAAATAGGGCATGGAGAGGGTGGCTAGTTGCCCTCAGATCTCTTTTGACTCTTAAAAAGTGAATGAGAACTTTCAATTTCCAATCATTTCAGCCCTCCAAAGTTTATACAAGCATACCTTCCATAAGAACCATATATGCCCCCAGAGAAATACTTACAATGTCTTCCTTGGGCCCTGGGAGAGGTTTTGTTGACATAGGGGTTTTTCTTATCTGACCTTTGAACTATTTTTAACAAAATGTCTACCTCAAATTTTTTATCACATGTATTTAGGGGAAAAGGGTTGGGGGGGGGGGGGGGCAATTGCCCTCTTATCACTTTTGACTCTTAAAAAGGGCACTAGAACTCTCGATTTCCAATCAAATGAGCCTTTGATAACTTATAAACTTTGAAGTTTATACAACAACCTCTTCTATATGAAGTGCCTCTAGGAAAAAAATAAATGGAGTGTGGGGGAAGGCTGGCTGCCCTGCAATCACTTTTGACTCTTAAAAAGTGAATTGCAACTTTCAGTTTCCAATCAAATGAGCCCTCTAGGAGGTTTATACAAATATCCCTTCCAGAACAACCATATATGCCTCCAGGGCATAACTTACAACGCCTACCCCCGGGCCCTGGGGGGGGGGGCTGTGTTGACACTTGAGTTTTTGTTATCAGAACTCTGAACTATTTTTAACAAAATGTCTATCTCAAAATTTTTAACAAAGTGATTGCAGGCTGGCTGCCCTGCAATCACTTTTGACTCTTAAAAAAGTGAATTGCAACTTTCAATTTCCAATCAAATGAGCCCTCTAGGAGGTTTATACAAATATCCCTTCCAGAACAACCATATATGCCCCCAGGGCATAACTTACAACGCCTACCCCCGGGCCCTGGGGGCTGTGTCGACACCAGAGTTTTTTGTTATCAGAACTTTGAACTATTTTTAACAAAATTTCTATCTCAAAATTTTTATCTGATGCATTTAGGGCGTGGAGGAGGGGGGGGCTAGTTGCCCTTCAATCTCTTTTGACTCTTAAAAAGTGAACAAGAACTTTCAATTTCCAATCAAATGAGCCCTCTTTAAAGTTTATACAAGCATTCCTTCCATAAGAACTATATATGCCCCTAGAGCAATACTCATAATGCATGCCTCTGGGCCCTGGCAGGCTCCATCAACACAGTAATTTTTCTTATCTGACTTTTGAACTATTTTTAATGAAACGCTATTATAAAATTTTATTGGATGGGCTTGGGGAAAAAGGGTGTGTGTGTGGGGGGGGGGGGGGGGGGGGGTGGTAGTTGCCCTCAGGCATCTTTTTTTATTAACAAATGGGTCACAAAAAAAACAACATACAAATCTCCATATAATGCTAACAAAATAAAACTGCATATAATACCAACAATATCAAAATAGGTCCCGACGCATATTAGCGTGTTTGGGATGACCCAAAAAAAAAGGATCACTTCAACTACTTATGCACTAATACACTACCTCGGGGAAATAATACTCTCTGACTCCTCCTCTCCTCCTCCACCCCTACTAAACAATTAATCAACATTCTAAGGATAATGCATTTTTTTATTTTACAGGGAACTTAAAGGAATTCAACACTCATATTCTATGATTCATCATGCTTCCTTTCATATACCAACAATCACCTCAATCAACACACAGGAAAATTTTTTCTCTTTTAACACTCACAGACATATACTCACTCCCAGATCAGTAACCTTATCCGTGTCTACAATACTGGTTAAAACAAATACATCGCAAAGAAGCACGAAATTCCTCAAGAACCTTCTTACCTTTTAGTTCTGCCAGAAGCCTGTTCCATACTTCAGGACCAATATACCTAATAGAAAATTTAGATCTGGTAGTAACTGGAACCGGCGTTCTAACTAATTCAACATTTCTAGTTTCATAACTATGGTCCCTTTCATTATAAAGTTCCGAAAAAAACATGCAGGTAACAAATTAGAAAAAAATTTATACATAAACAAATTTACATAAAATTTAACCAAACCAAAGAATGGTAAAATTTTTAATTGGTGATACCTCGATCTTACCGAATTTTGGGACAAATCATTGGTCAAAACTCTTACAGCTTTATTTTGTAACACACGGAGCGGATACAAATGGCTAGTGAACGTCGACGACCAAACTGTAACACAGTACAGCAAATATGGATGAATAAGAGAAAAATATAACATTCTAATAACCTTTTTAGGAAAAAAAATTTTTCAGCTTCTGCAGAGTTTCAACATTTTTGGCTAATTTAGTACTTATAAATGCAATATGATCTTTAAAACTTAGGCATTCATCGACAATTACACCAAGATACTTTACTGCACTTGTCCGTTTTATACTTCCATTTACTAACTCAATTTCTTCAATCCATAGATAGTAATTTGCACTTCTGCCATATAACATGAACATTGTTTTTCTTCTGATTAACAAGCAGTTTGTTCACTCGCATCCACCTCTCGATTATCACCATTCCTTGTTTCATGCCATTTTTCAAATCCGCTTCTGTTTTCGCAGCCATTGTAAATTGAGTATCATCAACAAAACTTGGAAGTATTGCTAGCGCCGGGCCATCAGTGTACCTTGGAGTTGACAGTTGTTTGAGGCATCCATTTAAATCATTAATGCACACAAGAAATAATAGGGGACCCAACACAGACCCCTGTGGCACACCGCACTTTACTACCATCTCTTCTGACAGGACTGTGCCCAGCCGTACTCTTTGCATTCTTCCTTCAAGAAATGAAGCAATCAAGTTCAGACTTTTAAAATGAATTCCAGCATTTTCAAGCTTAGCCAATAAAATCTTATGATCAACACAGTCAAAAGCCTTCATAATATCTAGAAAAATTGAACCCACCTTTAGCCCTGAATCTAGGCAATCATTAACAAATGTTGTCAAAAATAATAAAGCATGCTCTGTAGACATATTTTTTCTAAAACCAAATTGACTAGAGTGAAAAAAAAAAAAAACATCTTTTTTCAAAATAATCCATCAGTCATCTATAAATCAATTTCTCAAAAATATGAGAAATCATTGGAAGTAGAGATATCGGACGGTAGTTGTTCATATCTTCCTTATCACCTCCTTTATACAGAGGAATAACCAAAGCACTTTTCAAGCAATTAGGGTACACTCCAAATTCAAAACATTGATTAAAAAGGTACAACAGATGACTAGATATAATTGGGTAAATTTTTTGAAATATTTGAAAGGTTATTAAGTCCATTCCAGCTGCCGATTTTTTCATACTTTTTAAGATATCCTCAAGTTCCACGATCTCACTGGTTGAGGATAAATTGTTGTATCACTTGCTTCAGGAAGAAAATTCTGGTATGTACCATCACCATTTATACATTCCACAGATGTCGATATTTTTAGCCCTACTTCTGAGAAGTGGGTACAC
This sequence comes from Artemia sinica, assembly GCA_027921565.1. NCBI lineage: Eukaryota > Metazoa > Arthropoda > Branchiopoda > Anostraca > Artemiidae > Artemia > Artemia sinica. The sequence goes on from CM051269.1 coordinate 53,469,065, forward strand.
AAGTTATTGGCTACACCACTATCCGACTCCCGCGGCAAATTACTAGGAGTTATTGGTTCACTTTTTGGGCTTATTACCGACTTAATCAGTTGCCAAGTTTTAGCTGGGCTTCCTTCATAATCTTTAAATTTCTGTGCAAAGTAATCAATTTTTGCCTTTCTTAAAAGACTTTTTAACTTTCTATTAAATTCTTTATATTGTTCTTTATCAGCTGCTGAATCTTGAGTCATGCACACTTTTATACATCACTTGAAAACTTTTGACTCTTAAAAATTGAACTAGAACTTTCAATTTCCAATCAAATGAGCCCCCCCCCTCTGAAGTTTATACAAGCATGCCTTTCATAAGAACCATATACCCCCCCAGGACAACACTTACAACGCCTATCTCCAGGGCCCTTGGGGAAGTTTTTGTTATCTAATTTTTGAACAATTTCCAAAAAAACTGGCTATCTCAAAATTTTTAGCAGATGGGTTTGGGGAAAAAGAGTGTGGGGGGGGGCTAATTGCCCTTAACTCTCTTGATTCTTAAAAAGTAAACTAGAACTTTCAATTTCCAATCAAATAAGCCCTCTATGAAGTTTATACAAGCATCCCTTTCATAAGAACCATACATGCCCTTAGAGCATAACTTAGAACGCGTTCCCCTGGGCCCGGGGGGTTGTATTGACACCAGATTTTTCTTATCTGACCTTTGAACTATTTTTAACAAAATATCTATCTCAAAATTTTCATCAGATGGGTTTGGAAAAAGAAGGCATGGGGGGGGGGGGCTAACTGGTCTTGGATCTCTTTTGACTATTAAAAAGTGAGCTTGAACTTTCAATTTCCAATCAAATGAGCCCTCTCTGAAGTTTATACGAGCATCCCTTCCATATGATCCATATATGCCCCAGGGCATAACTTACAACGCCTGCCCCTGGACCCTGGGGGGTTGTGATGACACCTGAGTTTTGTTATCTGACTTATGAGCAATTTTTAACTAATTGGCTATCTCAAAATTTTTATAGGATGCATTTGGGGAAAAAGGGGAGTGGGGGGTCTAGTTTCCCTCCAATCTATTTTGACTCTAAAAAACTGAACTAGAACTTTCACTTTCCAATTGAATGAGCCATCTCTGAAGTTTTTACAAGCATCCATTCAATAAGAACCATATATTCCCCCAGGCCATTACTTACAACACCTGCCCTCGGGCCCGCGGGGGGGGGGGCTGTGTCGACCCCGGAATTTTCGTTATATGGTCTTTGAACTATTTTTAAAAAAGCTATCTCATAGTTCTTATCGGATAGGTTTGATGAAAAAATGGTGTGGAGGGGGAGGGCTAGGTGCCCTCCAATCTCTTTTGACTCTTAAAAATTAAACTAGAACTTTCAATTTCCAATCAAATGAGCCCTCTTTGAAGTTAATACGAGCGTCCCTTACATAAGACCCATATATGCCCCCAGGGCATAACATTCAACGCCTGCCCCCGGCCCTGGGGGGTTGTGTTGACACCGGAATTTTGTTATATGATCTTTGAACTATTTTTAACAAAATAACTATCTTGAAATTTTTATTGGATGCATTTGGGAAAAAGAGGTTTGGGGGGGGGGGAAGGTGGCTACCCTCCAATATTTTTTTATGCTTAAAAAGTGAACTAGAACTTTCAATTTCCAAGCAAATGAGCCCTCTCCGGAGTTTATATGAGCATTCCTTCCATATGAACCATATATGCCCCCAGGTTATAACTTATAACCCTTGTCCCTGAAGACTGTGGGGGAAGTGTCATGCTCAAATATATTATTTCCAGAACTTTCAACTATGTTGAACAAAATGGCTATATCAAAATTTTGATTGGATGTGTTTGTGGAAATGGTGGGTGGAGGGTGTTGGGGAAATGGTCAGTTGCTTAGAATCACTTTTGACTATTAAAAAAGGAACTAGCCATTTAAATTTCCAATTAAATGAGCCCTTTCTGAAGTTTCTATGACAACACTGTCTATACAAAACCTTACATGCCCCCAGGGCATAACTACAAGCCTTGCCCTGAGGGCTGTGGAGGGGGGGGGGGGGGGGGGGGGGGGGGGGGTTGTCATTCTCAAAGACTTAATTTCCAGAACTTAAAACTGCGTTGAATGAAATGGCTATATCGAAATTTTGATTGGATGTATTTGGGGAAAAGGTGGGCATGAGAGGAGGGTTAGTTGCCTTCTAATCAGTTTCGACTATTAAAAAAGGGCATTAGCCCTTTGAATTTTCCAATCGAATGAGCCTTTTTTTGAAGTTTATGCAACAAAGCCTTCTATAAAAACCTTATATGCCTCCAGGGCATAACTTACAACCCTTGCCATGAAGGCTCTGGGGGAGTGTCCTCCTCAATAACATAATTTCTATATGTAAATGAACTATGCTGAACAAAATGAATATCTCAAAATTTTGATTGGATGTGTTTGGGGGAATGGTGGGCGTGGGGGGGGGGGGGGGGGGGGGGGGCTAGTTGCCGTCCAATCACTTTTGACCCTTAAAAAGGGCACTAGAACTCTCGATTTCAATTCGAATGAGCCCCCCTTGAATTTTCTACAACAACCCCTTCCATATGAAGTGCCTCTGAAAAAAAATAAAATAATAGTAATTATAAAACATTGGATCGGTATGGCCTTTACTATAAGCAATGCTATAGCATTCCCTCTGATAAGGAGATTGGATAGTCCATTTTATATAAAGATTATAAAGTATTTTTTTCCAGTAGTCAAAGAGTGGAGTCCCTAATATAGGTTATTTGTTTGTCATTTTCTCATTGATTATGGTATAAATTTGGGACCAGTACTAATCATAAGGAGACATATTAAGAAAACTCTTCTTACTTTATAATATGTATAATGATCCTAGTTAACATATTATCCAAGGGGAGAACCTTTATCCTCACTTCTTTCCTCTCTTTTTTCCTTCTGTTTCCAACTGAAATAAAAATAGAAGAAAGCCCTATTTCTGACAAAATGTTTAGTATGTTTTGAAATCTGTGCTATATTTTTTTTTATAGATGGCATTCTTCCCAGCTGTTCTCAGTTTTATTTTTTATTTTTTGAAAATGTGATTCTAAGAAATTCATTAATTTCTTTGAACCTATATATTAACAGAGTATATACCCCCAAATCGTGAATTTCTTAGAACCATATTTAAGAAACAAAAAACTAAGAATATCTGGAGTGAATACCATCTATAAAAAAATTTATAACACAAATTTTAAAATATACAAAACATTATTTTGGAAGCATGGCTTTTTCCTATTTTTTTTAAGTTGGAAAAATTAGGAAAAAAGAGGGAAAGAAGTGAGGATAAAGGTTCTCCCCTTGGATAATATATTAGCTAGTATCATTATACATATTGTAAAGTAAGAATTGTTTGCTTAACGTGCCTCTTTATGATTACTACTAGTCCCAAATTTATACCAGTAAAAATCTAGAATATCAGCTTTTTAAAATTGACATACCAGAACAAATAGAGAGACAATTTTGGATTGCATTTTTTTGTCATGTTTAAACAATTTATCCCCAGCCCCTCTTTAAATATTTCATGTAGACCTAGGCAAAAACTCATAATAAATAGTGAAAACTGATTCAAAAATATAAGAATAGGAAAAAACAAGGAAACATGGTACTGTTCTATTATCTGTAAACCCATGCAAGAAGTGAAGTTTGGTTAATGCTATTGAAATAAAACAAAATAGGATGAAAATATAGAAGTATAGAAACAAATTTCAGCTATATATTTGCACGTTAGGGGGTGGGGAGTGAAGCATAACCTAGGTACCTTTTTTCCCCCTAAACCCCAATAAACTAAGTTTAAAATCATAAAACGCGCAGTGAGAAACCTCTGTTTGCAATCAAATACACCTTTGAAACAAGCTGGTTGACTAGTTTCTTTTATCATCTATCTTGCATGTGTTACAGATGAAAGAATAGTACTGGAAACATGAGTCATTAATACTTACTGTATATTATAAAGTAGTAATAATACGACATTTTTTGGCTAGCTATTATTATAACCTAGGGCCATATGAGGTCTCTAGAAGGGAGATGGAGATGTATTACCTTAATTACCTTAATTCACACTTTGGAGCCAAATTTAATTAATTTATGGGTATACTGGTTTTTAATAAGATTGACACTAACACAGGTATATAAGCCATATCTAAAATAAGAGAAAAGGGTATACCCAGAAATGAACTCTACCCCCCTCCTCTCAATATGCAAATAGCCTATATATCTCTAAATTGTATGTAACCACTGGAGTCATCTTAATTTGCACTTTGAGAGTGAAATAAGGTCCAAGGTTGGATCTGTTTGACTCCATTGTTGACAGGGGCAGTTAAAACATTTTACACAAAATATAAAAGAGCAGGATTGTGACTATGTTTACAGCCCAGTGACACACCTTCTGACTAAGAGTGTGCTAGGATAGATGCAACTTAAGCCCACCTGGTAACAGTGACCACAGATAGGCATGATCAAGGGATCATTCTTCTGTAGTTTAGAGTAGACACTGTTGCACAACATCAATTTCTGATAGAGTATGCAAGTTGGTTGGGTATGACAAGCAGCATCAGCATCCTAGCAAAACTCTTTTTTATATACAAATAAATTAATCACTATTAATGAGACACAGATGATGGGCAGTTCCAGTTGTATCTTGAAGGCACAAACAAAACCATGAAAATGAACATAAGACTAGTAATCTAAAAATGTCTCTCTTTTTGTTTTAATGAGTCTCCTTCTAGAGAGCCATCATTCTAGACCATTTCTATGCAAGTAATAATAAAAGGAAACAAGATATGCTACATATTATAAAGTAAGAATTTGATCATTTCAGTTTTCTTTAGTTGGATTGCCTATATATCCTAAGCCTATATATAGGACCATCTTAAGAGTGGGCGTGACAACAGCTTTAATTGTAAAAAAAGAGCATAAAATTGGCCTCTGTTTTTTTCTTCTTCTAGAGAGCTGTTTCTATTTTGCAACTTTACCCAGAAGAGTTTGTTTGCTAAAAGCCAAAACTCCTAATTTACCCAAAATTCAGATTAAAAAAATTTAGGCAAGAGGGTGTTAAGGACTACTTGCTTATAAAGAATAAACAATAACAAGTTTATCTAAGACATTGAAATTTCTTTAGACATTTAATGAATATTTTGGCCCTATATCCAAGAGCTTATTTCAGTAAAGCACACATACAAATAAAATAAGATTTGCAATAAAATAAGAAATGCAATTTTAGCTGCTAAGTAGTATTGCCCAGTAATCACGTGTAATTATGTTGTGCATTATGCACAAATAGTTCTGTGCAGGAGTGCAGAATATCATAAGCTGTTTTTTCCATAAGCCCAGCTCTTCAGACTTTAGATCCTCCTGTGCCTCCAGAGGTGCTTAGGGTATCCAAGAAGAGTTGCCAGTCATCTCTCATCACTGTAGCGCCCAGATTTCCCATTCAGGTTGGATCATTAAAGCATTTGCTAAAGAATTATCATTTCCCCTTCAGATAATTTTAAATAATATAACAAAAAACAGGATATTTTTTCCAAAGAAATGGAAGAAAGGGTTTATTACTCCCATTCCAAAGAAAGGAGCAGCTAATGATTTTTCTGGTGTCCGGCCGATCACAGTTACGTCAGTTTTTAGCAGAATATACAAAAGCTTTGTTGCCGCATGGCTGAAAAAATATCTTTTGAAAGTAACTGATCGAAAGCAATTTGGTAACATCCCCAAGTGTTCGACAGTTCATTACCTCGTTAATTTAATTGATTTTATTTTAAAACACCTGGATCAACTTGGAAAATGGATAAATTTAATTGCAATTGATTTCAGAAAAGCATTTGACCTTGTTGATCACAAAATCTATTTAGAAAAAATGGCAGAAAAAAATATACCCCAGCTTTATCATTAAAATCATCAAGAGCTTCTTAACAAATAGAGAGTAAACTGTGAAGTATAAAGACCAATTTTCCACTTCTCTGCCAGTTTTTTGTGGAATTCCACAAGGAACTGTAGTCGGCCGCCTGGGCTTCCTCCTCATGATAAATGAAATTGCTGCTGAGCTGGAGGACAGATGGAAATACGTTGACGACTTCTTCTTAACGGAAATCGTATCTAAGGATTTGAAGAGCAATGCTGCTGGTTTCATCGACCAAGTTACATCAGAGGTGGCTGAACTAAACATGGTTGTGAATAAAGACAAATGCTTGGTCACGACATTTTCTTTTCTTCAGAATACTCAGCCGTCTTTCAATCCTCCTATCGCTTCCAAGCTAATAAGCCATAAAATAACTTTACTTGGTGTGGTGATTTCTTCTGACCTCTCATGGCGGGAGAATACAAAGACAATTGTGAAAAAAGCTAACGGTGCAATCCAAATGCTAAAAAACACTGAAAAAATTTCGAGTTCCTAAGGACAAGCTGAAACTAATATTTCACACCTTCATCCCCCCCTTAGTTGAATTATTTGAAAAAAACTACGTTTTCTAAAGAGTTAAAGAGGCTGAGTTACAAGGTCGAACCTTAAAACGTACAGGGATTAGGAGGCACAGTTGGGGGGCTTGCCGCCCCCCAAACCCCCCGCTTTCGCAGCCTTTAAATAAAAAAAAAGTTTTTTAAACTGAAAGTAAGGAGCGACATTAAATCTTAAAACGAACAGAAATTATTCCGTATATGAAAGAGGCTGTGCCTCCTCAACGCCTCGCTCTTTACGCTAAAGTTTTTATTGTTTAAAAAAAGAGTTGTGAGAAAGTCAAACTTTAGCGTAAAGAGCGAGGCGTTGAGGAGGGCACAGCCTCTTTCATATACGGAATAATTTCTGTTCGTTTTAAGATTTAATGTCGCTCCTTACTTTCAGTTTAAAAAACTTTTTTTTTATTTAAAGGCTGCGAAAGCGGGGGGTTGGGGGGCGGCAGCCCCCAACTGTGCCTCCTAATCCCTGTACGTTTTAAGGTTCGACCTTGTAACTCAGCCTCTTTAACTCTTTAGAAAACGTAGTTTTTTTCAAATAATTTCTGCACGTTTTTGTACAGTTTATTACTTATTATTGCTCCTTGTAACTCAGCCTCTTTAACTCTTTAGAAAACGTAATTTTTTTCAAATAATTTAAAAAAGAAACTGGGTTTCTTTTTAAAGTTTGAATTCAGTATTAAAAAAATTGCTCTGATGGTGAATCGAACCCGGTTTTCCGCCTGAAAGTCTGGAGTGTAACCGCTAGACTATACAGACACAACAGTAATTGTTTTTTAGTATATGGAAGCTATTTTCGACGCAAGCAAATTCCCAAAAAACTTGATATTTGGTTTTTGGAAAAACAGGGAAGGAGTGATCAGATTGAGCTGAAATTTCGAGGATAAGCTTCCAGGCCCTAGGAAAGATTATCCTCCAAATTTCAGCCCGATCAGACAACGTTAAAGGGGGTTGTGGTCGGAAAAATTAACATGGGCTAATATAGGAAAACAAGGTTTTTCGTATATGTAAATTCGGGGGATAATTTTTTCGGTCTGAAAATATCAAAAGGCCCTAACAGGTCGAATTCTGCTTCGAATGAGTCCTCATTCAACCGGATCCGTTGCCAACTGTGGCCTGTAGGCGTGGCTAAGAAAAAAAAAGAAATGAATTTTAAGTGGCTATATTTGGTTTTTTGAAAACAGGGAAGGAGTGATCGGATTGAGCTGAAATTTCAAGGATAAGCTCCCGGGCCCTAGGAAAGCTTAACTTCTAAATTTCAGCCCAATCGGACAACGTTAAAGGGGGGCTGTGGTGGGAGGGTCCAAACTTCCGGCCCAGTTTACCCCATGAAGATAAAGTCGGAGGAGGATGAAATTTTGCAAGTTTCTTAGTTTGAGCTTGGGCTACAAAATGCGATTACCGCCGTCTCTCTGCGACCTCTAGGACCTGAAATCGCTTAACATTGTGGTGGGTCGCCTCTTTATAGAGGCACAACTGTGCCTCCTTGATATGCTTGTCCGGTTTAGCACTTTGCCCTTACCCAGGATGAAATTGATAAAGTAGAACGAGTTCAGAAGAGATCACTGCAAATCTTTTATGGCGGATCCCCTCTACCTTACTCCTTTTACCTCAAGGAATTTAAACTTGAATCCCTTTCTTCCCGCTGAGGAAAATTATGCCAAAGATTTGGCTCCTCCCTCCTTCAACATCCCTTCGACTGATCATTCCTTCCCCTATTTTTTGTCCCTATAAGATCTCGTCCCCCCTGGGAAGTGGCTGAGAAGGTTCCGAAACTAACCCCAGTCCACCTTAACACCATGCACTACAGTAAAAGCTTTGTGCCAAGCTTTGTGAAATATTACAATGATCTCTAGTGTTTTTATTGTTTAGTTTATTTTATCCTGACGGAGTTTTTATCAGACAGTTTTATTCTCAATCTCAAGTGTTTTTTTCCTTTAGTTTATTTACCCTGACGAAGTTTTATCAGACAACTTTATTTTGCTAATTATGACTAAGAGACATCATATTTGGGCTTTGCCCACGAGAGCTATGTCTTGTTTTTGAATTAAATGAATTTGAATTTTGAATTTGGATTGAGTCATTGAGGTTTGTGATGTCAGCCCGGTAGGTACATGGTAGGGGATTCGTGGAGCGTCCTCTTCTTCTGGTACCACGTGGCTGCCACTGAAGGATGAACTTTGGTAGTCAAGTTTCAGACATGCGGATCACATGACTGAGGTATCTCCACTTCCTATATTTGATCACTTTGGTTACCAGTGGCTGAGATGTCTTCTGTTGTATAGTGTCATTTGTTACTTTTTGGGACTAGTGGATATTTAGAATGTGCCTTAAGCACATGTTTTTGAATGCAAGGAGTTTCTTTTCAAGTATTTGATGTATGTGCCATGTTTCAGAACCATGGCAAAGAACCAAGAGAATGCTGCGGTTGAACAGCCTCAGCTTGAGTCAGAGAGAGTACTTCTGGCTGCGCCAAATTTTAGAGTTTCCTGAAAGATGCATTAGCCTAGTCAATTCTTAACATGACTTCTTGCTGACACGATCCTGAATTGTGGATGGTACTTCCTAAGTACTGGAATTCTATGACTTGCTCTGTTGTCTGGTTATTGCATTGTAAGTTGAGTGGATATCCAGTGTTTGACAAACTTTTTATTTTGTTGGTATTTATCTTAAGGCCAAAATGTTCAGCAGCATCCCTGACTTGGTTAAGGTAATGCTGGAGCTTTTGTTTGCAGGACTCTGGGAGGCCGATATTGTCAGCAAAATCAACATCTCCGAGTCTCTTATTATCCAAACATGTCTATTGCAGGTCCAGAGAATATAATCAATAAAATGATAAATAATAAATAGCAGTGGTGATAGCACACAGCCTTGTTTGAGCTTGTCATGATACAAAAGTAATGGGCACTGTCACTTGTCTTCACAAAGCATTCTGTGTCTTTGTAGAAGGCTTCAATGATTTGAATGAGCTTATCAGGAATACTGTAGTATTGGAGAACCTTCCAAAGTGTTTGGCAATCTACTGAGTCAAAAGCTTTCTTGAAGTCTATAAAGACCAAGTAAAGCTTTCTGAACCATTCATTTGCTTCTTCTAGCAGCATTCTAAGAGTAAATACAAGATCAGTGCATGATTGGTTTGGCCAAAATCCATGCTGCTCCTCTTGGAGATGTTCGTTCAATGCTTGTTGGGTTCTGTTAAGGATTATAGTGGCCAATCGTATGCTTGGTATAGATACAAGGCTGATACCCCTCCAGTTTTCGCACTTTGCAGCATTGCCTTTTTGAATATTTGACAAGAGTACTTTTTGTCCAAACCTTAGGAATTTCTTCTTTTCTCCAAATTATAGACAAAAACGTGGTCCACACAGTTATGCATGCAGCTACTGAGCATTTAATAATTTCGGCTGCAACTTGGTCTTCCCCAGGGGACTTTCCAGATGTCAGCTTCTTAGCTGCCTTTAGTATCTCCTCACCAGAGGGTACTTTAATATCAACAGTTATATTTAGAAATGGCATATCTGGTATATCTGGAGGATCAGCAGGTGGTTGTCTATTTAACAGTTTTTTGAAATGCGTCGCCCAGGCTTTGTTCACATTATCAGGGTCAGTAAGAACTTGTCCAAACTCATCTTTTACAGGTTCATCCGTCTTTGGACGTTTTTCGACTATCTCATGGGGGATGTGGTACCCTGACCAAGAGTCTCCCCATCTAGCAGCTTCTTCAGCCTTCTGAGCTTTCTGTTCAAGGCTGCGGCTTTCATCAGCATAGACGCTCTTCTTTGTAGCGTTATCAAGCATAGCATATTCTAGTTCAAGAGGGTGTCTTGCATCACCCTCTTGCATCAAACCACGCTCTACACCCAAGTCTGCCACAAACCTACAACCCCAAAATCAGTTTCAAAAAATCAAGCTTCCCAAGTCCCCCCTTGTGTTGACTGTGTTAAACATATCAAACAGCTGGCTGATCTCCGAGCTAAATACAATTCCCAGTTAGAGAAGAATCAGAGCATGAAGTAGCCATAGAAGATTTGAAAAAAAACAACTTGATATTTTTCTCAATGACCAAAAAATTGGTAACGATATACTCCATGAACGCGATCTTGAAATTAAAAAATTAAGTGAAAATATCAACTCCCATAATTCCCAACGCCTCCTTATGGAAGATGAACTCTGCAGTCTAGAAAACAATCAAGTGACCCTTAAATCGAAAATCACCAAATTACAAGAGGATTTAAAAAACAATGAAGCAATTATTACTACACTAGGGAATCAATTATTAGAGTTCAGCAAATCCAGCATTAATTGCAGAGTATCCCATGAGAGCATATAAATACCTACGTGTAGTATGACTACTGATGACGCCCTTGAGTTCGTGAATAGTCCAGTGACTCTTGGTTTTTCACATAAATTATCAGGTGATAATGAACTAAACAAAAAGGTTATGGAGAAGTCATTACCAGACGATGACATTTTTATTATCTTTGAAAAAATTACGAAAGTGAAGGATAAAAGGGAAATAAATATAAAAATAAGCAGAAAGGAAAATGTGATCTGCAAGCATTTTGATAGTGGTTTCTGCAAGTTTCGCAAACAATGCAAGTTTCTACATATTTGTCGTCAGTTTATTTCGGGAGTTTGTGTGTCTTATAAGTGTATTTTTGACCATGTTGATCTTTGTTCTGTTTTATCTTGTATTGATAAGTCGTGTACTTTTGCTCATGCATCTTCAGGATTGGAGCGCAGGTTTAAAACCCAACGTTTTTAAGAGCGACGCCGAAAGTATTCACGACCCCCCTACCCTTGTTCGTGTGCCATTCGACTTTCAGTCTTATCCCCCTGCATACCGGATACAGAGCAGTATACCACAGGAATCCATCCCTCGAAACAATCCTCCGCCCAAGTACTTACGTGTGCCCAGTCAGTCCAACCCCACAATCACTTCACTCAATTTGGACCATCCCCAAACCCCCCCCCCCTCACTCATATTCCTCCTAAAAAATCACTTCCTTTCGACTCCTTTCTTCTCCATGCGTCCAAGAAGTTACCGGCCGGTTCTGGACTCCACCCGTTATTTGCCGAAACAAACCCAACCCCTCCCCTCTCAGACACCCCCCACCGTACTTCCCTCCCTCAGCATCATCTTGCCCCCCGACCCCCCCCCCCCCCATTTAAAGAACACTCCCAACTTGACTTATTCCCAGATCACCAGGAAACCTTTCTCCCTTCCCTTGCACTTTATCCCCCCTGGCTACCCTGCCAGTATGAATCTGGTTTAAGAGTAAGCAGGCAGAATGATCCTCTTTTAAACACCTCCATGCAGAGTTTCTAAAACTTCAAATAGTTACCGCTGTTTAGAGACTCCGCAAGTACCTGCTCAATTAAATACAATTGTATTTGAAAAAGATGGATTTGATTCCCCTGTCCCTTGTTCTCACTATCCATGTTTAGCCCCTGTCAAGAATTCCACTAGAACCCTTGACCCCATCTGTGATATAAAAAAAGTAAAGTGTAAAAACGGTACCTTCACAAGTCGCTTTCAATTCCCCAAACTTTTGTTGAGCAACGCTGAAAGCCTTAACTTTGAAAAACTCAATGAATTAGACACCCTTTCTAAAATATATAGATTAGATGTAATCGCTATTACTGAAGTTCAAGCTCAAAATTTGCGCATGTTAAAGATTAACAATTTTTCTCAATTTATTAAACTGAGACCAGAAAACCACACCCTCTGGGTAAGAAAGGTGGCGGAATTCTGTTCTTTATCCGTAATGATTTATATCCAAGTGAAATCTCAATTCCGTGTCTAAATCACTTTGATGAAGTTATGTGGGTGTGTGTTCGACCTAAAGTCTTGCCGCGTCCTTTTAATTTAATTGTCCTGTGTTGTTTTTATTACTCCCCTAATCAGAGATCTGCTGACAAAATAAATTTTATCGAAAAATTACATGCAAGTGCTGACTTTGTACTATCAAAATACCCAAATGCAGGAATTTTCCTGATGGGTGACACAAACAATATAAGACTTGATTCTACATGTAACGCTTTTAATTTTAAAACAGGTCGTTAATGTCCCTACTACAAAAGGCAATACTACTCTTGATTTAATTTGCACTAATCTTTCGAAGTTTTACAAACCCGTCTCCACTCTGCCCCCTCTAGGGGTAGTTACCACTTTAGCCTTTTCCTATCTCCGCTGGCTAAAGTTAAACAGTCGTTTTATATAACTGAAACCGCTTATAGACCTCTCACTGACTCAGGACTTTTCAATTTTGGCTCCTGGATTACTACTGAAAATTGGTCCACTGTGTATCAAACAAATGACGTTGACTACATCGCTTTGTCCCTCCAAAATCTATTGAAGAGTAATTATGAATTCCACTTCCCTGAGAAAAAATTTAAAACGTGTTCTACAGATAAGCCTTATGTTACTGAGTCTTTTAAAAAACTTATAAGAAAAAAAAATCAATTTTTTTCAAAGCAGGTCGCATTACTGAGGCTAATAGTCTAAGGAAGTTCCTAAAGAAAAAATTAAGAAAAGTAGCTTCTAATTATTATAATAATAAAGTCAAAGATTTATATTCTAACAAGCCCAAGCAATGGTACAGAAAAATGAAAGAAATATGCGGAAAAAGTCCTTCCGAAATTGATTTTCATCTCCCTGAACCCCCTAATAAGACTGCCAACGATCTGAACTTGTACCTTGCTTCCATCGTGCAAAGTCTCCCCCCTTTCACTGGCTCAAGTCCAACTATTCCTCCCAATACTTCCTTCCCCTTTATTTCTCCCTCTGATGTAATAAATAAAATTCTTAAGCTTAGAAAATCAAGTATTTGTCCCTTGGACATCCCAGTTGACTTAATTAAAGGCTTTTCGGACAAAATTGCTGAGCCTTTATCAAATATTTTCAACCACATCACAAAATTTGGTAAATTCCCAAGTTGCTGGAAACAAGGTTTTATAACACCTGTCCCTAAAAATGCGCCAGTCTGACTTTCGCCAACATTCGCCCCATTACGCTCACTTCTGTTTTTTCCAAACTTTATGAAGGTTTCCTCTGTGACTGGCTTAAGGATAAAATTTGTCCGCGTATTGACACCCGGCAGTTTGGTAACTTAAAGAAAACTTCCACTACCCATTACCTTGTGCACTTAATGCATACCATCGTAAGTAACCTTGATAAACCAAATGTCTGGCTGAACCTTGTCTTAGTTGATTTCCAAAAAGTTTTTGACCTGGTTGACCACACCACCCTAATTTGTTTTACTGCTGGTTAACTTTAAACTTGATCCTCTGTTAGTAAATATTGTTGCATCGTTTCTTTCAAATAGATCCCAAGTTGTTAAATACAAAATATTTTCTCTAACCCCCTCCCTATATATTGTGGAATTCCTCAAGGAACCTTATTGGGACAACTTTTATTTCTAGTCATGATTAACGATATTGGTAAGGACTTCCCCCAAAGGTGGAAATACGTGGATGACTTGTCGATCCTCGAAGTATGTCACAGGAATATTAAGAGTGACCCCCTTGAAATTCTAACCCACATTTCGGATGAAGCTAAGAACCTAAATATGAAAGTAAATTCCACTAAATCAAATATAATGACGATAAATTTCTTGAAAACTATTCCCGCCTTCCTTGACCCTATCCCCCCAGATATTTCTGTGTCTTCCTTTAAATTACTTGGGGTTACAATTTCCTCTAATTTAAAGTGGGATATCCACGTGAAAGATATTGTCCGTAGAGCTAATGCGTCCATGTCTCTCCTTAAGCCCTTGAATAAATTTAAAGTCTCCCCATCCCATTCTTTAAGGATTTATGCTTCCTTTGTCCGCCCGCATCTTCAATATGCTTGTCCAGTTTGGCATCCTGGCATCTCCCGTGATGAATCAGATAAAATTGAATCTGTTCAAAAAAGAGCCCTAAGAATAATTTTTAAAGAAACTTTGGTGCCATATTCACTCCTTCTAAAAAAGGCCAAGCTGGAAACTCTTGAGCACAGGAGAGGAACACTGTGCCTCCGTTTTGCAAAAAATGCAATAATAAACCCTCGCACGGAAAACATTTTCCCCAAAAGACACTCCCCATCCAGACACCGCCTGCCACGTACTGTTTCTGAACCCATCCCTATCTTGTCCCCCATCCGTTGTTTAACCTCCAGATATGAAAAAATCTTTGTCCCCTTCATTACTGATCAAATTAACCGCTATATTTTTTTTTTTTTTTTTTTTTTTTTTTTTTGTATTGGTGATACCCATGCTGGTCTCCGTTTGGCTCTTCCGTTCCCTCCCCTTTTTATATACTCTCTTTTAAACCTTTTTAACACTATTTTATCTCATTTTTTTTGGTTTTGTTTTAATTTCTGCCTTTTTAACTTTCTTACATTTGACACTTTTTGTTTTTTAGACTAATGAATGGCTTTGCCTTTCTGATATTGTTGTTTTTGGCATTGTTTAGCCAGTTTTTTTTGTTGTTGTGATATTTCTATGTCTTTTTTTAATATATGACCCCGAAATGTGAATTCGGCCCTTCGGGGCTTGTGATAGTCATTTTTTGAAATAAATATCTTATCTTACATCTTATCTTATCAGGGGAAAGAGTGTTGAGAACAGATCTCTTTTTGTCAGCCCTCTTCTCGATCAGATCCCACAATTCGACGGAGGTCCATTCTGCTAAAATTCAGATGCATAAAAAACTAAGAAAAGAAGGCCCTACATTGAACTGGTTATATTCTCATTGTGTGTTTATTAACATGCATGATTGAATATATATTTTACCAAAATTTCATTTGAAATGATTTTAAATGTTTAGGGGAGAGTATTCATAGTTGGGACAGGCCTAAAGAGACATCCATGCCATCTTGCAAAAATATATCAAAATTTGCACAAAAAACTCTGCAATAGGTGATATCTAGAGAAGTTTCATATCCAAAGTCACCTTTTTGTCTTAAACTGGATAGGTCTTAAAATTCAGGTGCACTCCAAATTATTTTGTGAAGTTCTGTAAACTCTCTTGGGAGATATAGGTTTAAAGTGACCATTTACTTTCACTTCCTTATTCATAAGTTCCTTTTGAAACAGAATTGGTCGGTGTGAAGAGTTCTTTTTACCGTTTTACATTAAAATTGAATTATTTCAGTGACAGTGTTTGGTTCCATACTTGAGACTGTCCCAAGTATTTGTACTTGCAACATGTCCTATGTATGGCAAGTAAAAACAGAAATGAAATAGCCAGGGTTATTTTACTTTGACATGTTAAGCTATCTTGACATCTTGGAAGTCTTGGAGTTGGCCTATGAGTATGCAAGAAAAAATGGATTGTTGTAGGCCTATTCTTCAAGTTGGGATGACAAGAAAAGACGAGGCAAGAAATGCTATTATGGATTTAGGTTATGAAATCAAGGCCTTTCACTCAGAAAACTGAAGCAGCTAGTCTCTCTAGGGGATAGTTTCAACCACTAAAATGTGGAAACTCAATTCCACCAATACTAATCTTCCCAAGGAAAAAAAGAACAACAGCAACGATTACTTTAGGGGTATCACCTTGTACTTTTTTGCTTGTGTTAGTGACAGTGGATAGACTACAGCATTAGTGTTCATTGAGTTTCTTCATCACTCTGTCTCCACTCCAATACCAAACAAAGAGAAACCCCAGCTATTTTTTATGAATAATACAAATCTCACTTATCAGTTGAAGCCATCCAGGTAGCAAAAGATAACCATGTGATCATGTAAACCTTTCCACTACATACATCACACAAGCTGTAACTGCTTGATCCTGGGGTCTTCTACTTTCTGAAATTCTATTATAACAAAGCTATTTCCAGTTTATCTTTTATGAAATCCCCCAGTCTCTTTCTATCCCCTTTTCTCTTTCTATCCTTCTTTCTATCTTTTATGAAATCCCCCAGTCTCTTGGTATTGCTTATTCTCTTTCATTCACCTTATTGATCATCACTGCAGAATTCAAGCAGTAGGTATTTTTCCATTTAGGGAGTTGGAGGCAAAGAAAAAGAATTGTCCAAAGTACAGATACTCTCCCATATAATAATGATATTTTTTTTTTAGATAGATAGATAGACATTCTATTTATGAAATATACATAACGCTATAAAATACACCTGCGCACATGCCTAGTGGCATACTTATTTAGAAGCCTAGGAGAGACTAAAGTATGTTATCTAATGTTGTTTTAGAGGATTCTAACTCAGTTTCTATTTCCTCTGGCCCCTTTGGGCTCTTTAACCCAAAACTTGTGGAAGGCACATTCTCCTAAAACTGCTGCTCTCTTCCCCAAAAATGTAAGAAAATATATTAACTAAATAAGTAGAGTAGCTCTAGTTGCCCGAGTAAATGAGCTCTGTAAAAGAATTGTACTAAAATGAACAAGTAAAGGAGCTCTAGATTCCCAAGTAAAGGAGCTCTGTAAATAACATGTACTAATCCGACCAAGTAAAGCAGCTCTAGTTGTCGAAGTAAAGGATCTTTTTAAAGAAAATGTACTAAATTGAACAAGCAAAGGAGCTCTAGTTACCTAAGTAAAGGATCTCTGTAAAGGAAATTTACTAAACTGAACAGGTAAAGGAGCTCTGGTTTCCAAGTAAAAGAATTCTGTAAAGAAACATGTACTAAATTGACCAAGCAAAGGAACTCTAGTTGCCTAAGTAAAGGATCTCTGTAAAGAAAATGTACTAAACTGAACAACTAAAGGAGCTTTGGTTTCCCAAGTAAAGGAGCTCTGTAAAGAACATATACTAAACCGACCAAGTAAAGCAGGTCTAGTTGCACAAGTAAAGAAGCTTTGTAAAGAAAACTGACCAAGTAAAGGAGTTCTAGTTGCCCAAGTAAAGGAGCTCTGCAAAGAAAATGTACTAGAACTGACCAAGTAAAGGAGCTCTAGTTTTTAAGGATAAAAAAAGTCAGTATGGCCTTGCATCATACTTTTTTCTTGTTACATAAGTACACTCTGTGCACTAAATTGCTGTAACTGTACCTGAAAAATGCCAGACACCATATTCCTGGGTAGTTTTTGCCCTCTTTCTGCACGTTTTCAAGAATTTTGAGTCAAGAATGTTTGTTCCTAAGCATAGCTCATAACGAGAAACAAAAAGCTAAATCGACAGGTCAAAGTGCCTCAACTGAATGGGTGAAAACTTTTGGTATTCTTTAAATCTAAATTTTAATTAGCTGATTTATCATTGTATATTGTTGTACTTTTCATTTCTGTAACCCAAAGTACCCTAAGGTCATAAGCATGAGCTCACATATTTTGAGAAGAATTAATTTTGGGAAACAGACTTGAAGAGTCACAGTGTAGGAAAATTATGGGGAGCTTTTTAAAGTTCTCAAGAATATGTATGGGGCTGCCCCTAACCTCCCCTCTCCTTTCCCTTGCAAGCCCTTTTTATGATTTTTCTGAGCTGTATCCATGGCTGCTGCTTATACATGGGAGGAGCATACCAGTATATGTAAAGTCTATTTGTAACGCCAAAAATTTGTAAAACAGCTTTCACATAATAGGAGGCAGAAGGTTAAAAATTGAATTTATGCTGTCTCTTCCCCATAAATAGACTTCTTATCTACTCTCCTCTCTCCTATGTAAAAACCTTGCAACAGCCATACATTTTCAAGCTTTCTATGGGCATTATTGTGGCCTTTTTCTTAAATACTCAGAAAGTCTTGGAATTTTAATTTTATATTTTCTTCAAATAATCTTAAAATTAAAGCCAAAAAATACATTTATTGTGGCCTCCTGTAAAATTAAGGACAAAAAGTGGTGGACAGCTAAGGATTACATCCTGGGAAAGGCATTTCCTTGTTGAGGTTGGGTTTCTGCAGATGATCCAGAGCCAAATTGGACAGTAAATATTCACTTTTTGCAATATATATGTATATATATATATATATATATATATATATATATATATATGTATATATATATATATATATATATATATATATATATATATATATATATATATATATATATATATATATATATATATATATATATATATATATATATATATATATATATATATATATATATATATATATATATATATATATATATATATATATATATATATATATATATATATATATATATATATATATATATATATATATATATATATATATATATATATATATATATATATATATACCCAAGTGTGATGTGACCTTTGTAGGGAGGGTTTATATTTTTGTTGTAAAGACATCCAGAAGAAGCAATTTTTTTTTCAACCAAGCACTTTAAAAAGTAAGGGTAAATACCCTTGATGATCATTTTGGGGCTCCAAACCAGCTCTTACCTTTGTGAGAAAAGGTGGTTGCTAGATTTTGGTTATAATTGCTGAGAATCAGTTAATGAATCTCAACCAAATGAGGAGAGTAAATATTCTAGCTGTAATTTTTTTTGGCGTGGACACAATCTAATATTTGGGAAACAGAATACTCCTGCTAATTGTACCATCAGGGAATTTGTTAGAATGGATTGTCGAATCTCAACCAAACTTAAGGTTTTTTTTCACCATCCAAACGAAAAAACAACTGTTAGGTAAACAGTTTTCCCGTCCAACTAAAAAACTGTTAGCTAACATGATTAGAGAATATCTTTAACAAATCAAATACTTGTTGAAGAAAATTGTTTTAGAATATATTTCTGCTAGCTTACAATTGTTTTTTCCGCCACCCAAACAAATACCTGTTAGCTAACATTGTTAGTAAACAATTGGACGGCGGAAAAAAACCCCTTTAGTGGAAGGTAAGAGTATACTAATAGCCCTAATTTTAACTTTTTGGGGTCTGTACGGGATTTGACAGGCCAACTTCCAATAGGTCCCTGATTTGAGTACCCATATTCAAGTCATCAGGGTATCTACCAAAATGGGCTGTTGAACCTCAAAACAATTTACCAAAAGTAGCCTAATGTTTAACGTCTTAGCTAGGTCTTTTCAGAAACCTGTTTCGTTTGATCTCTGTGGAAGAGGAAGAAGAATTGGGTCTAAATCCCTCCCCCCCCCCATTCAGGGACGATTTGTTTTGTTTGGTCCAGATGGATGACCAAAAAGAAAAATATTTAGTAATTTATTATCTTTTTTTCCACAATTCTTGGCCTATTTATCTTGACCTTTTGTTCATTATAGCCACAGAAAGTGGGATTGAACTTCTTTTTTTTCATCGTTTTTAAGATTTATGAATATTTGATTTATAGCTGGAACTCACTTTCGACAAAAGCAAAAAGTTGAAATTTAATATGAAGTTCCTTTATTTTTAGGATGATGCCGAGGATTATCTGTTTACTGACGAGCTTCTTGGAGTTTTAGAGCCTGCTGCAATTGGGCCATCTGGAAATGAAGCTGCCAGGGAAGAGTCCCAAGATCTATTTGATAGAACTTCTCCAACAAGCCCAGTTTTATCAAATCGACCAGCAGCGTTGAAACGGCGTAGCTGCTTTCATGCCTCACCTACTCAAATAAGGTCACCGCAACGAAGATCGTTACGGAAACGCCGGCGGTAGATGCTGATTCTCAATTTGTAAAGCCAATTTCTAGAAGAAGTCTTGATTCACAGAATTTGTTTGGAGATACTCAACTAACTGCTGCAACTAACGCAAGGTTTGGGAAGTCTGTGAGTGGTTTGACTTTACCGCGAGGTAGTAGCTCAGCTTCTTTGGGAAACGCATCAATTCTTGGTAATAATTTAGAAACAGAGAAAAAGTCTCCAGCATTCCTGATTTTGACTCACTACAACTGATGTTGGTCCGTTTTTTTTGGATTACCTGAAAAAGTACAGGAGCTGCTAAAACAGCAAAAAGGCATTGATAAGCTTTATGGTAATTTTGATTATTAAGATAATATAAAGTGTATTTTAAAGCCAGAAATACGGCCATTTACCTAAAAACTACAAAAAAAGTACATTAGCTATCTCTTTTCTTCCAAATTCCTATCACAATGAAAACACTTACATGAAATACTGCATTTAGTCAATAAACATAACACCTATAGATAAATAGATAGATAGATCATTGTATTTCAAAAACCAAAGGGCCATATGCAAAAGATTCATACGCTTGGTAGATTATTTGATTCTATTTTTACTCTTTTTTAGTTTAAAGGAGTTCTTTATTTTTTCTTTGAAAAACTCATTTTGTGAAAAATTTTTTTCTTTCTTTTAACAGAATATTTTAAATGAAGTTAAATTTGCTAGAATGGGTGTTCGAATCTCAACCAAACTTAGCGGAAGGTAAGAGTAGGCACACACTAATAACACTAATTTTGATTTTTCGGGGTCTCTACGTGATTTGACATGCCCGCTTTACATAGGTCCCTATTCGTGTGGTAAGTCACGACTGCCACCAGTATTCGGGTGGTAAGGTACGGGTGTCACCACTCATTGGTACAAATATGGTGCTACACCACTTACTGGAGGGGAAAGCCCCGCTGGCACAAAATATTATAATGGGATGCCCGCGCTTACCACAACGGTTCTGTAAATATAGGGTATGTTAATACCCAATTTACAATATACCCTGCCCCAGGGTATGACAACGTGATCGAACGGTCAGACGGCCAATCTCTAAGGCTAAGGGTGCACCCAACCCTGGTCACCACTAAATTCTCTAGCTATCTCCTTGGAGGGTAAACGACCCCCCCCCTGTAGATATGATAATGACGGTATTTCTCGCAACTCTTTTCCTACCCTGCCTGGGTTCCTGGAAAAATGGTCTACATAGCTTTAGAAAATAGCTTACTTGTAATCTTCCAAAAAAAGTGTATTCTCACACAAACACATATATAGATCCCCATACGGGGTCTCAATGTCAACTCTCAATACAGACTAACTTAAAAGTATTACGAAACTTCAAGAATCTTGGCACTTGGGGCGTGGCTCAGTGTGACGCGGGCCAATCAAATGTATCAGGTCCCTCAATTGAATTCGCCCTACACATATTTTCAGAATCAATGACTTGAATTTTAGCAAGCCCATGCGATGATCATACTGAATTATAATCAAATCAATTTACTTTCTCTTGTAAAATCATTGCTTTGGTGACGAGAGTTAACTTACAATTTAAATTTATCTTGTAGGCAAATATAATTACACAAAAGAAAATAGGTCATTTATCTGAAAAGAAAAGAAACAAGGGGTGGAACCCCAACAGTCCCTGATTTGGGCATCTATATTCAAGTCATCAGGGTATCTACAAAAATGGGGTGTTGAATCTAAAAATAATTTACCAAAAGTAATATTTAACGTCTTAGCTAGGTCTTTTCAGAAACTTGTTTCGGTTTTATCTCTGTGGGAGGAAGAAGGATGGGGTCTAAATCCTTATAATATACTAATAATATAGTATACTGATATAATTATAGTATATAGTATACTAATAATATAGTATACTAAAAGAAAACACGAAAACAATGAAATTTTTACTTTGTAGTATGCACCATGTATTAATCTGATTATCATGTTTCCTTCCATTATCCACATTTTAAAATCATTTGACAGTTCTTTGTAATCGCTTGGAGGAACGGGATTTCACCTGGTCAAGAATACAATAAACCGGCTTACAAAGAAGACATGACGCATCATATATATATAATATAAATATAATATACTGATAAGCAAATATGAAGGGGGTGTCTAATTATTTTTTGTTATTTTTTTTATATATATTTACTTTTTTAGATTATTTAATAATCTACGATTTTCTTTTAATTTTTGGTAATTTAAATAATTTTAGTTATATATATATATATATATATATATATATATATATATATATATATATATATATATATATATATATATATATATATATATATATATATATATATATATGATCCAATCAAAATTTTGAGATAGCCATTTTGTTCTACGTAGTTCATTTCCAGATTGAAATTATCTTTTGAGGTGTACATTCCCCCACAGCCTTTAGGGCAAGCTGGGGGCATATAAGCTTTTTATAGAAAGCTTTGTCGTAGAAAACTTGAAAAAGGTCTCATTCGATTGGAAATTCAAAGGACTAAGGCCCTTTTTATAGTCGGATGTGATTGGAGGGCAACTAACCCCCCTCTCTCGCCCCACCTTTTCCCCAAACACATCCAATCAATATTTTGAGATAGCCAGTTTGTTCAACGTGGTTGAAAATTCCGGAAATTAGGTCTTTGAGGATGACAACCCCCCCCCCCCCCCACAGCCCTCCGGGCAAGGGTTGTAAGTTATGCCCTGGGGGCATATAAGTTTTTTTATAGAAAGTATTGTCGTAGAAACTTCAAAAAGAGCTCATTTGATTGGAAATTTAAATGGCCAGTGCCCTTTTTTAATAGTCAAAAGTGATTGGAAGGCAACTAACACCCCTTCCATACTCACCATTTCCCCAAACACATCCAATCAAAATTTTGAGATAGCCGTTTTGTTCAACGTTGCTAAAAGTTCTGGAAATTATATCTTTGAGCATGACACTCCCCAAAAGGTCTTCAGGCCAAGGGTTATAAGTTATGCCCTGGGGGCATATATGGTTCTTATGGAAGGAATACTCTTATAAACTGTAGAGAGGGCTAATTTGATTGGAAATTGAAAGTTCTAGTTCATTTTTTAAGTGTCAAAAGATAATGGAGGGTAACCAGCCCACACCCACGCTCTTTTTCCCAAATGCATCCGATAAAAATTTTGAGATAGCTATTTTGTTAAAAATAGTTCAGAGATCATATAACAATAACTCCGGTGTCGACACAACCCCCAAGGGCCTGGCGGCAGGCGTTGAAAGTTATGCCCTGGGGGCATATATGGTTCTTATGGAAGGGATGTTCGTATAAACTTCAAAGATGGCTCATTTGATTGGAAAATTAAAGTTCTAGTTTACTTTTTAAGAGTCAAAAGAGATTGGAGGGCACCTAGCCCCCTCCCCTCCACACCCTTTTTTTCCCAAACCCGTCTGATAAGAACTTTGAAATTGCAATTTTATAAAAAAATGGTTCAAAGATTATTGGAGGTTTAACGTACGGGGGTCACCACTTTTAAAGGCAAAAATGGCGCAAAGAGTTGCTATGCCACTTACTGGAGGGGGAGATCCATCATCGGCCCAAAATAGTGGGATTTTCGCGGTTACTCCAACGGTTTCGTATATACTAGCGTGATCGGATGGTCCAGGGCCACTTTTAAAAGCCAAGGTTTACCGATAAGATTTCTAACTATCTCTTTAGACTCGACCTAGGCTGAAAAGTTAAAAGAGAAATAGTATAAGAAAAAGTCTTACTGTATTCACTTGACGCTGTATAAGAACTGAACTTAAAAAGGGTATTCTTTCTCCCAGCCCACTCCGCTAGCCGCGTGTCTGTGACATGGGGTACGGGTGGTAAATGAATTTTTCCAGCCAATCCTAGGACTTACTAACTTACTGGTCAACCTCCCTAACTGCGCAATTTCTTACCTCGTGGTCTATTCAGCAACTACGCAATTAAGAGGACCCAAATTGGTGTCACAAAATAAAAGGAAAATTATTAGTTATTACTCGGGGAAGGAAAATAATTAAGGGGCCAAAAGAAAGGAATCTGGGAGGGACATTTATCTAAACAAAACTGGGACCAAGGGTTCCAACACCTTCCTCCTAAGATAAATGGCCCGCATCTCCAGTGGATTGGCTGGAAACTCAGACATAAAATAAATAACACCAAACTTAAAATCACTAAACTTGTTTATCTTCTCTTCTACCAATGCCTGTGCTTCCTCCGCTTGGCTTTGGGTCGGTCGTCCTCGACACGTCTCTACTACTGTAGGACCACCATGGTCTAGATCGTCTAACATCCGCATTTGGTTTTCAAAGTTGAAGTCCCCAAGATTCGTAGAACTTCTTTGTGCATAGCACAATCAAAAACAAAAATTTTCTTGCTCTCACGAATTTACATTTGAGAGGAGCAGAGAATCAGTTCCTTGCAGTTTCGATGATGCCAGCCATCGTGAAAAATTGGCTGCACAAGCCTCTTAATTTCCATCTGTGGGAACAACCCCACATCTCAATAAAAAGGTAAATTGCCCCTTGCCATAATTTCAAATAGGCTAAGGCCGAAAATGCAAAGGCCTGTGAAAAAGATAAGGGTACTGGGAATAAAGTAAAATTTTGAGCGAACCATGAATCGTCTTTTTTTTCTGGGTTCCGTCACCTGGGATAATCAAATGCAGAATATGCGTTGATGCTAATTGAAAACGAAATTTGGGTACATCTCCACTGAATACAATTGCCGGAAAAAATTGTCGGTTCCCATGAAGAATAATAACTATGAATAGGGTTACTGGACAAAGATTTGGGTGAAGTATGAAGTGACTGGGAGAGAGTATCCCCCAAGGATTCCAGATCAGAAAGGCAAAATCTCAGTAAAGGGATCACAACTTGTCTGCCAGTTGTGCATTGAGGAAAAAGGGCTATCTTTCGCGACTTTCCCGCGGGGGATCTTCCCAAGGGATTCCTCCCCCTCATAAAGGATCGATATATCTTTTGAATTGATAATACTAATCTCAGATTCATTTCCAAATTTTTCCAATCCGACTCGACATTTAATATCTCCCAACTTTCCCCCAACCCGTTGTAGGTCATTCATCTCTATTTTGTAACATTTTGTTTTATTCTCCGTGGGCCTTTGACCTCTTTTCCCTCCATATTATTTATGTTATCAAGGCACAGCCCATCCAACTTTTTATTTTTCTCCCTATCATTTATATATCTGTTTATTCCAATCGGGACATGCCGTCAGCGTTCTTGTTATCTGTCCCTGGTCTTGACTTTATTTCGAAGACGTATTCTTGTAGGCACAGGGCCCACCGTGCTAATCGTTGGTTATCTGGCTTCATTATATTTAGCCATTTCAATGGGTTGTGATCTGTCACTATTGTAAATTTTCGTCCATATACATAATAGTCCAGTTTTTTTTTTTTGACCGCAAAAACTATCGCAAGACATTTTTTTCAATCGTGCTATTATTTAATTCTGCTTTTGACAATTTTCTGGATATAAATGTGATTGGATGTTCCCCATCTTCAAAATTTGGGATAAAACTGCCCCTAATCCGTAATCTGAACTGTCAGTTTGTTGCACAAATGGTAAGGAAAAATCAGGATTTCTCAGTATTCTTTCGCTACAAAGAGCATCTTTCAATATATCGAATGCATTTTGTTCAATTCTGACCATTTAACGGGGTCTACGGCCCCCTTCCTTGTTAACTCCGTCAAAGGTGTAGCAATCGTTGCAAAATTTGGTATGAATTTTTGATAATATCCTGCCAACCCCAAAAATGACCGAACTTTTTTCTTGTAGTCGAACTGCTGCGTTTCTAATTTTTTCTGTTTTTTCCCTTAATGGGGCTATTATACCGTTCCCTATTTTGTGTCCCAGGTATTCTGTCTGTGACTGTACTAATTTACATTTTTCTACATTCAAAGTTAGTCCTGCTCTCCTCAGCCTGGTTAATACTTGTTCCATATGCATTAGATGTTCATTGAACGAGTTCGAAAATACTATAATATCATCCAAGTAGGCTCTTGTATATGGTAAGGAATTTAAAATATATTCTACTAGTCTTTGGAATGTTGCTGGTGCCCCTTTTAGTCCAAATGGCATGTACCTAAATTGGTATAACCCAAAAGGAGTAATAAAGGCAGTTTTGGCTGAATCATCTGGGTCCATTTTCACTTGCCAATATCCCCTTCCCAAGTCTAAAATTGACATAAATTTTGCGGAGCCAACTGACTCTAGAATTTCATCCATTCTTGGTATTGGGTACGCGTCAGATTCGGAAATATTATTCAGTTTTCTGTAGTCTACGCAAAATCTAATGGAGCCATCTTTCTTCGGAACTAATACGACTGGTGCTGCATATTCTGAATTTGATGGTTCTATCACCCCTAACTCGAGCATTCGGTCAATTTCTGTTTTCTTTTCTTTCCTTTTTGCTTCCGGTATTCGGTACGGGTATTGTTTTATTGGTTTCTTGTCCTTTAATAGTATCTTATGTACTACATTTTCTGTTTTTTCCGATTTGGTCTGTTAATACGTCTGCAAATTCCGTGAATAACTTATTTAATTGGGATTTCTGAGCTTGGCTCAGATATGTTTCTGCCGAAACCCTTTCAATGGCGTTTATATGTGTTTCTGCCGGGTTTATTGTACCTAAAGGGGCACTTTCCTCGTCATCTTCTGAGGTTGAAATCATGAGACAGTGCTTTTGCGGATCCTTGAGGTTTCCTTTTTCGTTTTCCTTGTTAAATTTCCTCAGTAAATTCACATTGTAAACTTCTTCCTTTTTTCTTGCTCCCTCTAATTCTATCATATAATTTACATCATTTATTTCTTTTTCACCTTAAACGGTCCCTTCCATCTTACTTCCAATTTATTATTTCCGTCCGGTAATAAAATGAGGACTTCCTCCCCTTCCGTGAATTCGCGCATTCGGGCGGATTTATCGTACCATGTTTTTGTTTTCTCTGCATATTCCCCTGTGCTTGCTTTGCAATTTCATGGTATTTATGCAGTTTTTCTCGTAGTGATAGCAAGAGGGTTATCACTGTTTCTTCATTTTTATCCTCGTTCTCCCATGATTCCTTTAAAATGTCTAACACCCCCCTTGAGTTTGTCCCATGTAGCTTGGTGTGGAGTTTCTCTGTATGCAAAAAGGACGTAAGGAAGCATTTTGTCCCATTGGTTTACATCATCTCTTACAAACCGTCTCAACATACTAATTAGGGTTCCGTTAAATCTTTCTGTCACTCCATTTGTCTGAGGATGGAATGGAGTAGTTAATACGTGTTTAATACCGATAATTTCGTATAATTTTCGGATGCATGTCGATATAAAATTGGTTCCATTATCTGTTAAAATTTCCTTCGGGATTCCGTGACGCGAGACATATTTCGCTAATTCTTCTGCGATTTTTGGTGATTTTACTGTTCGCATTGGGATAGCTTCTGGGTATCTCGTAGCCAGATCATTAATAACTAAAATGAATCTGTTTCCGGCGCTAGATTTCGGAAGTGGACCTACAATGTCCATTGAAATTCTCTCAAATGGTTTGCCGAAAATGGGCATTTTTTCATTGGAACTTTTTCATTTGGTTTTTTGTATGCGACTAATTGACAATCTTTGCATCTTTTACAAAAGTTGATAATATCTTTTTTTAATCCTTTCCACCAAAAACGCTGCAAGACTATCTCTTGTTCTTTGGGATCCCATGTGTCCCCCCGTTGGGCTTGAGTGAGCCAACTTTATTACCGCTTTCCTTAGTTCATGTGGTACCAAAAGTTGTAATTTTCTAGCGTTTTCCCCAGTCTCCATTATTTTGTAAAGTAGATTTCCATTACTGGAAAACTGTTTAGATTGCGGATTTTTTTGATTCGTTAGTGCTAGTTTTATTTTTCTGCAATCTTTATCATTTGTTTGTAATTCTGCGAATTTTCGGAAGTTATTCCGAGTGTTTCGGTTAGTTCCTCTTTGGTCTTTTCTGGTTCTTTTTCTATGGTCAATAATTTCTCTTGTTTTTGGTAATATTCCTTTTTATCGGCCCTTTCTTGGCTTTTCGCTTTTCTTAGTTTTGCATTTTTATGAACATCTCGTCGTTAAATTGAAATGGGTTTTGTATATTCTGATCATCATTTTCATTAGTGGGCGGCACAGCCTCCCTTTTATTTTTTTCTTGACTTCGTGTCACCGCATTTACTCTTTTTATCATGGAGGTTGCTTTTAGTGCAAGAAAGTTTTCGATATTTCTGAAATCTCCCCCTAATAAAACGTCTACTGCAAGAATAGGTACAACCCCTATTTTTAATTCCTTTTTTACCGTATTTTCCTCTTTATTGGCTAATTCTATTATGACCTGAGCTGTCGGACATTTATGTTCTGCTCCATAGTAGCATAGCGATGCCACTTTATTTTTGTAATCTATGTCGGTTTTCTTTATCAAGTCTTCCCGTACATAGGTTTGGTCGCTGCAGGAATCAATAGCTATTTCTACCGATTTACCATTTAGTTCGCCACATACTTTGTGTGATTCTGCAAATGCGCAAGTTTTCATATTCTCCGGGCTTTTAACCCATGCGGTTCTCTTATACGTTTGAGACTTTTTCCAATTCTCTCGGGATCGATCATTTCTCGGATTGTCTTGTCTTCCATTTGCCCCATCTTCCCTTGTTCTGTAATTATTGTCGTAATTTTTTTTCGCGCTTCGGCAATCTGAGGCATAATGTCCTCGTTCATTACAGTTAAAACAGGTAACGTCATAGTGTTCCTTTTTTTGACCGTATTTTCTACCGTCTTTATTTGGGCAATTGGTGCTATAATGGCCGCCCAAGTTACAGTGGTAGCATGTTACTTCTCCTTGTGTTTGCCATATTTGGCTAGCATTCTTTTTATTTTCTGTGTACGGGTATTCTTTTCTACCATTTCCTCCTAACCTTGTTCTTTGTGGGAATGCCTCCCTCCTAATTTCAGTGTGCCTGTCTGCTAACTCGGACATTTCTTCAATTGTTTGTGGGTTTTTCTCTTTTAAGTACATTTTCATATTTGGATAGGTATTTTCTAAGAATTGTTCCATCGCTGTTTTATTTACTATTCTCGTTATCTTATCTTTTATTTCTTCCGGGTCTTCTAATATTGTATAGTTTTCTATCTCTAGCCATTTTAAACACATATCTTTCAATTTGTACCCGTGTTGTTTATAAGTTTCGTTGTTTCGTTTTCTTTCGCTTCTAAACCTTCTTTGAAAGTGCTCGGGGGAGAGTTGAAATTTTTCAAAAATGGCTTGTTTTAGTCTTTCAAACTCTTTTGAGTAGTCTATTGGTAATGCTTTATATGCAAGTTATGCTTTGTAGTTAAGGAGGGGCTGTATTCTTGTCACCCAATTTTCTCTCGGTAATCCGCTTAATTCCGCCGTTTTTTCAAAATTATATATGTATAAATGTACATCTTCATTTTCTTTCATTGGTCGAAGGTTTACTGCCTGCATTATCTCTATTGTAGACGATTTCTGGGGCTCTTGGTAATTTCTCCCTGCAATCATTTCCATTATGTATTTTCTTTCCTCTCTGTCTGCCTTCTCCTTTTTTCTTTGGCTACTCTATCTCTTTCTCTTTGTTCTCTATCTTCCTCCTCCTTTCGTTCTCTTTCTTGTCTATCTTTCTCTCTTTCTTTTCTATCTTCCTCCTCTTTTCGTACTCTGGCTAATCTTTCATTCTCTATGAAATTTAAAAGTTGTTGTATCATATCTATTTGAGTGCTTTTTCGTGAGCTCCTCCTGGAAATTGAACTTCTACTACTTCTGCTACTTGGCCTTCTCTGAATCTCACTGTCTTTATATTCTCTTAATTCATTTTCTGAGTCTGCTCGTTGTATAATATTTTCTTCTTCCCGCAACTCCCCTACTTTTTTTTACCTTCTCTGAAGGGTGAGTTTGTTTTGTTATACCCGTTCTTTCATGTAATGATTTTTCCTCATGTATTATCGCCACTGTTTCTTTTGTTCGGGTTTCTCTATCTGCGAGTAATTGTTTCTGCATTTGTCTTAGAATTTTCTCTTCTTCTCTGGTTCGTACCGGGGATCGTTCTATTACTGATTTTGTTTTGAAGATTTCCTCTTCACACGTCCCAGAAATGTCTATTTCACCTGTTGAGTGATATATGGTTCTATTTGATGGTGTTTTTCTTAGGGTATTTCCAGCGGGAGTCGCATACAATTGTGTGTCTGAATCCGATTTTTGTTTAACCGCGGTAGATCTTGTCTGAATTCTTCGTTTGTCCGCCATTATTTTAAGGTTTACTTAACGTCTTTCGTTCAAATGAAAATCCTTTTATCAATGTTTCTTTTTATCCTTTCATGAAAAATTATTTCCTTTTAATTTGCCAATTATACGTGGGTGGCGCAGCCTCCCTTGTCTCACAGGTTAATCATTCGCGTGATCTATTGATTCTTAAATTTTATTGCCTATTATTATCCGACTAGGCACAGCTCAGATAAAAAAAAATTCTCTTTGCGATTTTTCATATATTTACCCACAGTAGGCTACTTTCTAGGCCAAATTAACCCGTCCCTTCGAAAACGCGGAATTCTTTTATTATCAGATTTACTGATAGGACCTTAAATTGCTGCCACCACTTATTGGAGGTTTAACATACGGGGGTCACCACTTTTAAAGGCAAAAATGGCGCAAAGAGTTGCTATGCCACTTACTGGAGGGGGAGATCCCTCGTTGGGCCAAAATAGTGGGATTTCCGCGGTTACTCCAACGGTTCCGTATATACTAGCGTGATCGGATGGTCCAGGGCCACTTTTAAAAGCCAAGGTTTACCGATAAGATTTCTAACTACCTCTTTAGACTCGACCTAGGCTGAAAAGTTAAAAGAGAACATAGTATAAGAAAAAGTCTTACTGTATTCACTTCACGCTGTATAAGAACTGAACTTAAAAAGGGAATTCTTTCTCCCAGCCCGCTCCGCTAGCCGCGTGTCTGTGACATGGGGTACGGGGTGGTAAATGAATTTTTCTAGCCAATCCTAGGACTTACTAACTTACTGGTCAACCTCCCTAACGGCGCAATTTCTTACCTCGTGGTCTATTAAGCAACTACGCAATTAAGAGGACCCAAAATGGCGTCACAAAATAAAAGGAAAATTATTAATTATTACTCGGGGAAGGAAAATAATTAAGGGGCTAAAAGAAAGGAATCTGGGAGGGACATTTATCTAAACAAACTAGGACCAAAGGTTCCAACAAAGACCATATAACTATATTCGCTTTGTTTTTTCAGTATTTTCATTTGGCCTATAAAAACCTCATTTTTGCTCGTTTTTCTTTCTTTATGTGACCATATAACGAAAACTCGGGGGTCGATACAGCCCCCCAGGGCCCGAAGGCAGGCGTTGTAAGTTATGCCCTGGCGGAATATATGGTTCTTATGGAAAAGATGCTCGTAAAAACTTCAGAGAGGGCTAATTTGATTGGAAATTGAAAGTTTTAGTTCAGTTTTTGAGAGTCAAAAGAGATCGGTGGGCAACTAGCCCAGCCCCCCACCCCACGCCCATTTTTTCCCGAATGAATTCAATAAGAATTTTGAGATAGCCATTAAGTTAAAAAAATTTCAAAAGTTAGATAACAAAAACTTGGGTGTCGACACAACCTCCCAGGGCCCGGGGGCAGGTGTTGTAAGTTATGCCCTGGGACATACATGGTTCTTATGAAAGGGATACTCGTATAAACTTCAGAGAGGACTCATTTGATTGGAAATTGAAATTTCTAGTTCACTTTTTAAGTGTCAAAAGATATTGGAGGGTAACCAGCGCCACCCATGCTCTTTTAGCCAAATGCATCCGATAAAAATTTTGAGATAGCTATTTTGTTAAAAGTAGTTCAGAGATCATATGTCAAAAACTCCGGTGTCGACACAACCCCCCAGGGCCTGGGGGCAGGCGTTGTAAGTTATGCCCTGGGGGCATATATGGTTCTTATGGAAGGGATGCTCGTATAAACTTCAAAGAGGGCTCATTTGATTGGAAAATTTAAAGTTGCAATTCACTTGCAACTTTTTGTTGAAAGCCAATTTTATAAGTTTTGAACTTTGGGGAGGACACTCCCCCACAGCCCTCAGGGCAAGGGTTGTAAGTTATGCTCTTGGAGCATGTAAGGTTTTTATAGAAAGCGATGTTTTAAAAACATAAAAACCCACCATTTCCCCGAACACATCCAATCAAAATTTTGAGATAGCCGTTTTGTTGAACGTAGTTTAAAGTTCTGGAAATTAGGTCTTTGAGGATGACAACCCCCTCACAGCCCTAAGGGCAAGGGTTGTAAGTTATGCCCTGGGGGCATATAAGGTGTTTATAGAAAACGTTGTCGTAGAAACTCAAAAAGGGCTCATTCAATTGAAAATTGAAAGGGCTAGTGCCCTTTTAATAGTCGGAAGGGATTGGAGGGCAACTAACCCCCCTCTCGCGCCCACCATTTCCCCAAACACATCAACGTAGTTGAAAGTTCTGAAAATTAGGTCTTTGAGGATGAACCCCCCCAGCCCTCAGGGCAAGGGTTTTAAGTTATGCCCTGTGGGCATAACTTAGAACCCGTCGTAGAAACGCGTCGTCGTAGCGTCAACCCGCCAACCCGTTATAGAACGCGTCGTAGTATAAACTTCAAAAAGGGCTCATTCGATTAGAAATTGAAATGGCTAGTGCCCTTTTTAATAGTCGAAAGTGATTGGAAGGCAACTAACACCCCTTCCAAGCCCACCATTTCCCCAAACATATCCAATCAAAGTTGTTAGATAGCCATTTTGTTCCACGGAGTTTAAAGTTTAGGAAATTATACCTTTGAGCAGGACACTCCCCCACAGTCTTCAGGGCAAGGGTTATAAGTTATGTCCTGGGGGCATATAAGGTTTTTATTGAAATCTTTGTCGTAGAAACTTGAAGAAGGGCTCATTCAATTGAAAATTGAAAGGGCTAGTGCCCTTTTAACAGTCGAAAGTGATTTAAGGGCAACAAACCCCCCTCTCACGCCCACCTTTTCCCCAAACACATCCAATCAAAATTTTTAGATAGCCATTTTATTCAACGCAGTTGAAAGTTTTGGAAATTAGGTCTTTAAGGATGACAACCCATCCCCCCTACAACCCTCAGGGCAAGGTTTGTACGTTATGCCCTGTGAGCATGTAAGGTTTTTATAGAAAGCGATGTTGTAAAAATGTCAAAAGTGCTCATTCAATTGAAAATTGAAAGGGCTAGT
The DNA here is from genome assembly GCA_027921565.1 of Artemia sinica. Lineage (NCBI taxonomy): Eukaryota > Metazoa > Arthropoda > Branchiopoda > Anostraca > Artemiidae > Artemia > Artemia sinica. The sequence continues at coordinate 53,502,291 of CM051269.1, forward strand.
GCCCTTTTAACAGTCGAAAGAGATTGGAGGGCAACTAACCCCCCTCTCATGCCCACCATTTCCCCAAACACATCAACGTAGTTGAAAGTTCTGGAAATTAGTTCTCTTAGGATGAACCCCCCTCAAATTCATCAACTTTTGTCGTAGTTTTTATTGAAATCTTTGTCGTAGAAACTTAAAAAGGAGCTCATTCGATTGGAAATTCAAAGGGCTAGTGCCCTTTTTAATAGGCGAAAGTGATTTGAGGGCAACTAACCCCCCTCTCACGCCCACCTTTTCCCCAAACACATCCAATCAAAATTTTTAGATCACCATTTTATTCAACGCAGTTGAAAGTTTTGGAAATTAGGTCTTTAAGGATGACAACCCACCCCCCCCCCCACAACCATCAGGGCAAGGGTTGTAAGTTATGCCCTGGGAGCATGTAAGGTTTTTTATAGAAAGCGATGTTGTAAAAATATCAAAAAGGGCTCATTCACTTGAAAATTGAAAGGGCCTTTAATAGTCGAAAGTGATTGAAAGGCAACTAATCCCCCTCTCACGCTCACCATCTCCCCAAACACAATCCAATCAAAATTTTGAGATATCCATTTTGTTCTACGTAGTTGAAAGTTTTGGAAATTAGATCTTTTAGGATGATAACCCCATCAGAGCCCTCAGTGCAAGGGTTGTAAGTTATGCCCTGGGGCATATAAGGTTTATATAGAAAGTTGTTGTAGAAATTTCAAAAGGGGCTCATTTGTTTAGAAATTTAAATTGCCCATTTTAATAGTCGAAAGTGAGTAGAGAGTAATTAACCTTCCTCTCACGCCCACCATTTTCCCAAACTTCTTCAATAAAAGTTTAGAGACAGCCATTTTGTTCAACCTAGTTGAAGGTTCTGGAAATTATGTATTTAAGGATGAAAAACCCCCCAGAGTCCCAGGGGCAAAGGTGGTAAGTTATGCCCTGGGGGCACATAAGGTTTTTAATGATAATGTTGTCGTAAAAACTTCAAAAGGGGCTCATTCAATTTGAAATTGAGAGGGCTAGTGCCCTTTTTAATAGTTGAAAGTCATTGGAGGATAACTAACCCCCCTCTCACGCCCACCATTCCCCCAAACACATCCAATCAAAATTTTCAGATAGCCATTTTGTTTAACGTAGTAGAAAGTTCTGTTAATTAGGTCTTTGAGGATGACAACAGTAGTAAGGGTGTGCACAGTATGAGATATACATGAAAATATACATTGAAATTGCTGTTGATTTGAACAATACATGAAAATATACATTGGAATTGCGCAAGAAAAACCCATGGCTATGTCATTAAACTTACACGTGAATATTTTAAAAGTTGGCAAACTATAATGCATGTTATGAAACTAAAGTCAAGGTTTTTTTAAACTTGGCAAGGTATAATATGGTCAAACAGGTTTTGAGAGTATGCTCGTAATTATATAACTTGAGCAGACAGGTTTTTTTTTGTTATTAAAAGGAATTTCGTAAGAATGTACATCGTGAGTTCACGTGAACATTTTTATTTAAAGGTGGCATGGTATAAAGTAGTCAGACATGTTTTGGGGAGTATGCACGAAATTATGTAACTCAACCAGTGTTTTTCGAGGCAACATCCGTTTTTATTCTTCCTTGAAATTCCGTATAAAATGTTCATGCATAACAATTTAATTTTCATAAAAGTGTTTTGGGGGGAGATGGGTTGATTGTGTACTGTATAATACACAAGTGATGTTTGGACAGTGTTGTCAATTTAAAATACACTTCGATTTTTTTCAAAAGGGTTAAAGTGATTAGCAGTTACGAGCGGGGATTCCCCGGTGGTTTTTTTATTATCGAAAACTAGAGATTGTCAAATTGCGTATTAAGGAATGCTTTTGTAGGGAAAGCTGTCAATCACCCGTGTGTTATCCACAGTTCCATTTTTGAAGTCTGTGCTATCAAGAGCGGTTTCTAATTTGTTTTGGAGAATTGCCTTTAGCCAACAATAGTTTAGAAATAAAAACAATTAACAAGAAATGGCTGAAAAGTGTTTTGGGGGACAGGGGATGATTGTGTACTGTATAATACACAAGTGATGTTTGGACAGTGTTGTCAATTTAAAATAGTTAAGAAATAAAAAAAATTAACAAGAAATGGCTGAAAAGTGTTTTGGGGGGAGACGGGTTGATCGTGTACCGTATAATACACAAGTGATGTTTGCACAGTGTTGTCAATTTAAAATATACTTCGATGTGTTGTCAATTTAAAAAGGTTAAGAAATAAAAAAAATTTAACAAGAAATGGCTGAAAAGTGTTTTGGGGGAGATGGGTTGATTGTTTACTGTATAATACACAAGTGATGTTTTGACAGTGTTGTCAATTTAAAATATACTTCGATGTGTTATCAATTTAAAATAGTTAAGAAATAAAAATATTTAACAAGAAATGTCTGAAAAGTGTTTTGAGGGGAGATGGGTTGATTGTGTACTGTATAATACACAAGTGATGTTTGGACAGTGTTGTCAATTTAAAATATACTTCGATGTGTTGTTAATTTAAATTAGTCTAGAAATAAAAAAATTTAACAAGAAATGGCTGAAAAGTATTTGGGAGGGAGATGGGTTGATTGTGTACTGTATAATACACTAGTGATGTTTGGACAGTGTTGTCAATTTAAAATAGTTTAACGTTATACTATACGAAGAAGTTGATACTAAAGGGGTGTAGATGACAAGAAAAGAATTGTAATAACGGATAGCTTTACTTCTTCAATGTGTTCCATATAATACATAAGTGGTGGAGTGGTGGGAGCGGGATGTCTTAGAGTTCTTATAGTGTGATAGTGGAGGGGGGAGTTGCAAGTACCAAGTCACATGATAGTTACGCTATTATAGAAAATAATTTCAAAGTACCAAGTCACATGATAGTTACGCTATTATAGAAAATAATTTCAAAGTACCAAGTCACATGATAGTTACGCTATTGTAGAAAATAATTTCAAAGTACCAAGTCACATGATAGTTACGCTATTATAGAAAATAATTTCAAAGTACCAAGTCACATGAAAGTTACGCTATTATAGAAAATAATTTCAAAGTACCAAGTCACATGATAGTTACGCTGTTGTAGAAAATAATTTCAAAGTACCAAGTCACATGAAAGTTACGCTATTATAGAAAATAATTTCAAAGTACCAAGTCACATGATAGTTACGCTATTGTAGAAAATAATTTCAAAGTACCAAGTCACATGATAGTTACGCTATTGTAGAAAATAATTTCAAAGTACCAAGTCACATGATAGTTACGCTATTAAAGAAAATAATTTCAAAGTACCAAGTCACATGATAGTTACGCTATTATAGAAAATAATTTCAAAGTACCAAGTCACATGATAGTTACGCTATTATAGAAAATAATTTCAAAGTACCAAGTCACATGATAGTTACGCTATTGTAGAAAATAATTTCAATAATACACAAGTGATGTTTGGACAGTGTTTTTAATTTAAAATATACTTCGATGTGTTGTCAATTACTGTTCGTTTGTCAATTACCCTACTTCTGTTTGTGATAATTTCTGTTCGTTTTAAGCCTGGCCATCCATTTTAGTTCCTCTTTGTTTTAAGGATTCATTAATTCAAGTACGACAGAATTTGTTATTTTTATGTTCGATGTGATTATTCATTTTAATTTCTTTTGGTTTGGGGTTTAGAGCTTTTAATATTGTAGAAACATCAGCTAAGCAACTGGATAATATACTTTCTAATGTTCCTTTGAGCTTTCCTAGGGTCCTTATCAACGATATATTTGACCACTTTGGAGTTTTAGCTAGCTTCAGAGCTGCAACAAAGAAGGTTAAAGGCAAGAAATCAATGATTCCAATTTACCACAAACCTTTTGAAATAAAAAAAAAACTAAATTGATGTCACAGTCAAGCTGACGAGATTCTTGGGGGATTCTGGTTCTTTAAAATATCTGCAAATTTATTTCCATAATAGCTTTGCAATATTGAAATTATTTGAAATAATAATTACCAATTCTGAATCGGTTATAAGTGGCTTTTTTTTCTCCCTAAACAGTTTTGTTAGGAATATATTTTTAAGCTTTTGGTTACTATGAATTGTTTACCTTTTGGGGCCTTATTAGAGGCTCGAAATTTAATTTGCTCCAGAAGCGATTATTAATTTACGAAAGGGGATTAAAAAAGGCATCATGTTATATATTCACTTTCATCCTAGTTAGACTATGTATATTAGCCATAAATTTTTTACTGATTAAAGTAAATAAACAAAGTTATAGAATAATTATTATATATAACACCTCGCGATGACGTAGTGGAAAAGACTGGTCATCCTAATCGAAGGTTGGCAGGTTCAATCCCACGCGTCGCAAGGAAATTGGTGAATTGGTCATTTCAGTTATAATTTTTTATGTCCTAATTATGTTCTTTAGTATCATTTAAAGAAAATTCTTTTTTACTTAATATAACCCGGAAAATACCTACGATTATGACTTCATTCATCATACTTGAACATGAAAATGAGGTTTTTTCGTAAAAAAATGATTTCATATCAAAAATAACTTTTTTAACTAGCTTTTTCTAATTTAAAACGTTTTATTATCAAAGAAATAGTTCGTTTGAAAGCTATTCATTACTTGAAACAAAAATACTTCAGAGTATGGGTTAGGTAATTTGATTTATAAGAAAGATAAACAACAGTAAAACAGTTTATTTGTGAGGGGAAATGCTCAAGGTCCTTCGATACCACAAAGGATCATCCGTCCTCGTCCCTTATGAACTTTTTTTTTTGAGTGGGCGAACTATTCAGGATGGGCTGGGCGGTCTTGTCATAACTTTACAGCTTTGATAAGAGGTCTGAATAAACGACAGAAAACCAAAAGCTGACACCTACTTCCCCAGAAATCTTAGTAAGACCATTTAACTTCTTCCGTTTTGTGCCAGAGATTGGGATATTCAGATTTAGTGAAACTTGAAAAACGTGAATTTGGATTCTTGGATTGAACAGAACAGAATTTTGTTTTTGAAGTTCAGTATTAGACAGCTACTGTAATTAATCTGGTATACCTGCTTGGAAAACATTAAAAATCAGCTCACAAGAAGTCTCTTTGAATAATTTAACGGCTTTGGAAGTTTCCTGTTGTGGTAACCGCCTTGATTTACATCTGTACTGGCACAGGATTCATATTATTTATGCTGCATGTACATTGAATAGACAGCGTTTTGCTCAGTAGTTAGTAAAAAGTAAAAAGTAAAAAGTTTTAGAAGAAATCTCATAATAATAGTTCTAACAGTGCTGTTTGAAAGGCTCCTGTCATTAGCTGAAATGGGCTGTTTGGCGTCCTTCATCTTCAGTGAATTGTTGGAAAGAATATTGGCATTCCAAAAAAAGATCTCTAAGCATTAACGTTAGCGAACGCAAGGTCCCTTATGTCTCCGTCATATTCCCATAGGTCCCTTATATCCCTGTGTCCATTACAGGTCCCTTATATCCCCAGATTCGATCTGATTAGCCTTGATGAAAGAAAATCAAACGTTTGCTTACGTTTTGCCATTTTAAAAGTCATTTCCTCTCTCCTCCTCCGTAGATCTCGGCTTCCTCATTCTTTTACTATAAAAGTCTCCATTAGTACGCAAAAAAAATTCTCTGCGTAAATTTTAAGATAAGTTTTCCTTCCCTATACAATTGAAGTTTATTATTCTTGAAATTTAAATCAGAACTGAACTATAAATAAATGTATGTCCCCTCTTTCCTTTTTTCTTGCCATTTATAGCAGGTGTGGAACTAGAGCAAAATTTTAGGGGGGGGGGGTCCATTTAACATGGGCGACAATAAGCAAGGTCTTGGGGGGGGCAATGTGAAAAGGTCGCCAATAATTTACCAAATTGACAAACTTATTTAAGAAAAAAAGATCTAAAAACAGAACAAAACAAGGTATTAGGGCGTCAGAAAAATCTTAGGGGGCCTTGGGTCCCCCGCCCCCCTGGATCCGCCAGTGACTTATAGTGTAAAGTGTATTCGTTAATTTTTAGATAGACTATTCCACAGACTGCATACTATATTTTACTCACTATTTACATACTATATTTTACTACTTGCTTTTTTATTGATTATTTTTCGTAGCTTATTTGAAACCTTGATGTGCATGGATACTTTACGTTAAGTTTCAGGTTTGTGTTGTTTCTAGTTTTTACTTCAAGTTTGGAACAAGTTCGGTTTTCTTAGAGCTTGTGATAAGCTTTTGCAAATGAACATTACCTTTATGCTACCTGCTTCACTGACATACCTTGAGAGAGAAGTATCTGCAAAATTTGTATGATTAAAATTTTATTGAATTTATATTTAGTGTATTTTATGTTTAATTTTTTGTATAAATATTATTATTATTACATGTTAAGTAATTGCATATTTGATTAAATATTAAATTTTAATTATTCAATGAAATATATAGAACAGAATATATCTTATTTATAAATCGTACCCTCTTTTCCTTTCGAAGATTATATCCTTTTGATAATTAAATATAAAAAAACAAGTTTTTTAAACTGAAAGTAAGGAGCGACATTAAAACTTAAAACGACCAGAAATTATTCCGTATATGAAAGGGGCTGTCCCCTCCTCAACGCCTCGCTCTTTACGCTAAAGTTTTTTATTGTTTTAAAAAATAAAGTTGTGAGACAGAGTCAAACTTTAGCGTAAAGAGCGAGGCGTTGAGGAAGGGACAGCCCCTTTCATACACGGAATAATTTCTGTTCGTTTTAAGTTTTAATGTCGCTCCTTACTTTCAGTTTAAAAAAACTTGTTTTTTTTATTTAATTTCTGATCGTTTTTTAGTTAATGCAGCTTTTATTTTGGCTCACCGTCATTGAATAAGTAAACAATATTTGCGATCTGTACCTTTTAATAAGTAAAATAATTCGTAATTAATTGTTATGAGACCTTTTGAGTTAAAATCACCACTTTGACCTGGCTTGCATGAGATGCATCTATTTTTAAGGGTTTTCAGAGATCAAATTACAACTTCGAAGTAACAAAAGCAATTTTAGTTTATAGTCAACGAATTTATAGTAATCATTTATTTACAGTCATCAAATTTGTAAAAGTTAGCCTGTAAACGTATATTAAACTCATTGTAATAATGATTGAACCCATAGAATTTAATGGTATGAACAATATTGATTTAAAGAAAAAAAAAAATAGATTGGTGTTTTCTGGCGTCAAATTTTTTTATCTCTCAATTTTATTTTTATTTTATGTAGTTTTGACAATTAAAGTTTTGTTTATAATTTTAAAAACCAGTAAAAAATTGTAACACATCAGTGATGAATGGAGTGGGAGGGCCTTGGGGACAGCTTCTTCCGAAAATCCTAATTTTCTCGGATTTCTTGTTTAACTAGTTTAAATTATTAAATTAATTTAGTTTTTGGTATTTTTATTTTAGTCCTTAGTCTTTGGTTGCTATCTTGATATTTTTATTTTAGTCCTTAATCTTTGGTCGTTCCCTTGATATTTTTATTTTAGTCCTTACTCTTTGGTCGATATCTTAATATTTTTATTTTAGTCCTTAGCCTTTGGTCGTTCCCTTGTTTTTGTTTTTTTTTTTTTTTTTTTTTTTTTTTTTTTCAATTTTTCCTTTGAAGAAAATTCAGAAGTCGATCGAGCACTTCAATAACTTCTGAAATATCTCAGTGGAGATGTTTATACATATTTGAATTAAAATTTGATTCATAATTGGGTTGACCAATATGGAGTTTTTGCCATGTTGAAGAATCGATACTTCGTTCTCCAAAATGGCCGTAACTAACTTTGACACTAAAACATTTATTTGTACCTTATTTTGTATCTCATAAATTGTACCACTGAAGATTTTTGGTACTGTTCTATTTGCTGCAACCCTCGTGAGAAGCGAAGTTTGGTTAATGTTAATGAAATAAAACAAAATATGATGAAAATATAATTAGAAACAAATTTTGGTTATATATTTGTACATTAGGGGGTGGAGGGGGGGGGGGGAGCATAGCATATATTAAATACGTAACCTAACCTAACTTAGGTACCTTTTCCCCCCTAAACCCCAATGTTTAAATATTGTACAAACCCCTGTGCGCAATCTCGGCATAGGATTTCTCCGTTGAAAGAACCATTTTGACTAGTTTCTTTAGCATCTTCCCTATACAATATATCTCGGGGGTTGCAGCTAATAAAACAGTACCAGATTTTCTTTAAAATGTAAAGTCTAGGTCTTATAGCTGAATATTGACTGCAAAAATAACTATATTCGAACGCAGAAAGAGGATATTGAAGAAGACACTTCCCTTTTTAGAGTTTGTCCAATGTACTCTCTGGATGTAAAATTGTCGTGAATGAGGAAGAGGGTAAATACTTTTCTAGTGGTTGTGATTTGTTGTTAAAGTAAAAAAAAATAAAACGTTTGTAAGCTTGAGCATTAATTTTTTTAATCTTTTTACTACATTATATTCTGATTTGGGGGACTTCTTGAAATAATCTCTAGGAAACTTGTGGTGTGTGTATGAATCGCCTCTTAACTGCTGTTCTATTTTAGACTGGCAAGAGGAGTGCTTACGGATGGCTCTGGAGTCGCCTTTTAGCAATCTTCTCTATACATTACCAACATCTGGTGGCAAAACGTTAGTTGCAGAAATATTGATGATGCGAGAAATCCTTTGCAGACGTCGGAACTGTCTTTTTGTTCTTCCTTATGTTGCACTTGTTCAAGAAAAGGTAATTCAGTTGTTGACGTTCTATTACTGAATCTTCGGATTTTAGAAACCTAACCATGACCTGTTTAATGTTTAAATTATTTTGTTTTGTTTCAGGGTCCTTTACATGCTGTGGAGCCTTTGTAGAGATAAGTGATTCTATTTGTTGATTGATATTTTTTATTTGTTTGAAATGTATCTATCTATCTTTAAAAAAGGAAATCGAAAACCTTTGTTAGTCTTCGCTATATTATTTTTTTTAAACGAACCTTGATTTTGTTTTCAAACTGTACCAATCATAGGCAGCGCGCTAGCGCTGCCTAAGTAAAGAACGATGTGGCCACAATGTTTTTTTTTTTTCTTCTGCAGGCACTTCGTATCGAAGGAGTTGTCGTAGAAACTTCGAAAAGGGCTCATTCGATTGGAAATTGGGATGGCTAGTGCCCTTTTTAATAGTCGAAAGTGATTGGAGGGCAACTAGCCCCCCCCCCCCTCCACGCCCCATCATTCCCCCAAACACATCCAATCAAAATTTTGAGATAGCCATTTTCTTCAGCGTAGTTGATTTCCGGATAGAAAATATCTTTTTGAGGAGGACACTCCCCCACAACCCTCAGGGCAAGGGTTTTAAGTTATGCCCTGGGGGCATATAAGGTATTTATAGAAGGCGTTTGTCGTAGAAACTTCAAAAAAGGCTCATTCGATTGGAAATTCAAAGGGCTAGTGCCTTTTTTAATAATCGAAAGTGGTTGGAGGGCAACTAGCCTCCCCCCCCCACGCCCATCATTTCCCCAAACACGTTCAATCAAAATTTTGAGATAGCCATTTGTTCAGCGTAGTTGGTTTCCAGATAGAAAATATATTTTTGAGGAGGACACTCCCCCACAACCCTCAGAGCAAGGGTTTTAAGTTGTGCCCTGTGGGCATATAAGGTTTTTAAAGCAGGTTTTGTCGTCGAAACTTAAAAAAATCTCATTCGATTGGAAATTCAAAGGGCTACTGCCCTTTTTAATAGTTGAAAGTGATTGGAGGGCAACGTGCCCCCCCCCACGCCCATTGTTCCCCCAAAAACATCAAATAAAAATTTCGAGATAGCCATTTTGTTCAGCGTAGTTGGTTTCCAGATAGAAAATATATTTTCGAGGAGGACACTCCCCCACAACCCTCAGAGCAATGATTATAAGTTATGCCCAGGGGACATATAAGGTTTTTATTGAAATCTTTGTCGTAGAAACTTGAAAAAGGGCTCATTCGATTTGAAATTCAAAGGGATAGTACTCTTTTTAATATTCGAAAGTGATTTGAGGGTAACTAACCTCCCTCTCACGCCCCTCTTTTCCCCAAACACATCCAATCAAAATTTTTAGATAGCCATTTTATTCAACGTAGTTGAAAGTTTTGGAAATTAGGTCTTTAAGGATGACAACCCCTCCCCCCACAGCCCTCAGGGCAAGGGTTGTAAGTTATGCCCTGGGACATATAAAGTTTTTATTGAAAACGTTGTCGTAGAAACTTCAAAAGGGCTCATTCAATTGGAAATTGAAAGGGCTAGTGCCTTTTTTAATAGTTGAAAGTGATTGGATAGCAACTAACGCCCCTCTCACGCCCACCATTTTCCAAAACACATCCAATCAAAATTTGGAGATATTCATTTTGCTCAACGTAGTTGAAAGTTCTGGAAATTAGGTCTTTTAGGATGATAACACCCTCAGAAGGGTTGTAAGTTATGCCCTGGGGGCATATAAGGTTTATATACAAAGTTGTTGTATAAATCATTGGCAGAACGATCGCGCTGCCTAAGTAAAGAACGGGGACACTCGAGAACGAGACAAGAAACGGGGACTAAGTAAAGAGGAGAACACTCCCCCACAACCGTCAGGGCAAGGGTTTTAAGTTATGCCCTGGGGGCATATAAGAACGATTTTGGCACAATTTATTATTTATTAATTTTTTCCTTTAGAGCAGGGCACTTCGTATCGAAGAAGTTGTCGTAGAAACTTCGAAAAGCGCTCATTCATTTGGAAATTGGAGTGGCTTGTGCCCTTTTTAATAGTCGAAAGTGATTGGAAGGCGACTAGCACCCCTCTCATGCCCACCATATCCAAAACACATCCAATCAAAATTTTGAGATAGCCATGTTGTTTAACGTAGTTGAAAGTTCTGGAAATTCGGTCTTAGAGGTTGACAACCACCCTAACAGACCTTAGGGTAAGGGTTGTAATTTATGCCCTGGGGGCATATAAGGTGTTTATAGAAAGCGTTGTCTTTCCAAAATGGCTCATTCGATTGGAAATCGAAAGGCCTAGTGCCCTTTTTAGTAGTCGAAAGTAATTGGAAGGCTTGACATTTTTATAGTAAAGATCGAAGTGGGTATAATGTATTATTTTTTGTTGTATTTGTTGTTTAGACCAGGGCACTTCGTATCGAAGGAGTTGTCATGGGAACTTCGAAAAGGGCTCATTCGATTGAAAATAGAAAGGGCTGATGCCCTTTTTAATAGTCGAAAGTGATTTGAGGGCAACTAATCCCCCTTCCACTCCCACCGTCCCACGCCAACCCTCCCATTTCTGCTCTTAAAATTTAACCAAATCAAAATAGCGTAAGTGTATCCAAGCTATCAAAGAAAGTAAACAGATTTTTTGCGAATTGTATCAACTTTTCCATCTCAGGTCAACTAGAGGAGGTAAGAAACTAAATCAAACAGGACTATTTGTGTCTAGATTTTTAAAAGGGTTTATGTTGTTAAAAATTGCTGAAATTTTTTTTCCAGCATACAAATAGCAGGCCAAACTATAAAGTCTTAAAAAACGATTAGATTTAAAGTATTATTTTCTTTTCCCTGAAAAGACTATGTCAATATAAAACGAACAGAAATTAATTAAAAAAAAACTTTTTCCAGAAAATAATTTTTTCTATTATATTTTGAGTTATTATGGAAAACGGAGCAAGTAGTACTAATTATGGAACAAGACGTTGCCTCGCATTCAACTTCACTTCTATACTTATTATGGAAAACGGTGAAAGCGGTGCTTATTATGGAACAAAACGTTGCCCGGCATTCAATTTCATTGCTATACTTATTATGGAAAACGGTGCGGTTTTATTTGAATTAATTAAAAAAACTTTTTCCAGAAAATAAGTTTTTCAAAGAAAAGTAAAGAACTCCATTAAACAAAAAATGAGCAAAAATAAAATCAAATAATCTACCAAGCGTGAAACAACCACAAATCAGTATCAATAAATAAATGAAACCCAAAATGAACAGAAATTACAATAAATAACCGATTCAAACTCAAAATGAGCAGAAATGAACATAAGTTGGGTGCAAAACCCCTAGGCCTTCCCAAGGCCAGAACAAAATTTGCACTGAAAATATATAACTGTTTTTACTTTTATAACTTTAGTAAATCAAATAATATTAACCTTTTGATGGCTAAATATCAGTATATGTATATTAAACTGACAATGCACATTCATTTGTATTTTTTTTTCAGTAAACTGCAAATTTTGTTCTGGCCTTGGGAAGGCCTAGGGGTTTTTGCGCCCAACTTATGTTCATTTCTGCTCATTTTGAGTTTGAATCGGTTATTTATTGTAATTTCTGTTCGTTTTGGGTTTCATTTATTTATTGATACTGATTTGTGGTTGTTTCACGCTTGGTAGATTATTTGATTTTATTTTTACTCATTTTTTGTTTAATGGAGTTCTTTACTTTTCTTTGAAAAACTTATTTTCTGGAAAAAGTTCTTTTAATTAATTCAAATAAAACCGCACCGTTTTCCATAATAAGTATAGCAATGAAATTGAATGCCGGGCAACGTTTTGTTCCATAATAAGCACCGCTTTCACCGTTTTCCATAATAAGTATAGAAGTGAAGTTGAATGCGAGGCAACGTCTTGTCCCATAATTAGTACTACTTGCTCCGTTTTCCATAATAAGTATAGAAATGAAGAAGGCAACGTTTTGTCGAGATAGAAATTAAGGCTTTGAATTTTTCAGCAAATTACAGTTTTCTGACTAGACAGCTTAAAAAGTAAGCATTCTACTGCAATTTTAGCAAAACAATGAAATAACGGTAGATGATTGTTGATAGGTCCTTTTAATTGGACCCTTCAAAGAATCACTATATTATCTTTATAGTTCTTTCGTTATAAATGCATGTTCTCGGTTGTCTTTAAAAATCTATATTATCTATATATCTCTATTATCTATATATCTATATTATGTATAGTTCTTTCGTTATAAATGCATGTTCTCGGTTGTCTTTAAAAGAAATGACAAGTTTTTCATGTTTTTTTGTAGTGGAATCAATTTGTTTAAATATATCGTAAAATATAATCAAAATTCCACCCAAGTAACAAAGCTGGTTCCTTTTCAAACAACCTGACGAACACAGGATAAATATTATACAGTATGGAAAATTTGGTCCTCAAATGGGACACATCACAGCCCGCGGAAAGGGAAGTTTCCCTTTGCGTCACAGAAATAGTTTAAGGTGCTACTTGGCACTCGCATCGCAATGTGCTAAAAAGTTGTCATTGCGGATGCGCAAAGGCAGAGTCATGACAAGTGTGCGTGACTGATCTGTCCCAAAAATCTTTAACGGAGAGGATAGGAATTTTCCATACTGTATAACATTTATGCTGTACTGACGACCGAGCATCAAACAGGAAACTGATCCATGAACTTGTGAAGGAGGTGACCCCAACGTAACCCATGAGGACACCCGAGTAAACAAAGCTGTTCTATGGAATAGAAAATACTTGTCTTACTTGAATTTATACAAAAAGGGATTTTTGGTTAGAATATCACGGAAAAGTTATTTCTGTAGTCCAGATGTGAAGCAATCATAAGCGTACAGCGTGTAAACCATTAATGGACAATTAATCCAATGGCTCCATTAATCCATTAAAACCATTTATCGCAACAAACAATAAGCCTCTAAGGTGCCCAGCAAAAAAGAAAAGAAAATAGATGAAAAAAAATCTAAAACTCGGTTTTTGAGTATAATATTTCTCTATTCAATTTAAGACGGAGATAGATAGAGAAATAAGTAAATAAACAGTAAATGAAGCAAAGATTATATTTATTAATCTCATTTGTCGAAAACAATTGTTTCATTACGGTCTCCTATGGTTGTTTGTGCGTTTTCTGGTCTCGTTCTGTAGTTTCTATAGAGTCGTAGGCGTACAACAAAACCTGACAAGCAAGGGCTATTTGTCTTGACATCCACCAGGGAAGGGCCAAGGGTGGCCACGGCCTTTCTATAGGAAAAAAAGACGATTATAAAATGTATTAAACGAAGAAAATGATAAATACTACTAAGCAATTTAATTCATCGCAAAACAGAGCTCGGGGTAGGACCCTCCTCTCCCCTCCTTCCTGGGAAAATTTTCCTGGTGGAGCTCATGTTAGCTATCCTATACTGGGTTAATCTCTTCATTTTTCTTTTTTTATGTAATTATAAAAATACATAATGCGCCATTTATGTCGCAGCAAGATGTCAATATGTCACAAAATATTATGACAACTATAATACAATATCTTTTACTATTTTGGCATATGTCTTTTACTGTTGAAACATATATTTTGGCATCTAATACTTTTCATCAGTCTCTTATAGTTTTCAAACTCACGAATATGTTGAAATGTAGAGTACTTCAAAAAGATGTATTGAGATGCATAAGACACGTAACATTATGTATGTTGCATGCTCCATTTTTCATCTTTATCTTTGAGCTTATTCATTCACTTCATATGGAGATATTCATTCATTCTATAGTGAGATAAATAGATCGCTCTTTGACCTTCAAATAGTTTCCTTATTTCAAATTCTTCATTTCAGTTTGTTCATTCACTTAATATAGAGGTAAATAGATAGCTCCTAAATCTTCAGATAGTTTTGTTTTTTCAACTTCTTCATTTCAGCTTGCTTATTCGCTCCATGTGGAGATGAATTGATAGCTTTTTGGCCTTCAAAGAATTTTCTTTTTCTAACTTACCCATTTGCTCTATAAGGAGATGAATAAATAATTCTTCGGCCTCCAAATAGTTTCCTTTTTGCAACATCCTAAGACATTATGAATCTTTGTTTGAAAATATTATGAATATTTATACATTAAAAGTAGGAATAATTTACATTAAAAGTCACATTAAATTCTACATTAAATCTACATTAATCTACATTAATCTAATTAATCTACATTAAATTCTACATTGTAATTTCAACATTAATTATTTTACCTTAAAAAACTCTGTATGTTTGACGTTTCCCTTCTCAGTTTTTTTTCTCTCCTTTTCATTTTTATCTTTTTCCTAGTCGTTACGCCTAAATGTCTTATTAGACATTACAAGTATCCTGAAATAATTTCCAAAACAGTCTGCTGAGCTGCATTCAGAGGGAGGGTCAGCAGGACAATGTCGATTCGCCACTTTGATCACACTTCGATCCTCCTGATCTACATAATAGTACTATTAAAGTCTGTTGTTGAAGATGTGATTTGAATGTATATTTAAAGAAGAAAATACGTTTTCAGTCTGAGGGCATAATTCAGTAGAACAGCCTTGCCGTTTCTTGTCTGTAGTACACTTGAGTTTTAGAGTTTAATTAGCAGCCAAAGTATAGTCTAAAGCTTAGTTCTGACAGAGCGCGAATTTCGTATCGCCTAGCGAATTTCGCGTCGCCCCGCGGAAAAAAATGCGCTTTATTCATCGAAATCTTCGCTTCGCAGCGCTTCAAGCTCAAGTTGAAAAAATTCGCCTCGCTATCGTCATTCGCTCCAGAAATAAACAAACAAAGGGATATTGAAAAACTTATTAATCTAATTTCTACTTACCCTTGTATATACAACATAAGAGAAAGCTGCAGCAGCACTGATGAGTCTCTTTTTTCTTTTACTTTTGAACTGCATTTTCTCAATATTAACGAAATTCGCGGACTGTGAGAACTACATGGCGAATTCCGCAAAGCGGCGCGATGCGAAATATCGCAGAGCGAATTTTGTTCGTGCTCTGTCAGAACTAAGCTTAAGGAAGAAAGAAGAAGGATAAATTTAAAAAAAGTTGTTGCCATTATAGTTTTATCTTTACTAACACACCATATATAAAGAAAGGACAAAATGTAGAAGAAAAGTATAATAATAGCATTTTTTTTAAATTTATCCTTCTTCTTTTTCCTTCTTCCTTTTCCTGTGCTATGAACTAAGACAAACGAAAAATAATAACAAGTGTTTGAGCGGCGAAGGTTCAACCGGCTCACTCTAGCGAGCAAAATGAGCAGAGAGGTCATCCTCGACTGTGTTTAAGAGGGACAAAGGCTTATACTCGTTGTTAATTGAAGCTGAAGGCTCGAGCCAACAGAGGAAGTAAACAAAAAGGTAGCGAAACCCAATTCCATAGAAAAGAGACCCAAGCCATTTCCTGGACTCGGCCATGACTCTGCCGCTATGTCTCCTAATCCCCCCCCAAATAAAAAACCTCCTGAAAGGTTCAACTTGACACCCCAGCTGTGATACCAAATGGAATATACTTATCAAAGTTTGTTTAAAATTATTTACCTTTTAATAAAAGTTACTGACCATCATGTTTCGTTAAACTGTGTGCGCAGCTTGCTTGCCATCAGACATAAAAAAAACAACTAAAACACACTCTCCCTATGGCAATGGAAAACCTACTGACTCTGATTGTAAAAGTCCTCCGAAAAAACGCGTGCTTGAGGTAGTAATATCACGTGACTGCTTTCAAATTAGGGAATGCTTAGGAGATATGACCATTTACATTTATTTTGGGTAAGATATTTAGAGACATATTTTAGGTTAGGTCGTTTTCGCCGTTTGCAGTAGCTTTGAATTTCATCGTCGAAGAATATGCTGCTAGTCAGGGTATTATACCTCCCAAACCCCGAAGAAAGCGAAGAACAATATACATTTCTACCATAGAACGAGCTAACGGTATTGTGAATTCTCTCATTGAAGAAAAGAGGCTGGAAGAGATAGGACTTGTAGTTGTGGACGAAATTCATATGATCTCTGACAGAGGAAGGGGACCGAAATTGGAGAGCCTTATTATCAAGCTAAAAGCAGCGCAAGGTATGTGTAGAATTGGTATCAGGTTATAAGGTATTTTCAAAATCAACACAGGTTTATTGTCTCTTAATCTTGCTAGTCCCTTTTTTGTGTTGGTAGATGTCTATTGGTGAGTCATGGAATAACTCTTATTTATTATTTTGTTGTTAAACAGGTTTATTCCGTTTAATGTACCGGGTTTTTGTCATTCGACCTTGTGTCTCCGGCGTTTACCCTGTATTTATGTCTATTTTGTACAGATATTTTAAAATTAAACCTTGAACCTTGAATATCAAACAAATAAACCTAAAGGCCGGTATGGGACTGGAAAACTGGAATTTAAACAATTCTCCTTGCACTCCCGGTCATAGAGCCTCGCGGTTTGTATTTGATGTTTGTGTCTCTGCTGAACACAAGATGGTACATATATTTCTCCTACTTTTTTTCTTGGAATTATAAATCTTATTATCTTATAGTATTAAATCTTAGTTCTATCTGAAATATTTTTAAACATTTTGAAATATTTAAAAAAAACTTTGAAGTATAAACACATTTATTATTTAAAAATATTTTAATGAAACCTAACCATTTAAAACGTGTTATTTCATTCCAATGAATGTCATTTATTGAATGTCAATTGGTTTTCGACTAAGGAATAGTGATAGGAATTGATACAGAGGGATTCGGATACAGAGGGGTTGATCTGCATTCGGTCATTTCCCGTTCTGCTTAACAATTGGCACCCCTCTTTGATACTGAAATATTGAAATACATTTATAGACTTCTTGTTATTACCTTTTCAGCTTCTTCCAACACATTCTATCCTCTCACCAGTTTCAAGATTTTTTGTTGAAAATTTGATTTCTTCTCTGGTAATTTAGTCCCTACCGCTATGTTGGTTTGTATTTTCTTATATTTATAAGTCTCATCCTGCTTTTCGCCTACGTCCTACTCTCTGTTTCACTCATTTTATAAGTTTTTTCCCTCTCCTTATTTTCACTTCCATCGTTATCTGTAAAACTGTATCGTTTCTTCTTTTTTTTTCTTTTTTTTTTCCTTTTGAAGTTGGGCTAACCAGAATGGTCTTAAAAATATTTTTGTAACTCAAAAACTATAAGCTAGGATAAAAATTGCAATTGGTTTTTTTTAGAAGCCAATTCGACTAAAACCATAGTTAAATTGTATGTAATTGATGGCTAAATTGTTAAATTGATGCTCGAAACTATTGGCAAAAACACGAAATTTTGTTTTGTTTATCATTTTTTTTTAAATTATGTTTTTTGCCGGCTTTTCACTGTCCTCTGCTATGTAAAACCAGCCGCTTATCTTACGCTTCCAGAGTATAAAAGCTATTTGTATTTCGTATTCTTTCTTCTTTTTTCCGTTTTTTTTATTTATTGTATAATCTTATATATTATTTTGTTATATACAAATCTCATAAAACTCAGGAGTTCTTTATCAATTGACTTACACCTGGAAGAGTGGAGATCTAGATTTTATTTCGGACAACTCGTGTACTCATTTTTTTTTCACTGCAACCGTATTAACGCTCACAAGACTAATAGCCCAAGTGGAGAGACATAGGCAGGGATGAAGAAGCTGTTAATGCTTTTGTTAAATGAATAGTCTCATGAGTACTTATCATTACTTTACTGTATTCATCTCCATACCAACGGAGTTGCTTAGAGAGCAATGTAGCCCCTTCCATGAAATCATGTCTGCAGTTATGACGGAATAGTCTCATGAGTACTTATCCTTACTTTACTGTATTCATCTCCATACCAACAGAGTTGCTTAGAGAGCAATGCAGCCCCTTCCATGAAATCATGTCTGCATTTATGCCGGAATAGTCTCATGAGTACTTATCATTACTTTACTGTATTCATCTCCATACCAACGGAGTTGCTTAGAGAGCAATGTAGCCCCTTCCATGAAATCATGTCTGCAGTTATGACGGAATAGTCTCATGAGTACTTATCCTTACTTTACTGTATTCATCTCCATACCAACAGAGTTGCTTAGAGAGCAATGCAGCCCCTTCCATGAAATCATGTCTGCATTTATGCCGGAATAGTCTCATGAGTACTTATCATTACTTTACTGTATTCATCTCTATACCAACGGAGTTGCTTAGAGAGCAATGTAGCCCCTTCCATGAAATCATGTCTGCAGTTATGACTGAATAGTCTCATGAGTACTTATCATTACTTTAGTATATTCATCCCCATACCAACAGAGTTGCTTAGAGAGCAATGCAGCGCCTTCCATGAAATAATGTCTGCAGTTATGACGGAATAGTCTCATGAGTACTTATCCTTACTTTACTGTATTCATCTCCATACCAACAGAGTTGCTTAGAGAGTAATGCAGCCCCTTCCATGAAATCATGTCTGCAGTTATGACTGAATAGTCTCATGAGTACTTATCATTACTTTAGTGTGTTCATCCCCATACCAACAGAGTTGCTTAGAGAGCAATGCAGCCCCTTCCACGAAATAATGTCTGCATTTATGCCGGAATAGTCTCATGAGTACTTATCCTTACTTTACTGTATTCATCTCCATACCAACGGAGTTGCTTAGAGAGCAATGTAGCCCCTTCCATGAAATCATGTCTGCAGTTATGACGGAATAGTCTCATGAGTACTTATCCTTACTTTACTGTATTCATCTCCATACCAACGGAGTTGCTTAGAGAGCAATGTAGCCCCTTCCATGAAATCATGTCTGCAGTTATGACGGAATAGTCTCATGAGTACTTATCCTTACTTTACTGTATTCATCTCCATACCAACAGAGTTGCTTAGAGAGCAATGCAGCCCCTTCCATGAAATCATGTCTGCATTTATGCCGGAATAGTCTCATGAGTACTTATCATTACTTTACTGTATTCATCTCCATACCAACGGAGTTGCTTAGAGAGCAATGTAGCCCCTTCCATGAAATCATGTCTGCAGTTATGACGGAATAGTCTCATGAGTACTTATCATTACTTTAGTATATTCATCCCCATACCAACAGAGTTGCTTAGAGAGCAATGCAGCGCCTTCCATGAAATAATGTCTGCAGTTATGACGGAATAGTCTCATGAGTACTTATCCTTACTTTACTGTATTCATCTCCATACCAACAGAGTTGCTTAGAGAGTAATGCAGCCCCTTCCATGAAATCATGTCTGCAGTTATGACTGAATAGTCTCATGAGTACTTATCATTACTTTAGTGTATTCATCCCCATACCAACAGAGTTGCTTAGAGAGCAATGCAGCCCCTTCCACGAAATAATGTCTGCAGTTATGACGGAATAGTCTCAGGAGTACTTATCATTACTTTGCTGTATTCATCTCCATACCATCAGGGTTGCTTAGAGAGCAATGCAGCCCCTTCCGTGAAAACACATCTGCAGTAATGG
Organism: Artemia sinica; assembly: GCA_027921565.1. NCBI lineage: Eukaryota > Metazoa > Arthropoda > Branchiopoda > Anostraca > Artemiidae > Artemia > Artemia sinica. Next base: position 53,522,482 of record CM051269.1, read on the forward strand.
TTTACAAACCAGAGGCCAAGAGAGAGATATGTCAAGCTGATTCAGACTCTCGCTCCTCCGTGCCCTCTCAAAATTTAAGAAGTTACTTGAAAGAGCCTCTTAGGTGTCAATTATAAAAAAGATAAAAACTTCACTTGGTCTTCACTTTTGTGAAGACCAGAGAAAAGTTTGTTTGCCCCTTCCCCCAACAACAAAATTCTTGTGTTTGCCTCTTTCCCTCTATTTGGTAGTACTGTCGCGTGATTCTGTTCAGATAAGTGATTGGCTTGGTGTTACGGGCACTCACCAATTATATAAAGTAAGATAAGGAATGAGCAAACACATGATTTATAATCTTTAGTGATTGGTTGAGATATGATCAAAGCAGAAGGTTTGAGCAGATTGGATAGGGAAGCAATGCTGCCAGTGAGTGAGTCCTGAGTATATGGGTGTAATATCACGTGATTCTTTTCTGATAAGGGATTGTCTGGGTGTTCAGGGCTCTTACCAATTATATAGAGTGAGATAAAGTACGCAGAAAGATATTATTTACGTTCTTTGGGGATTGCTTGAGAGATGGTCGAAGCAGAAGGTTAGAGCAGAGTGGATCGAGAAACAATGTCTGCCAGTGAGTTAGTCATGAGTATATAGGCGTAATATCACGTGATTTTTTCGGATAAGAGATTGTCTTGGTGTTACGGTTACTTACCAATTTCATAGAGAAATATAAGAAATACGAAAAGATCGCATGGTTACAATTTTTGGAAATTTCTTGAGAGGTTGTCGAAGCAGAAGTTTTGAGCAGAGTGGATCGATAAGTAATTAGATATACTTGATAGAGATAAGTATTGAGATGTACTTGACTAGTTTAACTTTTTGATAATTTTGCAGCAGCTGTGATAATGCACGGTCTCAACATTGTCCAATTCTTTATCACCAGTTATTCGTAGAAGTCAGACAAAGATTTATTTTTTTTTTTTGGGGGGGGGGGGGGTAATCGGGTACCTCCCACCTAGATATGGCCCCGATGGATACCCGAATATATTTTTTTTAGTTTCCTTTACCCTTTCTAATATATTTTGTAGTCTTTTTATTTTTTTATTTAATGTTATTTATTAATTTTTTTAATTTAACTTTTTTAATATATCTCTTTAGTTTTCTTTACCCTTTTCCTGTTTTTGGGGTCGTAAAACTCACTAAGGATATGTCAAATTTTGTATTTTTGTTACTCTTCGACTTCGTTAATTTTCAACTGGTCATGTCGAGAATTCGCAGTTGACTGTGAAATTTGACTGAAAAGACAGTAGAAACTTACATCCCTTTTGTCGGCAAGCAGATAATGAACTTGACTATATAATGAACTAGATGGTAAAGGGGGGGGGCGAAAACACATTATCAAACAGTTCGTGGTAACGAACTGTAAGTAAGGAGCGACCCGGCTCAATAGTAACCGAAACTCTAAAAAAAGGAGCTTTGATACCAACACATATCAAAAGAATCAGATTTTTATGCTGATTTCAAATATATAAGTTTCATCAAGTATAATCTTACCCATGCCTGAGAAAATTTGTCGTGCTGTCGAAAAAAGGGGAAAACAACCCCTAAAAGTCATAGAACTTTAATCACACCATCAGATTCAGCATATCAGGGAACCCTACTATAGAAATTTCAAGCTTCTGTCTGCAAAAATGTGGGATTTTGAATTTTTGCGAGAAGAAAGATTATGGATGCTTTTTTTTCAGGGGTGATCGTGTCGATCCAATAGTCCTAGAGTATCGTGAGAGGGCTCATTCAAACGGAAACTAAAAGTTCTAGTGCCCTTTTTAAGTGACCAAAAAAATTAGACGGCAACTTGGCCCCCTTCCACGCTCATTTTTCTTCCAAAGTCACCCAATGAAAATATAAAAAAAACAAGTTTTTTCAACTGAAAGTAAGGAGCAACATTAAAACTTTAAACGCACAGAAATTATTACATATATGAGGGGGTTCGCCCCTTAGTCAATACCTCGCTGTTTACGCTACAGTTTTTTTAGTACTTTCAAAAGAGCTATCTATTCTAATTAACCAGCCTTTGTGATTTAGGGGTTTGTGATTCAAACAAAATTCGAACTTTAGCGCAAAGAGTGAGGTATTGACTAGGGGGGCGAACTCCCCAACATAGGTAATAAAAACATACGAATATAGAAGTTCGTTACGTAAGTTAATTCTTAAGTTTCGTCAGAACAAAATTTAAAGAAAGCCTTTTTGCCAAAAAAAAAGTAAAATTAAAATGCAAATTTCGTTTTACTAATTCATGTACGGTGAGCCAAAATCAAAGCTGCATTAGTTCAAAAAAGTTCAGAAATTAAATAAAAAAAACAATTTTTTTTAGCTGAAAGTAAGGAGCGACATTAAAACTTTAAACAAACAGAAATTATTCCGTCTATGAAAGGGGCGGTCCCCTCATCAATGCCTCGCTCTTTACGCTAAAATTTGACTCTGTCTCACAACTTTATTTTTTAAACAATAAAAAACTTTAGCGTAAAGAGGGAGGCGTTGAGGAGGGGACCATTCCTTTCATATACGGAATAATTTCTGTTCGTTTTAAGTTTTAATGCCGCTCCTTACTTTCAGTTAAAAAAACTTGTTTTTTAAATATAATCTTGAAAAGAGAAGGTTTTATCCTATTAAAAAATTAACCTTATTAGCTCTTGTTTATTTTTGTTTTTCAACAAACTAGGTTTCGTTTTTCGGATTCTTAATTTTATTAATTGTTTACTTTATCTTAGTGTTTGCTTTTAATCTTAACAACTATCTGCAGTCGATGCAATTGATGCAATTGATATTTATTGCAGTTGATGTAAGACTTGTCGGAATGACTGCAACTGTGGGAAACTTGGAAGAGTTGTCGAAATTCGTGCAAGGCAATATTTACAGGGGGGATTTTCGTCCGGTTGAGCTGAAAGTAAGTTGTAGTTTACTTTTTTTGTCATTGTGCGAGGGGAAAGGGTCAACATCAGCTTCTTATTTTATTCTGATTTTCTGATTTTATTCTGATTTTATTCTGATCAGCTTCTGATTCGCACTAGCATAGTGTACATACTGGGCTATTTTTCTCCTTGGGCGAAGGAAAACTGGTCAACTCTTCGTATGATTTTATTCGATTAATGATAATAAAAATTACTTTTTTTCCCACTTAAATCATAAAAATGTTAATTTGTGGAGTACAAAGAAAAATAAACAACAAAATAATCACACTAGCCTAGGTATATACAAGAATTCAGACAATTGTATTAACAAAAACTGTTGTTCGGATCAAGCGTATTACGAATAGCTACCGACCGTTCCGGAGCGGCGAGACTCGGGTCGGATACCGTGTATATACGGGTAAATAATTTTGGAGGCCACAATGCCTCTCCATGACGATAAATAAAAGTTCAAATAGGGATAAAATCCTTTTAAGAGACAGTGTTTCACAAACAGTGATAGAAATCCACAAAAAATACCAGATATTTCGTCACATATGCATATTTCCGTCAGATATTTCGGTTACATTTTTCGAGTCTTACTACTGATGACGGTCACTGCATATGTGACCCAAATATTTGGTATTTTTTGTGAATTTCTATCACTGTCTATTAAAAGGATTTTATCCCTATTTAAAATTTTATTTATCTATGGGTAATCATTTGATTACGAGCCCAAATTGGAACTCTCTAGTAAAACTTCGCATACTTGTAAAAAACGCTATCATTATTATTGTTATTATTTATTGAACACCTGTGTTTGCACAAAAAGAAAATGACCGAGCACTAAAAAGAGAAAAACAAACAAATGCAGAATATCATTATACAACTATGACAAGGTAACTATAGTTGAAGAAGTTGGTTCCAAGCATGTCTTGAAATCTTGTGGTTCTGTTTCTCTATAAATTTGGCAACAACTATAATAAGATCTGCTATGTGAAGACTGTTGATGAGTTTTGAATTGGGTGTCCAAGTTGGATATCTCAGTAGGTATTTTGCGAAACGGGAAAAAGTGGAGCGGATTTTCAATTTATCAAAATTTGTGAAAATCCTCCAGAAGGGTGTAATATAGAGGATGAGGGGAGACCAGCAGTGTTGTACAGCATTGCGAGGTAACGGCGATTGAAACGAACCTTGACCATGGAAGCTGATATGCGGCGTTTGATGACTTGGGTTACGAGATGACGAGTGTGAGAAATGGTATTTCCAATGGGAATACCAAGATAAACGATTTGGTCAGACGGGCAGATCTTTAAATTCCCAAGTACAATTTCATGAGGAAGTGGGCCTTCCCAGTTAAAGAGCAGGACGTCGGACTTTTCAGCATTAAACTCAAGACCAGAAATTAAATATTCTGCTTTCATATTTTGGAAAGTTTCAGAAATATTGGTCAAAGTTCGGCTATGAATCACTTTTTTATCCTTCTCCATAAATAGCCTCCAAAAAGGAGCTAAAGATAGTACATGTGGGGTCATAAACGCGACATAAAAGCGGGACAACACTGTGCGGTTATAGAGAGCATTAGCTATTATAAATGATCCATAAGCACTTCTAATCTTAGAACTTATATGTTCAAGAAGGGCAGCAGAATTTTATCTTACAGAGTTTTACCAGTGTGCATACAACTTTATTGTATGCACACTGACTTAGTCTGCATATTTTGCTATTTTTTTTTATTTTTCGGGGTTCAACTTGTCAACTCTGTGATCTGATTTTATTGTATGATTTTGTGCGTCTTGTGTGCCCACTGTGCGTCTTTTTTTTAATTATGCGAGAGAAAACTGATCAACTCCATCGTCTGATTTTATTGAATGTTCACTATCATTGTGTGCATGCAAGGATAAATATTGTGCTATTTTTTTATTTTGCGAGGGAAAACTGATCAACTCCATCGTCTGATTTTATTGTATGCTCACTATCATTGTGTGCATGCAAGGATAAATTTTGTGCTATTTTTTTAATTATGCGAGGATTTGCATAATTTACTGTATACATACTAGCAATGTGGGCATACATGTGTGTATTCTGTGCTACTTTGCTTTAATTATGGGGGGGGGGGACTGGTTAACTCGAGAGTCTGATTTTATTGTATGCACACTAGCATACTGTGCATTTTGTTCATATTATGCTGCTTTTTTTCATTTTGCGAGGTGTAACTGGTCAACACCATCGCCTGATTTCATTGTATGCATTCTAGCATAGTGCATACTGCTCTACTTTTTTTCATTGCGTTAGAGAAAAAGTTGGCATACAAGGGTACTGTGCTGCTTGTTTTTTCCTGATGCTATGGAAATACTTGTCAACTCGATCGTCTAATTTTATTGCATGCACATTACCATAATGTGTATAATCCGCTATTTTTTTTATTTTAAGATGTTTAACTGGTCAACACCACCGCCGGATTTTATTTTATACATACTGGCATATTGTGCATACTGTGGTACTTTTTTGTCATTATGCGAGAGAAAACTGATCAAGTCGATCGTTTGACTTTATTGTATACACACTAGTGTGTATATTGTGCCATTTTTTTCATTTTGCGAGGTTTGATTGGCAAACTTTGCTGCCTGATTTTATTGTATACATGCCAGCATAGTCTCCGTACAAGTGTGCAAACGGTGCTGCTTGAAGCCAACCAAATTGTTGGAAAATTTTCGGTGCTCTGGCAACGTAAATGTTGTAATTAAATTTTACTCGTTAACAACTGGCGAGGGAACGAAGATTTAATAAATAATTAATCAACAAAAATCGTAGAGGAGGATCAAATTAATTACTAGAGGATGTTACTAATAAGGTTTTAATAATTACTAGAGGGCGTAAACTTTCAAGAAGACGTTACTAATGGGCCTTAAGATACTGCTGAACGAAGGAGGCTTCTAAATGTGTCTAACCTGGCATGGATTGGTGACAAAACATTAAGAAAATATATATTTATGTATATAAACAAAAATACGTGAACCCTAGTTAATGGCTCTTTTTTAAGGAATTCGTACGAATTGGTAACGATTTATGGTCCGTTAACAAAGAAGCTGCTGTTGATGATGAAGATTCGCCTTTTAGATACGAACGTCCGCTGTCTGTAAATGTAAGTTAAATCTGTAAGAGCTTGTAAATTTCATGTATATGTCTTGGGCATCTTATATTCTTAAACGATTGATAATTGTAAATATATATATATATATATATATATATATATATATATATATATATATATATATATATATATATATATATATATATATATATATATATATATATATATATATACCTGGGTAAAGTTTGATGATCTCCTATGTATCAAATTGGCATGCAGCGATTATTTAATTAATTAGCCGCCTTGTAGATGTCTTGGGCATCTTATATTCTTAAACGACTGATAATTGTAAATATATATATATATATATATATATATATATATATATATATATATATATATATATATTATATATATATATATATATATATATATATATATATATATATATATATATTTATATATATATATATATATATACATATATACATATATATATATATATATATATATATATATATATATATATATATATATATATATATATATATATATATATATATATATATATATATATATATTATATATCGAGGCCACTTTATCCCGTGGCCTCGGGATAAAGTATTACAAGCAAGACTTCTTAGTATAAAGTGTGGATTATCAGTGAGTATCAAGGCTTTAGCATTTGAGTGATATAAAAATGGCAAAAGACGCTCAGGACAAGATAAGCGAGGTTATAAGAAAAGGAATTCAAATTAAATATCATTTTCAAATTGAAGGAAATAGGCACACTTAAACTTGAAAGGAACAGAAAATATTTTGTGCTTTATGGAGCCTGCCACCCCTTCAGCCCCACCCTTTACGGTGAAGTTTAATTAGTGTTAACAAAATAGATATTATTCTTTATATGAGGGGGGCTACCCTGCCCCTTTCAACTCTCTTTATGTTAAAAATGTATACTAGTATGCTGATGTATGGTACAACAAAAGTAGTTAATGGGTAATCATAAGTGTTTATGTGCCGACTGTCCTGTAATATATTTGAACTGAAAATTTTAGTATTTAATGTAAATGTTCATCAATAAGCTCTTCCGTTCTTGAGATATTAAAAAAAATAAGTTTTATCCCATGCGGTCCCACATTTGCACTTTTTACAAACTTCGAAACATTTGCAAAAAGTATTTCCAATGAAATTTTCAAATACAAATGAATATACCTTTTAGCATTAGTACCCGAGGACCAAGCGAAGTTTAGACTTAATGAACACCGTCTTCCACGCATTCTCCCTCCCCCCCCCCCGACCCCTCAGAGGATACCCCGGGAAAATGGAATCTTAAAATGTCCTGATTGACACAAAAACAAACTTTGTGTTATTTTTCTAGATTCAGGTGCATTAGGATTCAATTTATTTTTGCCTAGTCAATTCTAGATTTGGTGTCCCTAAACTATGCAAAGGAAAACGAAACTTACAAAAAATTACTAGATTTGGTGTCCCCGATCTACACCAAGGAAAAAGGAACTTACTAAAGATTACTAGATTTTGATGCCTCTGAACAACACAAAAAAGAACCTACTGAAAAATACTAGATTTGGTGTCCCCGAACTACATCAAAGAAAAAAAAATTACGAAAGATTACTAGATTTGATGCCTCTGAACTAAACAAAAAGAAACTTACTAAAAATTCATTCAACAATAAAATATTTTTAGTTGAATATCCTGCTACAATCACTCTCAAAGTTCAATTGACCTGTTAATCTGCAATTAATCTGCAATGTCCAACTGGCCTACAAGTCGGCTGATTAATTAAACAATCCCTGAATACAAATTTGATACTAATAGGTGATAAAACACAAGTAAAAATTAATCCAGCTCGGAACGTAAGAATACTAATGACAGTTTTTTTCAGTTGTGGGGTCTCTAAAATCACTTGGAAGATGATTTAAAAAGAATATTAAGAGTACTGGGTGGGGGAATCGAATTTTCCCGGAGTTTTAATCGATCTATATCATCTTTTCGCATTGGAAAATGATAGTATACCACCAATAATGAATTAGTGCCCCTAAACTATACAAAGTAAAAAAAAATAAACAATTTATTTTACTAAATATTGTATTTATACAATATATTGTTGTGAGAACCTTTACGAGACAATTGATCTACAAGGCGGCTAATTAATTAAATAATCGCTGCATGCCAATTTGATACATAGGAGATCATCAAACTTTACCCAGGTATATATATATATATATATATATATATATATATATATATATATATATATATATATATATATATATATATATATATATATATATATATACATATATATATATATATATATATATATATATATATATATATATATATATATATATATATATATATATATATATATATACATATATATATATATATATATATATATATATATATATATATATATATATATATATATATATATATATATATATATATATATATATATATATATATATATATATATATATATATATATATATACCCATTAACTACTTTTATTGTACCATACATCAGCATACTACTATACATTTTTAACATAAAGAGCGATAGTTGAAAGGGGCAGGGTAGCCCCCTCATATAAAGAATAATATCTACTTTGTTAACACTAATTAAACTTCACCGTAAAGGGTGGGGCTGAAGGGGTGGCAGGCTCCCTAAAACACAAAATATTTTCTGTTCCTTTCAAGTTTAAGTGTGCCTATTTCCTTCAATTTGAAAATGATATTTAATTTGAATTCCTTTTCTTATAACCTCGCTTATCTTGTCTTGAGCGTCTTTTGCCATTCTTATATCACTCAAATGCTAAAGCCTTGATACTCACTGATAATCCACACTTTATACTAAGAAGTCTTGCTTGTAACACTTTATCCCGAGGCCACGCTAACTTCTTATTTAAATTGCTTAAAAAATCAAATATCTTTGAAAATATGAAAAGCCATCTAAAATGCAGTTTTTTTTGTAAAAAGTGATTCTATTTTTAGTTTGTTTTTTTTTTATTAAAAAAGCACTAGAACTTTTATTTTCTGTTCAAATAAGCCCTCTTGCAAAATTCTAGGATCTCTGGGTCAATACGATCACCCCTGCGAAAAAGAAAAAAATGGCAAATAAACACGCTTCCGTGATTTTTCTTCTGGCAAAAAATGCAAAATTCCACATTTTTCAGATAGGAGCTTGAAACCTCTACAGTAAGGTTCTCTGCTCCGCTGAATCTGATGGTGTGATTTTTATTAAGATTCTATGACTTTTAGGGGATGTTTTTCCCTTCTTTTTTTTGAAAATAAGGCAAATTTTATCAGGCTCGTAAGTTTTGATGGATATGAGTAAACTTGATGAATATACTTCACTTTTATATTTGAAATCAGCATAAAAATCCGATTCTTTTGATGTGTCTATTGATCTTGAAATTCCGTTTTTTAGAGTTTCGGTTACTATTCAGACGTTACTATTCCCTCTTACAGTTCGTTACCACGAACTGTTTGACAACTAATAGTCCTAGTTAATAGCTTTTATTCTCTGGAGATATGTTAGGCTTTTTCTTAGCTGGAATCTAGTAAAGAACAATCATATTGTCAATTATGCTCTTCAATTTTTCGTAGACTGTTATGTAGGGACGGCACTCCAGCCTTAGTTTTACCGTACGGTAACATCGTACGATAGCATCGTACGGAGATGATCGTATGATAGCATCAGCTTCTTCAACCGGGATCGTTTTGGTTTAAAATTAAATTAGATCGTATTCCTGATTGTATTTCATTGGGCGTCACTTTTAATCATGATAAAAAAAAAAAACAGTTAAAAGCCTCTGGCCTTTTCTAAGCTGGATCTAGTAAAGAGCGATCCATGTTTATGGTGCTATCACTCCCTACTAGGATTATTCAATACTTAAACATTATTAGCAACCATTTCTTTGTAATTTATAATAGACAAAATACTCTGAAAACCAGTTTGTGACATTTCAAGGAATATGACGACATTTCAGGGAATAAGGTAACGGAGTCACTCAAATATTACAACATTGCATGTATCAGGTTTTCGGCCAAGGTGATTCCAATAGTCCACTTTGTTTCAATTTGACGCGGTTCTTTGGGGTTTCAGGCTATATTTTGGGTTACCTTAGTCCGTGTTCGTCTTTTACTAGCAACCATGATCCTTGCGTCGGCCGTGAAGTGTGTTGTGAAAGGGTTCGATCCCTATCACATCCCGATCTCGATCCCGATCCCTATGTGATATAGTCCCGTATTATCAAGCTGAGATCAAACCCCCTGTGCCACCGCTGGACCGAATATGACATCATACCCAGAGAAGAACTTTTCAAAAGGTGTTGTAGTATTTTGTATAGGAATGTCCGAATTTTATCAAAATTTCATTTTATTTTGATATTATCATATTTTACTTCAAAAAGGCCCTATGGAGGTAGAATTTCTAATGAGCTTTTCCCCCAGACTATAGTACCAAAGGTTCAGTACGATCATCCCTGGGAAAAAAACAGATCACTGCTTCTTATGCGAATATTTGATTTTCCTTGCTATTTAAGATGAGAAATTATAATTGTTCTATGTGTGCTTTACACTCTTGTTGATTCTCTTGTTTTCATTTTGCTAAGTTAAAAAAAAAAAGAAGAAAAAGAATATAGGCGAAAAAATTATCAAAATTAAGCTAAAAACATATGGTACCAAAACTTTTACGAAGGTTTAGCTTTCCTTTGAAAGCATAGTTGGCCTTGGGAACCAACAAATTCTTATTCTTTGCGTTTTTACGGCGTTGTCAACTTCTACGGGTTTGTTTTTCTTGTGTTCCAAGTGTAAAACTGCCACAAATCCCTATTAATGAATAAATTAAACCCAAAACGAACATAATCATAGGCAGCGCGATAGCGCTACCTATGTAAAGAACGATGTGTTGGCATAATGTGTTTTTTTTTTTCTCAACCCGGGCACTTCGTATCGAAGGAGTTGTCGTAGAAACTTCGAAAAGGGCTCTTTCGATTGGAAATTGGAGTGGCTAGTGCCTTTTTTAATAGTCGAAAGTGATTGGAGGACAACTAGCCCCCCCCCCCCACGCCTATCATTCCCCCAAACACATCCAATCCAAATTTTGAGGTAGCCATTTTGTTCAGCGTAGTTGATTTCCAAATAGAAAATATGTTTTTGAGGAGGACACTCCCCCACAACCCTCGGGGCAAAGGTTTTAAGTTATGCCGGCATATAAGAACGATGTTGGCACAATGTACTATTTATTATTTTTTTACTTTAAAGCAGGGCACTTCATATGGAAGGGGTCGTCGTCGAAACTTCAAAAGGGGCTCCTACGATTGGAAATTGAGAGTTCTAGTGCCCCGTTTTAATAGTCGAAAGTGATTGGAGGGCAAATAACCCCCCCACCCACCCCCCACCCCCCTCACGCCCATCATTTCCCCGAACACATCCAATCAAAATTTTGAGATAGCCATTTTGTTCAGCGTAGTTGATTTCCACATAGGAAATATGTTTTTGAAGAGGATACTCCCCCACAACCTTCAGGGCAAGGGTTTTAAGTTATGCCCTTGGGGCATATAAGGTTTTTGTGAAGGTGTTGTCGTAGAAACTTCAAAAAAGGCTCATTCGATTGGAAATTCAAAGGGCTAGTGCCCTTTTTAATAGTCGAAAGTGATAGGAGGTAAACTAGCCCCCCCCCCCACGCCTATCATTCCCCCAAACACATCCAATCAAAATTTTGAGATAGCCATTTTGTTCAGCGTAGTTGATTTCCAGATAGGAAATATGTTTTTGAGGAGGACACTCCCCCACAACCCTCAGGACAAGGATTATAAGTTATGCCCTGGGGGCATATAAGGTTTTTATTGAAGCTTTTGTCGTAGAAACTTGAAAAAGGGCTCATTCAATTTGAAATTCTAAGGGATAGTACCATTTTTAATATTCAAAAGTGATTTGAGGGCAACTAACCCCCCTCTCACGCCCACCTTTTCCCCAAACACATCCAATCAAAATTTTTAGATATCCATTTTATTCAACGTAGTTGAAAGTTTTGGAAATTGGGTCTTTCAGGATGACAACCCTTCCCCCCACTGCCTTCAGGGCAAGGATTGTAAGTTATGCCCTGGGGCATATAAGTTTTATTGAAAGCGTTGTCGTAGAAACTTCAAAAGGGCTCATTAAATCGGAAATTGAAAGATCTAGTGCCTTTTTTAGTAGTTGAAAGTGATTGGATAGCGACTAACGCCCCTCTCACGCCCACCATTTTCCCAAACAAATCCAATCAAAATTTTGAGATATCTATTTTGTTCAACGTAGTTAAATATTCTGGAAGTTAGGTTTTTTAGGATGATAATCCCCTCAGAACCCTCAGTGCAAGGGTTGTAAGTTATGCCCTGGGGGCATATAAAGTTTATATAGAAAGTTGTTGTATAAATCATAGGCAGCACGATCGCGCTGCCTAACTAAAGAATGGGGGCACTCGAGAACGAGACAAAAAACGGGGACTAAGTAAAGAGGAGGACATTCCCTCACATCCCTCAGGGCAAGGGTTTTAAGTTATGCCCTGGGGGCATATAAGAACGATGTCGGCACAATGTATTATTTATCAAATTTTTCCTTTAAAGCAGGGCACTTCGTATCGAAGAAGTTGTCTTAGAAACTTCGAAAAGCGCTCATTCAATTGGAAATTGGAATGGCTTGTGCCCTTTTTAATAGTTGAAAGTGATTGGAAGGCGACTAACACCCCTCTCATGCCAACCATTTCCCGAAACACACCCAATCAAAATTTTGAGATAGCCATGTTGTTTAACGTAGTTGGAAGTTCTGGAAATTTGGTCTTAGAGGATGACAACCACCCTAACAAACCTTAGGGTAAGGGTTGTAATTTACGCCCTGGGGGCATATAAGGTGTTTATAGAAAGCGTTGTCGTTTCCAAAAGTGTCATTCGATTGGAAATCGAAAGGCCTAGTGCCCTTTTTAATAGTCGAAAGTGATTGGAATGCTTGACATTTTTATAGTAAAGATCGATGTGGGTATAATGTATTATTTTTTGTTGTTGTTGTTGTTTAGACCAGGGCACTTCTTATCGAAGGAGTTGTCGTGGGAACTTCGAAAAGGGCTCATTCGATTGAAAATGAAAATGGCTGATGCCTTTTTTAATAGTCGAAAGTGATTTGAGGGCAACTAATCCCCCTTCCATTCCCACGCCAACCCTCCCATTTCTGCTCTTAAAATTTAACCAAATCAAAATAGCGTAAGTGTATCCAAGCTATCAAAGAAAGTAAACAGATTTTTTTGCGAATGGTAGCAAGTTTTCCATTTCAGGTCAACTAGAGGAGCTATGAAACTAAATTAAACAGTACTATTTGTGTCCAGATTTTTAAAAGGGTGTATGTTGGTAAAAATTGCTGAAAATTTTTCTCCAGCATACAAAAAGAAGGCAAAACTATAAAGTCTTAAAAAAAGAAAAGATTTAACGAATCATTTTCTTTTTCCCTTAAAAGACCATGTCAATATTAAACGAACAGAAATTAATTTAAAAAACTTTTTCCAAAAAACAAGTTTTTCAAAGAAAAGTAAAGAACTCCATTAAACAAAAAATGAGCAAAAATAAAATAAAATAATCTACCAAGCGTGAAACTATCACAAATCAGCATCCATAAATAAATGAAACCCAAAACGAACAGAAATTACAATAATTAACCGAGTCATACTCAAGACGAGCAGAAATTAACATAAGTTGGGCGCAAAACCCCTATGCCTTCCCAAGGCCAGAACAAAATTTGCACTTTACTGAAAAAATACAAATGCATGTGCATTGTCAGTTTAATATACATATACTGATATTTAGTAATCAAAATGTTAATATTATTTGATTTATTAAAGTTATAAAATTAAAAACATTTATATTTTTTTCAGTAAAGTGCAAATTTTTTTTCTGGCCTTGGGAAGGCCATTTATCCCTGAAAAATGGCTATCACAAGCGTGAATAGGCCAAATTGGCATTTTAGTGTCAATAAACAAAAAACAAACAACAACAAAAATTATAAAAGGATCATTGTCAAATACGTAAAAATGTCGATATTGATCTTGTGATTGTTATTATTTTTGTTATTATGTTCCTTCTGTGTTGCTTCGTTCTCGTCCTCAATATTTTTTCTTCTGTTTCTTCTCGTGAACACTTGTGTGCTTTATCATCTTTCAAGTCTGTAAAGCCGAGATGAAAGAGTACAAAAAACCGTTTTTTTTTCCTTTAGAAAATGCATCTTTTTTCAACCAATCACTTTTGACTTTTGAAAAGGAAACTAGATTGTTCAATTTCTAATCAAATATACCCTCTCCTAAGTTTCTAAGACCGTCCATTATATACAAAGTCCCTTGGAAAAAAAGAAACTTATAAATTGATGTCATATCGTTGTCTATTAAGCAAGGGTGTATCCAGGATTTGGTTTGGGGGGGTACAAAAACTTTAAAAAACACCTTAAAGTTTCTCTATATGAATTTTGTTACAATCTTACGGGTCGGATTTTTTTTTTGGGGGGGGGGGCTCAAACTCAGCAAATCACCTTTGGGTATGGCCTTGCTAGCCATACTGTAGCCATACCTAGTAGCCATACTGTTACTAGTTAAATCGATGATTAGTATCAACTGGAGTAACGATGTTAACAACCAGACATATTGCTCTACATCGTGCCAGACCCTACTAACCATGCTGTTACTAATTAAATCGATAGTTATTATCAAGTGGAGTAACGATGTTAACAACCAGACAGTTTGCTCTACTTCGTACCAGACCCTAGTAGCAATGATGTTACTAGTTAAATCGATAGTTATTATCAAGTGGAGTAACGATGTTAACAATCAGACTGTTTGCTCTAAATCGTGCCAGAACCTAGTAGCAATGATGTTACTAGTTAAATCGATAGTTATTATCAAGTGGAGTAACGATGTTAACAGCCAGACAGTTTGCTCTACTTCGTACCAGACCCTAGTAGCAATGATGTTACTAGTTAAATCGATAGTTATTATCAAGTGGAGTAACGATGTTAACAACCAGACAGTTTGCTCTACTTCGTACCAGACCCTAGTAGCAATGATGTTACTAGTTAAATCGATAGTTATTATCAAGTGGAGTAACGATGTTAACAATCAGACTGTTTGCTCTAAATCGTGCCAGAACCTAGTAGCAATGATGTTACTAGTTAAATCGATAGTTATTATCAAGTGGAGTAACGATGTTAACAACCAGACAGTTTGCTCTACTTCGTACCAGACCCTAGTAGCAATGATGCTACTAGTTAAATCGATAGTTATTATCAAGTGGAGTAACGATGTTAACAATCAGACTGTTTGCTCTAAATCGTGCCAGAACCTAGTAGCAATGATGTTACTAGTTAAATCGATAGTTATTATCAAGTGGAGTAACGATGTTAACAATCAGACTGTTTGCTCTAAATCGTGCCAGAACCTAGTAGCAATGATGTTACTAGCTAAATCGATAGTTATTATCAAGTGGAGTAACGATGTTAACAACCAGACAGTTTGCTCTACTTCGTACCAGACCCTAGTAGCAATGATGTTACTAGTTAAATCGATAGTTATTATCAAGTGGAGTAACGATGTTAACAATCAGACTGTTTGCTCTAAATCTTGCCAGAACCTAGTAGCAATGATGTTACTAGTTAAATCGATAGTTATTATCAAGTGGAGTAACGATGTTAACAACCAGACAGTTTTCTCTACTTCGTACCAGACCCTAGTAGCAATGATGTTACTAGTTAAATCTATAGTTATTATCAAGTGGAGTAACGATGTTAACAATCAGACTGTTTGCTCTAAATCGTGCCAAAACCTAGTAGCAATGATGTTACTAGTTAAATCGATAGTTATTATCAAGTGGAGTAACGATGTTAACAACCAGACAGTTTGCTCTACTTCGTACCAGACCCTAGTAGCAATGATGTTACTAGTTGAATCGATAGTTATTATCAAGTGGAGTAACGATGTTAACAATCAGACTGTTTGCTCTAAATCGTGCCAGAACCTAGTAGCAATGATGTTACTAGTTAAATCTATAGTTATTATCAAGTGGAGTAACGATGTTAACAACCAGACAGTTTGCTCTACTTCGTACC
Source organism: Artemia sinica (assembly GCA_027921565.1). Taxonomy (NCBI): domain Eukaryota; kingdom Metazoa; phylum Arthropoda; class Branchiopoda; order Anostraca; family Artemiidae; genus Artemia; species Artemia sinica. Next base: position 53,538,648 of record CM051269.1, read on the forward strand.
AGACCCTAGTAGCAATGATGTTACTAGTTAAATCGATAGTTATTATCAAGTGGAGTAACGATGTTAACAATCAGACTGTTTGCTCTAAATCGTGCCAGAACCTAGTAGCAATGATGTTACTAGTTAAATCGATAGTTATTATCAAGTGGAGTAACGATGTTAACAACCAGATAGTTTGCTCTACTTCGTACCAGACCCTAGTAGCAATGATGTTACTAGTTAAATCTATAGTTATTATCAAGTGGAGTAACGATGTTAACAATCAGACTGTTTGCTCTAAATCGTGCCAAAACCTAGTAGCAATGATGTTACTAGTTAAATCGATAGTTATTATCAAGTGGAGTAACGATGTTAACAACCAGACAGTTTGCTCTACTTCGTACCAGACCCTAGTAGCAATGATGTTACTAGTTGAATCGATAGTTATTATCAAGTGGAGTAACGATGTTAACAATCAGACTGTTTGCTCTAAATCGTGCCAGAACCTAGTAGCAATGATGTTACTAGTTAAATCTATAGTTATTATCAAGTGGAGTAACGATGTTAACAACCAGACAGTTTGCTCTACTTCGTACCAGACCCTAGTAGCAATGATGTTACTAGTTAAATCGATAGTTATTATCAAGTGGAGTAACGATGTTAACAATCAGACTGTTTGCTCTAAATCGTTCCAGAACCTAGTAGCAATGATGTTACTAGTTAAATCGATAGTTATTATCAAGTGGAGTAACGATGTTAACAACCAGACAGTTTGCTCTACTTCGTACCAGACCCTAGTAGCAATGATGTTACTAGTTAAATCGATAGTTATTATCAAGTGGAGTAACGATGTTAACAATCAGACTGTTTGCTCTAAATCGTGCCAGAACCTAGTAGCAATGATGTTACTAGTTAAATCGATAGTTATTATCAAGTGGAATAACGATGTTAACAACCAGACAGTTTGCTCTACTTCGTACCAGACCCTAGTAGCAATGATGTTACTAGTTAAATCTATAGTTATTATCAAGTGGAGTAACGATGTTAACAATCAGACTGTTTGCTCTAAATCGTGCCAGAACCTAGTTGCAATGATGTTACTAGTTAAATCGATAGTTATTATCAAGTGGAGTAACGATGTTAACAATCAGACTGTTTGCTCTAAATCGTTCCAGAACCTAGTAGCAATGATGTTACTAGTTAAATCGATAGTTATTATCAAGTGGAGTAATGATGTTAACAATCAGACTGTTTGCTCTAAATCGTGCCAGAACCTAGTAGCAATGATGTTACTAGTTAAATCGATAGTTATTATCAAGTGGAGTAAAGATGTTAACAAACAGACAGTTTGCTCTACTTCGTACCCGACCCTAGTAGCCATACTATATAGCGAAAAAGATGGCTGAGATTTAAGACTTTTTTCTTTGCAATTTGAACTACGTCATATTTGTAGCTGCAAATTAATTTCACTGGCTAACATTTCCTATGTCACCCTTTTAGCAAGCATTCTATTTAGAAATAATTTCCTGGGCAAAATCAATAGTTAGTATCAACTGAAGTAACGATGCTTCCAACCAGACAATTTACTTTAAATCTTGCCAAACCCTAATAGCCCATGTTATATACCAACAAAGATTGTGCGGTTTGGGGCACGGTAGAAGAAAGACTCCCCTGATCGTTATATGAGTGGTACCTCAAGAAGAGAAAGCTGGAAAGAATACACTTCACCGTTACTTATCGGTGAGACCTGGTGCCCATCCATACAGTGTTGGATAAAGGGCGATTGGATCGATTGGCCCCCATCGGGCCTGCGGTGAAAGGGCCCCGCGTTACCATTAAAATAAAAAATAAAATTTTGAAATTTAAATCAAGTTGTATTAGACGATAAGGGATAAATTACAAGTTATTCAAACAATTAAAATATATTTACTTTAAATTTGTAACACTTGATGACATTTATTAGTGTATTTATGATTATATAATATATACTTCACAATATAGAAAATTTATACTCGTAAAAGTTTGTGTCAAATTTATTTATTTTGATCGGGATAGCCCTAAATGAGAGAGATTTTGCACTACATACGTGAAATGCTTTGCGCACGTAAACTGCTTTGCAGGTATATTTTATTTAAATAACATATAGAGAGGGCCACACAAAAAAAAATCCAATTGGGCCTCCGCCTATTCAATCCGGTCCTACATCCATATGGTATTCCAACCCCATGGAGAAGACGACTAGGTTGCAGCACATGTGAGCACATGTTGCAGCACACTGGCGATTCTTTCGTGATTAAATAAAAAAAACAAGTTTTTTAAACTGAAAGTAAGGAGCGACATTAAAACTTAAAACGAACAGAAATTATTCCGTATATGAAAGGGGCTGTCCCCTCCTCAACGCCTCGCTCTTTACGCTAAATTTTTTTATTGTTTTAAAAAATAAAGTTGTGAGACAGAGTCAAACTTTAGCGTAAAGAGCGAGGCGTTGAGGAGGGGACAGCCCCTTTCATATACGGAATAATTTCTGTTCGTTTTAAGTTTTAATGTCGCTCCTTACTTTCAGTTTAAAAAACTTGTTTTTTTTATTTAATTTCTGATTGTTTTTTAGTTAATGCAGCTTTTATTTGCATAAAATTTTACTTTTCTTTTGCTAAATGGATGTCTTTAAAAATTAACTTACGTAACTAACTTCTATATTCGTATATTTTTCTTCTGGCAAAAAATACAAAGTTGCAGATTTTTGCAGATATGAGCTTGAAACCTATGTAATAGGGTTTTCTGATACGCTGAATTCTGACGGTGTGATTTTCATTAAAATTCTTTCACTTGTAGGGGATGTTTCCCCCCTCTTTAAAAAATCGAGTAAATTTTCTCAGGCCTGTAGCCTTTGATGAGTAATGCTAAACTTAATAAAATTTATATATTTAGGATCAGCATTATAAACACATTCTTTTGATACATTTATTGACATCAAAATTCCGTTTTTAAAAGTTTCGATTACTATTGAGCCGTATCGCTTGTTTTTTTATTGTTTTTTTATTACGTATATGTTATTACGTATATGAAGGGGTTCTCCCCTTAGTCAATACCACGCTCTTTACGTTAAAAGTTAAAAAAAATTTTGATTCACAAACCCCTGAATCACAAAGGCCGTTTAATTAGAATAGATAGCTCTTTTGAAAGCACTAAAAAAAACTGTAGCGTAAAGAGCGAGGTATTGACTTGGGGGAGAACCCCCTCACATACGTTATAATTTCTGTTCGTTTTAAGTTCTAATATTCCTTCTTACATTTCAGTTGAAAAAACTTGTTTTTTTTATTTAATTTCTGATCGTCTAATGATCGATTTAATTTCTAATGCTTGGAAATCCGGCGCCCCCTTCATAGAAATGTCTCTTACCCCAAAGAAACATCCTCCACGGAAATATTCTCCAGAGTAACCCCCTCCTCTAGCCCCCCCCCCCCCAGAAAAAATCCTTCCTGAAAATGGTTGTATACTTCCCAATAACCAATAAATAATGCTGGCAAGTCCGGCGCCCCCTTCATGGCAATTTCCCTTCCCCCATGAAAACTTCCATCATGAACAGATCCTCCAACATAACCACCGACCCACCCTTCCCTCCCACTACCAGAAAAAAAACCTCCTGAAAACTTCTGTATACTTCCCAATAACCAATACTATATGTTAACATTGGGTAAAGTTCATAACTTTTAGCCCTCCCTCTGGGAACTTCGGGGGATTAAGTCACCCTAAAAGACATATTTATCATATTTTCGACCATGCTGAACAAAATGGCTATCTCAAAATTTTGATCGGGTGACTTTGGGAAAAAAATAAGCGTGGGAGGGGGCCTAGTTGCCCTCCATTTTTTTTGGTCACTTAAAAAGGGAACTAGAACTTTTAATTTCTGTTCCAATGAGCCCTCCCACGATATTCTAGGACCACTGGGTCGATACGATCACCCCTGGGGAAAAAAAAATAAATAAACAAATAAACACGCATCCGTGATCTTTCTTCTGGCAAAAAATGTAAAATTCCACTTTTTTGTAGATAGGAGCTTGAAAACTCTACAGTAGGGTTCTCTGATACGCTGAATATGATGGTGTGATTTTCATTAAGGTTCTATAACTTTTAGGGGGTCTTTCCCCCTTTTTTTGAAAATCAGCCAAATTTTCTCAGGCGCGTAACTTTTGATGGGTAGCACTAAACTTGATGAAAGTTATATATTTGAAATCAGCATTGAAATCTAATTCTTTTGATATATCTATTGGTATCAAAAAACCGTTTTCTAGAGTTTCGGTTACCATTGAGCCGGGTCGCTCCTTACTTACAGTTCGTTACCACGAACTGTTTGATACATTGGATGTCTTTAATAGCACAGAAGGAACTAAGGTCTAAGTTAACTAATTTCGATAAAAAAAACAACAGCTTTGTTGATAATAAAAACTTATTAAATTTACCATAAAACTTACTAAATTTGCCATTTACCATAATCAGTTTTTTTTTTTTTTTTTTTTTTTTTTTTTTTTTTTTTTTTTTTTTTTTTTCATGTCGTCATATTAACGCCTTGATAATTAAAAATATGCATGATTTCGCTGAAAATTGATGTGAATTGTTTTGTTATAAGAGTTTTTAGGTTGTTTAAGAGTGTTAATAACGATTGTTGTGCGTTTTGTTTATGTTTTTTAGGTTCGTAGTTAGGTTCGGTTGTCCTCACAAATAAAGACAAATATAGAAAAACAGGCATAATATTTTGAATAAAACGGGGAAAAAACAAAAAAAAAATTAATAATAATTTATGATTTATAATAAATAATTTATTATTATAAATAATTATTTATAATAATTTATAATAATAATAATAATTTATAATTTATGAAGGTCCGAGTATTTCTGCACCACGTCCAATAGCCTTTATCAACGGAAAAAATAACTAAACTAAATCAAATATAACATATAAAAAAAATGAAAAAAAAAGAAATAAAAAATAGAGGGAAAAACCACATCTTGATAATCTCTAATTTGACAAAATGTTCATCAATTCAAATAGTCAGAATTGGGGTTATTTGAATCGGTAAAAATTTGTTATATTGGGCATTACTAAGGTGTGAGTTTTGTTTCGTTTTGGTTTTTTTTTTTCTCTCTCTTTTCCTTGTATGTTCAGTTTAGTTTACTTTGTTTTTTTTGTTGTTTTTTTTTGTCGATAAAAGCTTACGGAAGTAAAACCGAAATATTTGAGTCTTCATTATCAAGAATTTTTTTTTCAGTGTCTTGCTCGAAATATTGTACCTGTTTTTCTGCATTTTCATTTGTTCTATTTTTAAATTGAAATGCAGTCTGGTTTAAGGAATTCTGTTCGGCTTTCCTTTCGATCTAAAATTAGCTAGAAGTTTGCTAATTTTGTGTCTGAAAAGCATATAAAGTTAGAAAGGCAGCTTGCTAATTCCTCTACCGATTGAAAGCCAATACGTGTAATAGATGACGTGTTTATATTTCTCTATATGTGAGGTGGATTAGTCACGACCACTTTCGAGCTACAATAAGTATTCAATTCTTATGACTTTATATGTTTGGTTCTTGAGGGCTAGGGGGTAGTATCAAAAATGCTCCTCCTCTGGTAATCGGAAGGCACCCATCACCAAGGAAAGCCAAAGATCATGACAGAAGAGTCCTTTTGATAAGTCTCATACCAGAGCGGGATATGTATGCAGTAACCCAATAAGAGACGATTAGAAAATATTCTTGAAGTCCGACTTGTCCCTGGAGGACAGCTTTAGCAAGTAACGATCCTCGATCCTACTGGAACATTCATGAAGGACTCTTCCTGAATACCGAAATTAGCAGTCGGTATACGCTGCTTACACTGTTATCTGATTTAGAATACTGCTACTACTAATAACTTACTGTAGCACCAAGCCGCCTGAGGCCAACACAGCTACGCACGCTCCAGCTGCATCCCAATCTATTCAAAGGCTTCCTTTTTACATCATCCCGCCCCACCCGAGGGTGAGCTGCTTTCCGTTTAGTCTTAGACGGTTAGCCGAAAAGGGCTATATTTGGTATCTCTCATCCATCACTAGGTTAGGGCACAGAACGCGCCCTAGCCATCTCAACCTTCCTCTCATTATAACCCTTGAAAGTGGGACTGAACCACAATTTTTGCACAGCCTACCGTTGAAAATACGCTCAGTCAGTCGGATACCCAAAACAATCCGTGGGTAATTTCTGTTGTAAACATCTAGCAAATCGTCTTCCGTTTTTTGGAGCACCCATACTTCAGAACCATATTTGACCACTGTCATTACCTTAGGAACAAACATGCCACCGCTTAGCATCACTGCCTCTGAAACTGTCAAGGTTAATATATTGCTTTTCTATTATTTAAACCGATGGGCTTTCTTGGAAATAACAATCGATTGTTTTTTCTCTCTCTTCTCTGCAAAGTTGTTGTTTTGTGCCGCAAAATGGTAGGAAACGCCACTTTGTTGTGGCAAAATCTTTTTTGCAAGTTAAAAAGGGCATTAAAATTTTGGTACTTGTGCATTTTATGGTACCCACCGCTATATACTGTACAAGGAACTACTAATGGAAACCCGTCAAACGGGTATTTGCAAGAGATAAATGGATGGCAAAGCGTTTGATAATTGCGTTTACAATATTTAAACCGTTGTTTTTTGGGGTTTAAGGGGGGAAAGTACCTAGGTTTGGTTACGTATTTAATATATGCTATGCTTTACCCCCCCCCCCCTAATATGCAAATATATGGCCAAAATTTGTTCCTAAACTATTATATATTCATCGTATTTTATTATATTTCATTAGCAGTAACCAAACTTGACTCCTTTCTTGAGTACCGTATAATGCACAAGTACCAAAATTTTTAATTTCTATTTGAATGATCTTTAGTCTATTTTTTGAAGACCATTGACCCATTATGATCACCCTGTGAAAATTATCACTTTCCTTAATCATTCTTCTTGGGAAAATGCAAAATTTCACAATTTTGCAGATAAGGGCTTGAAACCACTAACAGGTTTACTGATGTCCTGAATTTGACGGTGTTTGTCTCATGAAGATCTTTCGCCTTTTTAGGGGTATTTTTCCTCTTTTTCGAAAACCAGAGAAATATTCTCAGCCTTGTAACTTCTGTTGGGTAACTTCAAGTGTAATGAATTCTACATATTTGTACTCTTAAAATCCAATTTCTTTATGTATTTATTGTTGTTAAATCCGTTTTTTATACTTTATGTCAAACAGTTCGTGGTAACCAACTGTAAGTAAGGAGCGACCCGGCTCAATAGTAACTGAAACTCTAAAAAACGGAATTTTGATACCAATAGATACATCAATAGAATCATATTTTTATGCTGATTTCAAATGTATAAATTTCATTAAGTTTAGTCTTACACATCAAAAGTTACGCGTCTGAGAAAATTTGCCTTATTTTCGAAAAAAGGGGGAAACAACCCCTAAAAGTCGTAAAACTTTAATGAAAATCACACCATCAGAGAACCCTACTATAGAAGTTTCAAGCTCATATCTGCAAAAATGTGGAATTTTGTATTTTTCGCCAGAAGAAAGATCACGGATGCGTGTTTATTTGTTTGTTTGTTGTTGTTTTTGTTTTTTTGTTGTTTTTTTTCCAGAGGTAATCGTATCGATCCAGTAGTCCTAGAATATCGTGAGAGGGTTCATTCGAAAGGAAATTAAAAGTTCTAGTGTCTTTTTTAAGTGACCAAAAAATTGGAGGGCAACATGGCCCCCTCCCAGGCTCATTTTTTTCTCGAAGTCATCCAATCAAAATTTTGAGATAGCCATTTTATTCAGCATAGTCGAAAATCTAATAAATATGTCTTTGAGGATGAATTAATCCCCCACAGTTCTCGGGGGAACGGCTGTAAGTTATTAACTTTGCCCATTATTTACATAGAAGGGACATTTCTATGAAGGGGGTGCTGGATTTCTAAGCAGAATTTAAAAAACCATCAGAAATTAAATAAAAAACAAGTTTTTTCAACTGAAAGTAAGGAGTAATATTAAAACTTAAAATGTAAAGAAATTATTTCGTATATGAGGGGGTTTGCCCCCTTGTCAATACCTCGCCCTTTACGCTAAAGTTTTTTTTGTACTTTCAAAAGAGCTATCTATTCTAATTAACCGGCCTTTGTGATTTAAGGGGTCAATTTTAAAGAATTGGAACAAAATTCGAACTTTAGTGTTAAGAGCTATTGACTAGGGGGCGAACCCCCTAATATACGTATTAAAAATATGTGAATATAGAAGTTCGTTACGTATGTTAATTCATAAGTTACGTCAGAACAAAATTTCGAGAAAGCCATTTAGCCAAAAAAAAAGTAAAATTAATATGCAAATTTCGTTTTAATGATTCATGTACGGTGAGCCAAAATCAAAGCTGCATTAATTCAAAAACGTTCAGAAATTAAATTTTAAAAAACAAGCTTTTTTAACTGAAAGTAAAGAGTGACATTAAAACTTAAAACGAACAGAAATTATTCCATATATGAAAGGGGCTGTCCCCTCTGCAACGCCTCACTCTTTACGCTAAAATTTGACTCTGTCTCAACTTCACTTTTTAAATAAAGCGAGTTACCCGTTACTTACAATTTTACACAATGTTGAATCAGGGAAGCACTTAGGACAAAGTCTCATCCCTTCCCCTTGAATCCTAAATGTTCTTGAATTTCCTGACACTTCTTATTCCAACTATCAAATAAGTTCGTTTTTTTATTATTCCCACTGCCAAAACAAATTCTAATTATCCAGTCCTCCCGCCACCTTTCTTAAAAAAAACACTCACACATATGCCTGTGTGATGTGTATCATATTCTCGTTATACCAACTCTAGCCACTATTTGTTTCATAAATCTAAATTGTTTTAAAAAATTCAGAAAGATATTTTATGTATCTCTGATTTCATGATGCCAACCTGACCTGGAAGAATTTACTAAATCGGAGAGGAAAAATTTACTAGATTGCATCTGTTTCTCTCAGCAGGCTCCCTTTTCCTCAATAAAAATTTTTAAACTGAGGAGATTCACCTAATCACCTTGGGTGGTTGGCTTTTGTTTTGATTCCAATAAATTTCCAATCATCACAAATCCAAGTGTTTTTATAGCTTCATTTTTAGTTGGTAAGATTTGATACACAGAAAGCTGATTTTGTCGACCTTTAGACGCCGGAAGTGAAGTGTTTGCTTATGAAAATAGGTGACTGCTTGTCTGTCTCTGAGACAGACAAGTAAAATTGTAATTTGTAAAACAGACAATCAAGAATTGTAAATTGTCATATGTTTACGAAAATTTTTTTCCCTGAATTCATGGAAAAAGAAAGTTCTGTTTACTATAAATCATGACTTTTTTACTAGTTTTTACTAGATTTCGGGAAATTTACTAGACCCTCTAAATTTACTAATTTTTTTTTATTTTACTAAATCTAGTAAAATCCTACTGACGGTGGCAACCCTGTAGATAACTGTATGCTGTTCTGATTTTATTGTTTTTCTTCTAGTATACAGATGCGCAGAAGCGCCATGATCCAGATGCTTTTGGCATTTTAGTAGCAGAGGTTGTACCGAAACAAAATTGTCTAGTTTTTTGTGCTACGAAAAGAAATGCCGAATGTGTTGCAGACCTTCTTTTGCACATTTTGCCAAGGTATTTGTATAATTAATAATATTATTTTGACTGTAAACACGCTTATTTTGTCAAGTTGGCCTGATAACCAATTGAACAGCAGCTAATTCAAGGGATCTTAGATGATGCGGGGAGATTCCCCCCTCTGAACCCCTCCAGGTCAGGTCGGGAGGTTTTTGTATCTTCAGTAAAAAAAAATGATTCTCCCACCTACCCTCTCTATAATTGTGACTTGGTGCCCCTGTGCTAAAGGGCTTTTAAAATGATTCAGTCCATGTCTTTTGGGAGATGATACTACCTTTTTAATTACTACTTCTACTATATTATTTATATAGTTACTATATTCTATATAGTTACTATATAGTTACTATATGTATATAGACTATATTCATTAGATTTATTCAATATGATAACCCTGGAAAAAAACAAACCAAGAACAAACAATCTCGTATCCTTCATCTTCCTTCCTGAAAAAAAGAAAATGTCACAAGGCCGTATCCAGGGGGGGGGGGTTGAACCCTCCCCCCCCCCCCCGAAATGTTTTTCTGACTCGTAAAAACGTAACGAAAATGGACATAAACAAATTTTGTATGCGTTCTTTGGGTTGTTTTGTGTAACCCCCCCCCAAAAAAAAAAAAATAATTGAGTAAAACCCCTCGGAAAAAAATCCTGGGTATGGCCTTGAAATGTCACGTTTCAAATTTTTGTAGATGGGGGCTTGAAAATTCTATAATAGTATTCTCTTGTGTACAGTATTTCATGATGTGATTTTCTTGAAGATTACTTGCCCTTGGGGCAAGTAATTCAAAAAAAAAAATCTGATAAAACCTTTTAAAAAATATGATAAATTTTCTCAGGCTCGTAGCTTTTGATGCGTAGCTTTAAACCTGATGAATTTTATATATTTTAAACCATCGTGAAAACAAATTGTTTTGACGTATATATTGTTATCAAAACTCCGCTTTTTAGAGGTTCGGTTACTACTTATCTGGCTTGCTCCTTACTTACAGTTTGTTATCAGGAACTGTTTCAATTAGGAAAACGGGATATATTACAATTTATATATTGTCTAAAAGGCTCCTGAAAGCACATATCCACCCCCACCACTTGAAATTTTCTGGCGGCATTGATGACATCCCCATTTAGTTTATGCATATTTGGGGTGGGGGTACAAAATGTATTTTTAAAATGTAGGGAGCTCAATTGTCGTTTCTTTTTATTTTTCTCAATAAAAATACAGAAAAACGACATTTAGCAAGGAAAGTAACTTCCGAAAAGTATGGATCATAATCTAGGAGTGGGTAGGACAAAAGGTATTCCCTCCTAATTGACCCTTGAGACATGAGACTGCAATATTTTATGCTATATAGAAAAGGTTTTATGCAAAAAAGGGAGCTATCACCCCGGCAGAAACTATATCAGACTTAAGTCAAATGAAGGGATATTAGAGATTAACATTTATAAATTTAATTGCTTGGATTCATTCGTCATTTGGTATAATTTCACATGACGTCATAGATACAAAGAAAAATCAGCCTCTAATCACAGATCGCTTGTGTGCAAAATTCTCGTTTGTAATTCAATACGATTCTTCCTGTTGTTTGTTTCAAACCTTTTGCTTTAGCTGTTGCGATTCTCGCTTTCGCTTGTTTTCTAATCACATATTCATTTGTGCTTCGTTTTTGCTAAACGTTTTTGCATCCTGAATTCGCAAAACTTCTAAAAGCTCATTCATTCTGCTCAAAATTTCATCTAGAATGTTTAAATTATCAGCATAATTTAAGTTCAGGGAAGTATTTTACTTCCCCATTTGATTCCAAGTTCTCCCATTGTCTTTACTGTGCCCCTTAAGAAAATATCCTTCAAAGTGATCCGTATAAATAGGTATTATACAACCCTGCTTGACTCTTGATTTAATAGGAAATCAGCTACTAACCTCATCTACGTTAACCGCAGCAATGTTATTCAGAGCTTTGGCTGTTCTACTTTAATATCTTCACTGTATTAACCGTCTTTGCTAGTAATAGATAAGTTTTTTTATAATAGTATAAGTTTTTATATAATAATAGATTTGCTTTAATAGATAAGTTTTATTTGCTAATAATAATAAAACCTAGATAAGTGAAACTGTCCACTATATCGATCTTTTCATTGCCCAACATCACCTCTTCACCTTCACTTACTCTTAGTCTGAGTGACAAAGTCTTCTTAATATTCATTTTCAAACCTATTCTAGCACCCTGAACTCGCAAAACCTCTAAAAGTCCATTCATTCACACTTTCATTTAGAATGCTTAAATCATCAACATAATATAAGTCCAGGAAAGTTTTACTTCCCCATTGGATTTTGTGTTCTCTCATTGCCTTTACCGGGCTCCTTAAGACAAAGTCTGTCAAAATGATCCATATAAATGGGGATAGAACATAACCCTGCTTAACTGCTTATTTAATAGAAAACCAGCTACTAACCTCATTTCCTACCTTAACTGCAGCAGTGTTATTCTTATACATAATACCAATCACTTTAATTTATTTGTTTGGTATCAGAGGCGCAATATCACTACCTAAGTTAAGAGCGATGTGGGCACAATGCATTATTTTTTTCCTAACCAGGGCACTTCGTATAGAAGGAGTTGTCGTAGAAACTTCGAAAGGTGGTCATTTGATTGGAAATTAAACGTTCGAAGGTCCTTTTTAAGGGTCAAAAGTGATTGGAGGGCAACCAGCCCCCCCCCCCGTGCCTATTATTTCCCCAAGCACATCCAATCAAAATTTTGAGATATCCATTTTGTTGAGCATATTTGAAAATTCTAGTAATTATATCTTTTGGTATGACAACCCCCTCCCCCACAACCTTCAGGGCAAGGGCTATAAGTTATACTAGCTGCCCATTATTAATATATAAGGTTTTTATGGAAGTTGGGGTCGTATGAACTTCAGAGGTGGCTTTTTTTATTGAAAATCAAAGTTCTGTTTCCTCCTTAAGAGTCAAGAGTGATAAAGGGCAACTAGCCTCTCTCCGACGCCCTCTTTTCTCCAAACGTATCTGATTGAAATTGTGGGATAGTTATTTTGTTCAAATAGTCCAAAGGACACATAACAATGGGTCCAGGATTTACACAACCAACCAGAGCCCCGGGATAAGGGTTATAAGTTATGCCCTGGGGGAAAGGTTTTTATGGAATGGGTTTGTCGTTTAAACATCGGATGGGGCACATTTGATTTCAAATTAGAAGTTATAGTACCCTTTTTAAGAGTCAAAATTGATTAGAGGGTAACCATCCCCCAAAGCCCATCATTTCCCTAAACAAGCATCCAATCAAAGTCTTTAGCCATCTTTTTTCTTCAGTATTGTTGAAAGGTCCAGTAATTATGCCTTTAAGGATGTCAATCATCCTCCATAGCCCTTAGGGCAAGGACAGTAAATCATGCAATTCGGTCATTGTTTACATGTAGTATATTTTACTGAGAAAAGTATGCATGTTTGACCTTTATCTTTCAAAAAAGACGAAGGGTATTCAGGTGAGCCTTTCAGAGAATGTTAAGAGAAGTGTTCAACTAAATCACAACACGCTATATGTACATGGGTTGTCAAAAGGGCGTAACTCAAGAATGAGTATACTCAAGAAAGAACTGAGTATATTAATTTCTTACGAGCTATAGTGCCCTTTTTAAGAGTCAAAATTGATTGGAGAGTAACCGGCACCTCAAGTCCATCATTTCCCTTAAACAAACATCTAATCAAAATGTTGCCACATCTTTTTTCTTCAGTATTGTTGAAAGGTCCAGTAATTTTGCCTTTAGGGATGTCAATCCCCCTCCACAACCCCGAGGGCAAGGGCAGTTAGTCACGTAATTTGGGCATTATTTACATACATTATATGTTACTGAAAAAAGTAGCCTATGCATGTTTAACCTTTATCCTCCAAAAAGACGAAGGGTATTCAGGTGAGCCTTTCAGAGAATGTTAAGAGAAGTGTTCAACTAAATCACAACACGCTATATGTACATGGGTTGTCAAAAAGGCGTAACTCAAGAATGAATATGCTCAAGAAAGAACCGAATATATTATTTTGAAACTTTCAGGGAATGATAAGGGAGATGATCAATTGACTAAAAAGGCAATATTTACACGCTACTACTACTACAACTAAAACTAGTACTTCTGTAGTGAAATACAGGTATTTCAGCAAAATTTTTGGAACGGCTTACTATATCAAGATGAAACTTTTGGGGTATCATGGGTGGGATGTTCAGCTGACCATAAGGCAACATCTACCTGCTACTACTCCTATTAATACTGCTGCTACTAATACTACCGACCGTGTTATATATTTCTGTATATAACTTATATAGGCCTAGTCAGTGAGTTATGTATATTTATAAGTAGTAGGTTAAATATGTCACTGAGTTATGGCCTTTGCAAAACAAAAGTGATCCGTTTATCTGGCCTCCCCCAGGCCATTCAGCGTGTCCCCAGGTGGCGATAGGGGAACGCTCTACAGATATGTAGGGTACCTCCATAGGAGGCACGGACCAAGGGGGGACCTTGTCCCTGGGGGTCCATAATAGAATCTGGGGCACCCTTGCCCGGGGTCATAAATACAGGCGGAGGAGGAAGAAGGCCCCTCAAATGTACACTCAAAAGGGCCCACTGGTTTGTCCACAAGTTCCATGAGTTACAAACCTTCTCCCAGCAATGGGGTAAATTGCATGGTGATGCAGAACACCATCGCGGGAGGATCCTCTATAGGAGGACAACTGTGGCAGGGCGTAAGATCCAGATCTATGGACAACGGCCTCTGCAAAGGGCTGCCTCGACCTTTTCGGGGTACCTGCAAGACTGGGGACCTTGCGGTCAACTCTATTCCCACTTGAGGAGTGGCGCCCCTCGAGGAAATTATAGCCTAGTAAACGACACAGCATTCGCACGGGATTCTGACTAATGGACAATTCTTCTGGGATTGGTATGTTTTGATGGGCGTCTTTGGGCTGAAAAACCTCTTCCTAGCTAATTTATCTGTTACGGGTTGCCTCCCCGTAGTAGCATAATATTTGTAGGCATGAATATATAATGAGTCGGAGGTAATAGGCTTAAGATTGTCTGTGCAGGATTTGGACTCTTGTTGATAGAAGAGCATCGCCAAGTGCTGAAAACCATGTTGTGACCAAGATGGGCCCAGGATTGCACAAAGCCTCCATTCATGGAGGTCCCAGGGACTTCTTGCTGTCCGGTTCTAAGCCGGCTTAAGCACTTCGGTGTAGACTTGAGAAGATATGTGATCCCCGTCCTGCACTGGTATCCGGGATCATTGCTTTTCCTGAGGCGAAAAAAATTTCAATGATTTAAAGAACATGAAAATTGGAACTTGGAATGTTACGACATTAAAAAATGACTATTGTATCGACATTTTGACTGACGAATTCAGACGATTCGAACTGGATTTATTAGGAGTTTCAGAAACTCATATCCCAGGGGTAGGAAGCATGAAATTAGGTGATATAGAATTTGTTTACTCAGGCAGGAAGGATGGGGTACATAGACAGGGAGTAGGGCTCATGATGAATAAGGAAGCTGCTAAGTCTTGTTTAGGCTGGGAAGGTATTAATAATAGAATACTAATTGCCCATTTTATGACTAGAAAGTTCAGGGTATCAGTTATAGTAGTATACGCCCCTGTAGAACCGACTGATGGAGATACTAGTGACTCAGATGAATTTTACTTACAGTTACAGGAGCAAATAGACAAGGTCCCAGGCAGAAATATGACGTTATTACTGGGAGATTTTAACGCCCAGGTTGGTAGAAATAAGGATAGATGGTATCCCAGCTTAGGTAAATTTGGTGTAGGAAAAGAAAACAGTAATGGATACAGACTTTTGCAATTTTGTAGGTATAACAATCTAGTTATAACCAATACGGTGTTTGGTCATAAAATGGTTCATAAGCTAACATGGTATTCACGTGATGGTAAGACAGCAAACCTTATTGATTATGTTATAGTAAACCGAAGACTGGCAGGATCAATACAAGATACTAGGGTATATAGGAGTGCTGTTATTGATGTTAAAAGTAAAGATCACCATCTAGTAGTGTCAAGGGTTAATTTAAAGCTGAAATATCGGAAGGGTAATTACCTCCCGGGAAGTTATGATGTTAGTAGACTCCAGGATGAGAATTTGAGAGAAACTTTCCAGGAACAGTTGAATACTAAACTTGAGAGTTTAAAATTTGATAATGTGGAAGATGGTTGGAATAATTTTAGAAAAATAATTTGTGAAGTTGCTGAAGGTGTATTAGGGATGAAAGCTAGAACTGCAGCTAAGAATATTAGTGAAAAAGCTTTATGTTTAATAGAAAGGAGAAAGGACTTGTACAAGAATTATCTGAGTGATAGATCGCATGAAAACAAAAGAAATGTAAGGAAAGTGGAGAAAGCATTGAAATATGAACTAAGGAGGTGTGAAGTGGAGGCCATGGATAAAATTTCCGAGGATTTAGAAGATGCAGCTAGACGGCATAATAGTAAAATATTGTACTGGCACGTTAACAAATTGAGAGGTAGTAGTCAATCCGGACTTGTCCCAGTTAAAGATAGGAATGGGGTGGCAATTAGCGATAAGGAAAAAGCTAAAGCGAGATGGGCCGAACATTTTGAGAACTTGCTTAACCGAGATAGAGTTGCAGGAAAAAATATAGAGGAAAATGAAAAAGTTTGTGATACCTTGGATGTGAAGGAAGATTTGTTTTGTGAGGAGGAATTAGCAACAGTACTAAAAGGATTAAAGAATAATAAAGCTCCAGGTGCTGATAGGGTAGTAAATGAGTTTCTTAAATATGGTGGCTCTGAGGTTAGAAATAAGTTATTGAAGATTTTGAATATGATTTTTGAAAAAGGGGAAGTACCTAACGATTTTAGGAAAACCTTAATTAAGCCACTTTATAAGAAAGGTGATAAAAGTGAGTGTGGTAATTATCGAGGCATTAGTCTGGTCTCTGTAGGTAGCAAATTGCTTAGTAATATGATACTTTTTAGACTGAGAGATGCTGTAGACAAAGTTTTAAGAGAAGAGCAGTGCGGTTTTAGAAAAGGTAGAGGATGTGTTGACCAAATTTTCACTCTTAGGTTAATAATTGAGAAGTGCCTAAGTTTTCAAACACCTTTGGTCCTCAGTTTTATAGATTATGAGCAAGCGTTCGATTCTGTTGATAGAGGAGCTTTAGTAAAGGTTTTATCCTTGTATGGTATACCAGACAAATACATTAAAGTAATTAGTGCTATGTACGAGAATAACACTGCTGCGGTTAAAGTAGGAAATGAGGTTAGCAGCTGGTTTTGTATTAAATCAGGAGTTAAGCAGGGTTGTGTTCTATCCCCCTTTATATGGATTATTTTGATGGACTTTGTTTTAAGGAGCACAGGAAAGGCAATGGGAGACCACGGAATCAAATGGGGAGGAAAAAGTCTCCTAGACTTGGATTATGCTGATGATTTAAGCATCCTAGATGAAAGTGTGAGCAAAATGAATGAAGTTTTAGAGGTTTTGCGAGTTCAGGGTGCTAGTATTGGTTTGAAAATTAATGTTAGGAAGACTAAGTCACTAAGGCTAGGAATAAGTGAAGATGAAAAGGTGACGTTGGGTAATGAAAATATTGATCAGGTGGGCAGCTTCACTTACCTTGGTAGTATTATTAGTAAAGATGGTGGGAGCAGTGAAGATGTTAAAAATAGAATAGCCAAGGCTCAGGGTGTTTTTTCACAGTTAAAAAAAGTCTGGAAGAATAGGAAGATAAGTCTGCAAACCAAGATTAGAATCTTAGAAGCTACAGTGATGACAGTGGTCAAATATGGCTCTGAAGCATGGACGCTTCGAAAAGCGGATGAAGATTTGCTAGATGTTTTCCAGAGAAATTGCTTAAGGATTGTTCTGGGTACCCGGCTGACTGACCGTATTTCAAACAATAGGCTATACGAAAAATGTGGTTCAATACCGCTTTCTAGGTCTATAATGAAAGAAAGGTTGAGGTGGTTAGGGCATGTTGTGCGGATGAAGGATGACAGATTGCCAAAGATTGTTCTTTTCGGCCAACCATCTAGGGCTAAACGGAAAGCAGGTCGTCCCCGTCTGGGGTGGGAGGACGTCATAAAGAAAGATTTAAAGGAAATGGGAACTTCGTGGGCGGGTGTAAAAAGGGAGGCTTTGAATAGATTGGGGTGGAGGAGGAGCGTGCGTAGCTGTGTTGGCCTCAGGCGGCTTGGTGCTGCGATGAGTTGTTAGTAGTAGTAGTAGTAGTAACTATCATGATTTTGCTTATTCTCAAAATGTTGTGCCCATCTCTCTTCAACTCTTCTTCCTTATCTTATTTGTGACCCCCTTCCTATCTTTAACTGGGACAAGTCCAGATTTTTACTCCCTCTCAGTTTCTTAGTACAGTATTTTAACTATTATGCCGTCTATTGTCTTGAGTATTTTTTGTAATTACTTTACTTGATATACTTTTAGAAAATGATAATTTCTTAAACCACATTGGCCTAATATCACAGAAAGAAAGAAAAACAAGCAAAAATAGGGTTTTTAAAGGCCAAATGAAAATACTCACAAAACAAACAAAGCGAATGTTTCAAGGGGACAAACGCCTCTCTTCTTCAGTGCGAAACGAAGAAGAAGAGCTTCTTTGCGCTGAAGAAGAGAGGCGTTTGTCCTCTCGAAATGTTCGCTGTGTTGTGTTTTGTCAGTATTTTCATTTGGCCTTTAAAACCCCCATTTTTGCTTGTTTTTTTAGAAAATGTTTGTCTCAAGCTTGACTGTCGATCAAAATTAAACAGAGATCATTGAAATATTCTTCCTCGTTAGCAAAAGTATTGTGTTCATAAAACCATACCGTTTCATGAAATATAATTAAACAAATAAAAATCAGTTTAAAACTTAAAACGAATTGAAGTTACTCTGTATCTATGAGGGCTGTCCTCTTCTCGACACCTCGCTCATTGAACAAAAGTTTTTTAGTTATTTGGAAAACGTTCTTCCAGTTGGATGGTCCTTGTGTCTTAGTTAATATTCTTAAAAAATTTTGACACAAAGTCAAGCTTCAGAGTAAGGAGTTAAGGAGGAGACAGTCACGTTCATATACTTCAGAATTTCTGTTCTTCTCTTATTTGCAAGAAAAGTTTCCATGCAGTTTTACAGCACACCCGAACAAAAAATACAATAGGAATGTTCAAACTATGGTGAAACCAAATCTTTTGCATCTCTTTAGTTCTGGCAATATAGAAATTGGTCAGTTTTACACTATTTGGAACCCTTGGAGTTCACTCAGTAAATGATAGCTGTGTGAAATCAGAGATTATTTGGGCTTCGAAAATGTTCGAGTCTGATCAGGATGATTAAATTTGGCCTAACTGTTCATCAAAGCTCTTGGGCTGTACTTTCGACAGATTACATCAGACGAGTTGTTATTCAGTTTGATGAAACCAATAACTCTGAGAATAAAACAGAGTTACAGGTCCGATCCGATTCTAGTCTTGAGCAGCGTTTTAAGGAATAAAAAGAGCAGCGTTTTGCAGAATGACATTTAAAAACGAACATTAGCGATCACACAGCAGCTGAGAATCTAAGGACTGAACATACCACAATTGATGGTTGTTGTTTCACCCTTTTAAAAATGCTTACAGTGAGTAGTGATGGATTGAACCTCAACTATAATTTGTTTAAGATACTCGGTTTTGAAAAATAGAAATTAAGTAAAAGTGTTAAAGTTGTCAACGTTAAGTGCCGACGTTGAGTGTCAACGTTAACTAGTTAACGTTGGAAAATATTAAATTCACCTCATACACAATGCTTTAAGTAAGGATCTTGGTAAATTTGGCAAAACTTGCGCAGATTTGATCATAATTCCATACTACTTTTTTACGTGGCTGATTTTTCTAAATGAGAACTAAGAAAATAATCCAAGAGAAACCTGGTGTTCCCAAGTTGAGTTTGTTCAGAGACATACCAACCCGTTGGTTGTCGATCGCTCCTGCTGTCACTAGAATGGTAAAGCAATGGACAGCCCTTATTGAGCATTTTACCGTCTTTATCTCTAAGAAGAACGCTAGCGTGATGAAGTCCTGCACTTACAATGATATTTCCAAACTGCTCAAACAGTGATTTTGAACGCAGAATGTCAGTTCTTTATAGATGGCTCCAAACGTTATACATATTCCACACAGAAGCTCCAGCGCAAAAAGTCGATGATCCAAGTTAATACGAAGCTGCGATGTCTTGTTTTGATGCTCACTCGCTGCATTTCGACACCTAAAACCGTTCGAGAACCGATGGTTGACTTGGATGTGAAATCATTGGAAGATGGAAAAAAGTTCTGGCCTTTAGTTAATCCTGCTATAAACGGCATAGTTTGAATCGAACTCTTTAGTGGCGAATCTTTGTTGTTTTTGAAAACTACTGACAAGATGTTGGAAGAAGCTAGAAGTCGGCTTAAAATGGGATTGGAGAAGAAAGACCTATTGAGTTATAACTCGCCCGAACCATGTTGAATAGACCACTTTTGTTGCACATCGAATAGAACAAGGAATCGGCAGCTGTTGAAAGTACTCAAGCACCTATACAGAAAAAAGTAGTTGCTGATAACTTAACTTCAGCAACTTGATAACTCCAGCAACTATCAGCAGTTGCTGATATATATATATATATATATATATATATATATATATATATATATATATATATATATATATATATATATATATATATATATATATATATATATATATATATATATATATATATATATATATATATATATATGTATATATATATATGTATATATATACTGTTGATAGTTGCTGACAATCCTAGACAGTCAAACCCATGACACAAACACAGACAGTCAACTATATATATATATATATATATATATATATATATATATATATATATATATATATATATATATATAATATATATATATATATATATATATATATATATATATATATATATATATATATATATATATATATATATATATATATATATATATATATATATATATATAAATTAATTTGTTGTTACCACAACTGTCTTAGCTTATAAATGGGCTCACTCGCCTAACATTCTAGGCAGACAAGCCCTTTTAGGTTTTAGACGCTTATTTCCCTTACAATTCCAGGCAACTTAGTGGTCCAACTAATATTGAATTACGTTTCTGTTAGTGCCAATGTCTGAGTTATATAAATTGAGTCACTTGCCTAACGGAGACTCTAGGTTGTTGGGGCCCTCACTATTAGGCTTTAAACGCTTGTTTGCCAGTCATTCCAAGCAAATTAATGGTCCTATGTCAATTCTAAATTCTTGCTCAACCTGAATGAGACCATAGGCCGACTTGCCTTGTTTGCCTCTCATTCCAGACGTTCCTATGTCAGTTTTAAATTCTTGGTCAACATGCCTGAAACTCCAGGTAGGTGTGCCGTTCCAAAAGTTAACACACAAGTCCAATAAGACACATTTGTCCAATAAGAGAGTCATGCTTACTCCCGCCGTTTACCCCTGCCATTTAACTAAACACTTGGAAAACTATAGGTTTCACGGTTCGCCTGCAAGTTCAGGGAACTTTCTGGTCATCTGTCAATCCTATGACACAGTATTCCACCTTTTGAAAACAAGAGGACAAGCCTATTAGGCTTAGGTTTCGCTTGTTCACTGCCTGTGAGTCCAAGCAAATTCAGTCCCAAATTTTGCATACAAGTCCAGAGGACATTGTCCGTCACGCGTCAACCCAAAATCAATCCAATATTTTATCCCTTATTTATATGACTAACTTACCTTAGTTCTGCCCTAGGAATGACATATGGATGGATGATAGATAGACTTATCTATCAACAAATAAAATAACATCATTTTTATACAATCCTAAAAAGGGCTTATCCCAGATTTGCCTCTGAATCACTCGGACTACATGTCTTGGCCTTTTCTACAATTAGCCATGTCTTGATGCCTGCAAAATACTTGATTTTAATTCACTTGAAATATCTTACTTGGCTTTTTCTGCAATAAGCCATGTCTTGATGCCTGCAAAATACTTGATTTTAATTGAATCATTTTTATACAGTCCTAAAAAGGGCTTATCCCAGATTTGCCTCTCAATCACTCGGACTATCTGTCTTGGCTTTTTCTACACTTAGCCATATCATGATGCCTGCAAAATACTTGATTTTAATTCAACCTAATTTACTTGAATTAAAATCAAGTATTTTAATTTTGATACCAATAGATACATCAAAAGAATTAGATTTTTATGCTGATTTCAAATATTTAAGTTTCATCAAGTTTAGAGGCATCAAGACATGGCTAATTGTAGAAAAAGCCAAGACAGATATATACACACACACACACACACACACACATATATATATATATATATATATATATATATATATATATATATATATATATATATATATATATATATATATATATATATATATATATATATATATATATATATATATATATATATATATATATATATATATATATATATATATATATATATATCAAACAGTTCGTGGTAACGAACTATAAGTAAGGAGTGACCCGGATCAATAGTAACCGAAACTCTAAAAAACG
Organism: Artemia sinica; assembly: GCA_027921565.1. Lineage (NCBI taxonomy): Eukaryota > Metazoa > Arthropoda > Branchiopoda > Anostraca > Artemiidae > Artemia > Artemia sinica. Next base: position 53,560,910 of record CM051269.1, read on the forward strand.
GAATACCAATAGATACATCAAAAGAATTAGATTTTTATGCTGATTTCAAATATATAAGTTTTAACAAGTTTAGTCTTACTCATCAAAAGTTACGCGCCTGAGAAAATTTGCCTTATTTTCAAAAAGGGGGAAACACCTAAAATTATAGAACTTTAATGAAAATCACACCATCAGTTTCAGCGTACCAAAGAATCCTACTTTAGAAGTTTCAAGCTCCTATCTGCAAAAATGTGGAATTTTGTATTTTTTGCCAGAAGAAAGATCACGGATGCGTGTTTATTTGTTTTTTTGTTCTTTTTTTCCCAGGGGTGATCGTATTGAACCAGTGGTCCTAAAATACTGCAGGAGGACTGATTCAAACGGAAATTAAAAGTTCTAGTGCCCTTTTAAGTGTCCAAAAAATGGAGGCCAAGTAGGCCCCTTCCAACGCTCATTTTTTTCCCAAAGTCATCCGATCAAAATTTGAGATAGCCATTTTGTTCAGTATGGTCGAAAAATACAATAACTATGTCTTTGAGGATGACTTAATCCCCCACAGTCCCCGGGGGAAGGTCTGCAAGTTATGAACTTTGCCCAATGTTTACATATATTATTGGTTATTGGACAGAAGTTTTCAGGGGGATTTTTTTATGGTAGTTTGTGGGGGGGGGTCGGGGTTAAGTGGGAGGATTTTTCCATGGGGGGAAGAGACATTGCTATGAAGTGGTGCAGGATTTCCGAGCATTATTTAAATAAATGATCAGAAGCTAAATAATAATAAAAAAAAAAATTAAGTAAGGAGGAACATCAAAATTTAAAACGAACAGAAATTATTACGTATATGATTGGGTTCGCCCCCTAGTCATTACCTCGCTCTTTACGCTGAAGTTTTTTTTTTTACTTTCATCAGAGCTATTTATTCTAATTAACGGCTTTTGTGATTAAGGGGTCATTCTTAAAGAACTGGAACAAAGTTTGAACTTTAGCATAGACAGTGAGGTATTGACTAGGGGGCGAACCCCCTAATATACGTAATAAAAATATACGAATATAAAAGTTCGTTACGTAAGTTACGTCAGAATAAAATTTCGAGAAAGCCATTTAGCCAAAAAAAGTAAAATTAATAGGCAAATTTCGTTTTAATTATTCATGTACGGTGAGCCAAAAACAAAGCTGTATTAATTCAAAAACGTTCAGAAATTAAATTAAAAAAACAAGTTTTTAACTGAAAGTAAGCAGCGACATCAATACTTAAAACGAACAGAAGTTATTCTATATATGAAAGGGGCCGTCCCCTCCTCAACGCCTCGCTCTTTACCTTAAGTTTGACTCTGTCTCAAAACTTTATTTTAAAAAAAACTTTAGCGTAAAGAGCGAGGCGTTGAGGAGGGGACAGTCCCTTTCATACACGGAATAATTTCTGTTCGTTTTAAGTTTTAATGTCGCTCCTTACTTTCAGTCTAAAAACTACTTGAAAAGGGAATAAGATATGATCTCGAGAGTAACTAACGACCTTAAATGGTCAACTCAGCAACTCAAAAAGAACAAACAGAACACGAAATCTCGTTCCAAAACAAACCGAAAAGGAAAGGATACGCTGTGATCTCAGGAGTTACTAACAACCATAAATGGTATACCTAGCGACCCAAAAAGAACTACATGAACATATTTTTTTGGTCTAAAACTACTCGAAAATTAAAAAAAAAGATTTGATCTACATGAACATCTACATCTACATCTACATCTACAAAGAACTACATGAACATATGTTTTTGGTCTAAAACTACTCGAAAATTAAAAAAAAAGATTTGATCTACATGAACATCTACATCTACATCTACATCTACAAAGAACTACATGAACATATGTTTTTGGTCTAAAACTACTCGAAAATTAAAAAAAAAGATTAACGACGTAAATCATGTAAAACATTGTTTTAATACATAGTAAATATTTAAAATAAAAGAAGAAAATATATAGCCAGTTGTATGTCTTTATCGAAGTCCTTTTACAAAAACACTTTTATGTGGGTTATTTCTAGGTCACTACTGTCACACAAGAAAGTTGAAAAGAAAACACTCATGGAAGCTCTTATTTCGGAAGCAGGAGAAATATGCCATATACTGAAGAAGACAATACCTTTTGGCATATCTTACCATCATTCTGGACTTACTGTGGATGAAAGAAAACTTATTGAAGAGGCTTACCTATCTGGTGTACTTTGTTGCTTGTGCTGTACGTCAACACTTGCTGCTGGGGTTAATTTGCCAGCGAGAAGAGTGAGACCACTTACCATTTTTTTTTTTTTTTTTTTTTTTTTTTTACTTTTTTTACGAGTGAGATTTGTTTTCCGTTTTTCGTCAAAAGACGGAATAATATAACAACGGAAAACTAACGGAAAACGGAAAAATATAATGAAATAAGACACACGACAAAAAAACAAGCATATAGCAAATGAACTAAAATAAAAAAAGACGAAAATAAAACAAATAAAACCAAGATTTCGCTGTTAGAACATGACACGTGGAAATCTTAATTTAAACGCAGCGTACTTGTAAACTTGTTTTCCCCTTCAGTAACGGTGGTGGAAGAGCAATTGATCCGTTCTTTCCTTTTAAACTACGATTATTGACCCAAGGAGAGAATTACTTGTCCATCTATGTTTATTAGTAGGAGGGGCAACAATTTGTGAAAATTTGGGAGGGGGGCAATGGTTTTTTTAATTTTTTTTCTTTTTAAAGGATTTTTTCTTTTTAATGAAGGCACATGGGAAGGGTATTTTCAAATTTTCATGTAGGGTAATTTTCTTATATTTCTTTATGGCAGCACAAAAAACAGTATTTTTCAAAATCTAGGGGGTGGTGTAATTCCCTCTCTCCCATTTTGTGCCGCTGATTAGCTGTTCTCAGAGATAGAATGTACCAACTTCATTTTAACCTTCATTTTTAAAATGAAGAAAAATCCTTGCCCCCCCCCCCTCCTCCTAAATTTTCACGAATTGGTGCCCCTCCTACTAATAAACAGAACATTTATTATTTTATAAATGTGCTGTTTCTCAAATAGATGTAACTTAAGTACCATGTACAGCCAGCCTGACTACTCGACATAATAAAATTTCGTTTAAGCTCACCCCAGCTCTGGAAATTTGGCCTATAAGATGTGAATTAGGAGCAATAATCTTGACGGGATCCATGTCACCTGATCGTCAGGTCTGAATTGAAAGACATGTGCCAATCAGGTAGGAAAAAAGAAATCAAAATGAAATCCCTAAATTATATTTTGATTCATTTGTAAATGAACTTTAACACCTTCATTCCCAAATGAATTTAAACATTATTTTATTAGATGAGGTAACCTTTTGTACTGGTTTTTTAAAGTTTCAGGGTATGTGTGACCCTTTCGGGTCTCGTACTCTCCTGAAATTTGGATATTTCTTATCATTTTTTCAATTTTTTTATATTATTCATATAATTCAGCAGTTTTTTGTGTCATTACAAAGACATACACCAAGTAAAATATTTGTTTCTAGTATTTCGTTTCCGTCCAAGTATATTATAGTTTAGTGTTTATATTGTATTCCTTTAGCATGTTTTCAAATAAGCCCCTTTCAATTACATTTTGATTCATTAGTAAATAAACTTTGTAGAAAGACACTAGAACTTTCAATTTCAAACCAAATGAGCAAATTTATAGAAAAATTCCAAATTTTCCAAATTTCTAATTTTTCTTCCAAATTTATAGGAAAATTCCTTTGATACGAAGAGGCAGGAACAATTTCCTGCCTCTTCGGCCCTCCATGGATGGAGGGCCAGGAAACAGCTCCCGTGATTTATCATGGATAATTTTTTGGGGAGGAAGGGGTATTGGTCCATAGAAGGCCAGGGATCAACTCTCATAAGTTTTAGAATAAAATATTTCCTGCTCGTTTTAAGTTTTAAAGCCTTTCCTTGCTTTAATTGAAAATAACTTATTTGTTTCTATTTAATTTCGGTTCCTTTTTTATTTTCAGGGTTACCTTAAGTGCGAGGGACCGAATTTCTGGCATTATTTTCTGTTAGTTCTGTTGCCGAGGAAGCCACACCCAAGGGCGTATCCAGGATTTTTGCTCGAGAGGGTGAGGGGTAAAAAATATCTATACAAAACACATCAAAATTTTGTTTATTGGAATTTTTGCTACTTGTTTACGGGACGGGCGAAAATTTCGAAGGGGTTCAAACCCAGTAACCCCCTCTCCCCTGGACACGGCCTTTGCCACACTTGAAAGTTTCCAGCCGATCATAGAGCCAAGACCAAACGTTCCCCCATATTTCAATAAAATTTTTGCGTAAGTAAGAAGTAATTCACATAATTAAGGGTCATTATCTTGAGTTGCGCAGGGCATATCATCCCTCAAGGCATATTTAGTGGATCCACTTTGAGTAAAATGGCTGTCTCCAAATTTTAAATCTGTGCCAGAGGGTCGCTGGGATACCTGGGGCTATTAAAGGGTATGAGAGGGAGGGGGTGGTTGCGTTCCAGTCTTTTACTTCGGATACTAAGGATACTAAATCTTTCAGTCTCTGATCTAATGAGCCCCCTTTCAACCTTCCACAACTACCCTTCTATAAGAAGTTTCCGAGGAGAAAATACATGGGTAACATTTCGCTTTTTAATAAGTCACTTACAATGTGTTGTTCTTGTTAGACATATTTAGTGAACCTACTACTGCTACTACTAACAACAACTCGCCGCAACATCAAGCCGCCTGAGGCCAGCGCAGCTACGCACGTTCCTCTTCCATCCCAATCCATTCAAAGCCTCCCTTGTTACACCCCTCCAGGGAGTTCTCATTTCCGTTAAATCTTTCTTAATGACGTCCTCCCACCCCAGACGAGGACGACGGGCTTTCCGTTTATCCCTATACGGTTGGTAGAAAAGGACAATCTTCAGCAATCTCTCATCCTTCCTCCGCACAATGTGCCCTAAATAAAGCGGGATTGAACCACATTTTTCGTACAGCCTATTGTTTGAAATACGGTCAGTCAGCCGGGTACCCAGAACAATCCTTAAGCAATTTCTCTGGAAAACATCTGGAAGCAAATCTTCATCCACTTTTCGGAGTGCCCATGCTTTAGAGCCATATTTGACCAGAGTCATCACTGTGGCTTCTAATATTCTAATCTTGGTTGGCAGACTTATCTTCCTATTCTTCAAAACTTTTTTTTATTTGTGAAAAAACACCCTGAGCCTTGGCTACTCTACTTTTAACATCTTCACTGCTCCCACCGTCTTTACTAATAATATTGCCAAGGTAAGTGAAGCTACTCTGAGAAAAATAGCTGCTTCCAAATTTTGAAACGGTGCCATGGAGATTACTGGGGTATTTCGAGGTAAAAAAAGGGTATGAGAGGGGGGATAGTTGCCCGCGAGTCTTTTTTAGCCTGTAAAAAGAACATTGAAAATTTCTGACCAAAGGAGCCCCTTTCGAAGTTTCTACGACCACGTCTTCTAACAAAAAAATTATTTCCCCCCCCCCCCCCCCCACATAAAAAAAACCGTATGACTACCCCTTTGATACGAAGTTTCCGTAAGAGAAATCACCAATAATTAATATTATAGAATCGTTGTGAATATTTCGTTTTTTTTCATTTTTTCAATGTTCACCACGTTAATTTGACCTTCAGTTAAGTTGACCACGTTAAGTTGACGTTAAGTTTTCAAATTTAGGTGATCATCCGTGCACCTTACATTGGGAAAGAGCTGATAAGTAAAGCAAGGTATCAGCAGATGTCTGGAAGAGCTGGGCGTGCTGGATTATCTGATTGTGGTGAAGCGATTCTTGTTATTAGCCATAGTGAACTTGAAAATGTAAGTTTTTCCCCGTATTGAGCCATGTTTTGACAAAAGATGTATTAAATGAAGTCCCAAGGACATCGGTATAGAAATATTTTTCCCCTAGACTCATCCAAGGTCCATTCATCTCTGAAATCAGATTCTGCTTTCCGTTGTTTAAAATTATTAGGTTTTTAGGGCAGTACTACGTTCTTGCCAGTATTTGCACTTCGAAAAATATTAATTTTTTTTAACAGCGAAATTTGGTTGTAAAATTAAGCAAAAATTAAGTAAAATTAAGTTGGATTCGACGATACTTTTTATCCGTAATAAATCAAGAGTCAATAATTTCTTGATTTCCAAAAACAACTGCACGTTCAAAGGAAAGCCACGCCTTCTTAAGTTGTTTGTACTTTTCAATTATTAAAATAAAGCTATTATTAAATTAATAAATAACAAATAAAATTATTAAAATAGCTTTTAATTTTAATTGAAACTAATTAATCGTATTTAAACTAATTAAGTTAAACTAATTTCTTTTTTTTATTTGGCTTGCAAATTTTGTAAATAACAAATTCTTTAAGTATACAATTTTTATTATTTTCAAATATAGCATCTATATATCTACAGGTGTTAAGTATGTATTATAACATATTGACAATAAATATGAGTGATGATTGTTACTTATTTTTGCTTGTTTTAAATGTAATTATTTAGATCGAATCATTAATTTCGATTAATAATTGAAACTGAACATTCGACTGTATGAAGAAAATTTTGTGGGGTTACGGGAAATTCTGCGGTTGAAGTAAAATTCAACTCCTGTTAGAGTTTACTACTCCACCCCCTCCCCCAAGCTGAAAGCTTTAGAAACAAAGAAGAGATAAATCGCAGTTTGAAGCTACTGCAACGCCTGAGTGACTGCAACTGAAGTCCTACTGAAGAACTGCAACGCCTGAGTGAATGAATTTTATTCATAGCATTCAACAAAAGAAATAGGCGGAGTAACAACAAGTAAAAGGAAAAAAAAATAAACTAGCAGGAAAACTTCATATAAACATATATACAGAACACGAAAATTCGAGCATTCATTAAACGGTACTTTAGATCGAGTATGAACCCTTGAGCTTAGGATACATAATGCCTTCACCTACATAATATTGAAAGTGAAATTATAGTAAATTTTAGTTTTGAATCAATAAACTGAGAAGGCCGTTTAGAGGTTTGTCGACTTCTTGAAACGTTACAGCATGGCAAATAGGGATGATTCTGTAGTAAATTTGATTCTATAGTGATTCTGTAGTAAATTTTGATTTTGAATCAATAAACTGAGAAGGATGTTTAGAGGTTTGTTGACATCTTGATATGTTACAGCGTGGCAAATAGGGATGATTCTGAAGTAAATTTTAGTTTTGAATCAATAAACTGAGAAGTACGTTTAGAGGTTTTTCGACTTCTTGATACGTTACAGCATGGCAAAAAGGGATGATTCTGTAGTAAATTTGATTCTATAGTGATTCTGTAGTAAATTTTAGTTTTGAATCAATAAACTGAGAAGGACGTTTAGAGGTTTGTTGACATCTTGATACGTTACAGCATGGCAAATAGGGATGATTCTGTAGTAAATTTGATTCTATAGTTATTCTGTAGTAAATTTTAGTTTTGAATCAATAAACTGAGAAGGACGTTTAGAGGTTTGTCGACTTCTTGATACGTTACAGCATGGCAAATAGGGATGATTCTGTAGTAAATTTGATTCTATAGTGATTCTGTAGTAAATTTTGGTTTTGAATCAATAAACTGAGAAGGACGTTTAGAGGTTTCTTGACATCTTGATACGTTACAGCGTGGCAAATAGGGATGATTCTGTTGTAAATTTCATTCTATAGGGATTCTGTAGTAAATTTTAGTTTTGAATCAATAAACTGAGAAGGAAGTTTAGAGGTTTGTTGACATCTTGATACGTTACAGCGTGGCAAACGGGGATGATTCTGTTGTAAATTTCATTCTATAGTGATTCTCTAGTAAATTTTAGTTTTGAATCAATAAACTGAGAAAGACGTTTAGAAGTTTGTTGACATCTTGATGCGTTACAGCGTGGCAAATAGGGATGATTCTGTAGTAAATTTCATTCTATAGTGATTCTGTAGTAAATTTTGATTTTGAATCAATAAACTGAGAAGGACATTTAGTGGTTTGTTGACATCTTGATACGTTACAGCATGGCAAATAGGGATGATTCTGTAGTAAATTTTATTCTATAGTGATTTTGTAGTATATTTTAGTTTTGAATCAATAAACTGAGAAGGACGTTTAGAGGTTTGTCGACTTCTTAATACGTTACAGCATGGCAAATAGGGATGATTCTGTTGTAAATTTCATTCTATAGTGATTCTGTAGTAAATTTATTTTTGAATCAATAAACTGAGAAGGACGTTTAGAGGTTTGTTGACATCTTGATACGTTACAGCGTGGCAAATAGGGATGATTCTGTTGTAAATTTGATTCTATAGTTATTCTGTAGTAAATTTTAGTTTTGAATCAATAAACTAAGAAGGACGTTTAGTGGTTTGTCGACTTCTTGATACGTTACAGCATGGCAAATAGGGATGATTCTGTTATAAATTTGATTCTATAGTGATTCTGTAGTAAATTTTGGTTTTGAATCAATAAACTGAGAAGGACGTTTAGAGGTTTGTTGGCATCTTGATACGTTACAGCGTGACAAATAGGGATGATTCTGTTGTAAATTTCATTCTATAAGGATTCTGTAGTAAATTTTAGTTTTGAATCAATAAACTGAGAAGGAAGTTTAGAGGTTCTTTGACATCTTGATACGTTACAGCGTGGCAAATGGGGATGATTCTGTTGTAAATTTCATTCTATAGTGATTCTCTAGTAAATTTTAGTTTTGAATCAATAAACTGAGAAAGACGTTTAGAAGTTTGTTGACATCTTGATGCGTTACAGCGTGGCAAATAGGGATGATTCTGTTGTAAATTTCATTCTATAGTGATTATGTAGTAAATTTTGATTTTGAATCAATAAACTGAGAAGGACGTTTAGTGGTTTGTTGACATCTTGATACGTTACAGCATGGCGAATAGGGATGATTCTGTAGTAAATTTGATTTTATAGTGATTTTGTAGTAAATTTTAGTTTTGAATCAATAAACTGAGAAGGACGTTTAGAGGTTTGTCGACTTCTTGATACGTTACAGCATGGCAAATAGGGATGATTCTGTATATTCTGTAGTAAATTTGATTCTATAGTGATTCTGTAGTAAATTTTAGTTTTGAATCAATAAACTGAGAAGGACGTTTAGAGGTTTGTTGACATCTTGATACGTTACAGCGTGGCAATTAGGGATGATTTTGTTGTAAATTTCATTCTATAGTGATTCTGTAGTAAATTTTAGTTTTGAAAAAATAAGCTGACAAGGACGTTTAGAGGTTTGTCGACTTCTTGATACGTTACTGCAATGCAAATAGGGATAATTCTGTAGTAAATTTAATTCTATAGTGATTCTGTAGTAAATTTTAGTTTTGAATCAATAAACTGAGTAGGAAGTTTAGAGGTTTGTCGACTTCTTGATAATTTACAGCATGGGAAATAGGGTTTATTCTGTAGTAAATTTGATCCTGTAGTAAATTTTAGTTTTGAATCAATAAACTGAGAAGGACGTTTAAAAGTGTGTCGACTTCTTGATACGTTACAGCATGGCAAATAGGGATGATTCCGTTGTAAATTTGATTCAATAGTGATACTGTAGTAAATTTTGGTTTTGAATCAATAAACTGCGAAAGACGTTTAGAGGTTTGTTGACATCTTGATACGTTACAGCATGGCAAATAGGGATGATTATATAGTAATGTTGATTCTATAGTGATTCTGGAGTAAATTTTAGTTTTGAATCAATAAACTGAGAAGGACGTTTAGAGGTTTGTCGACTTCTTGATACGTTACAGCATAGCAAATAGGGATGATTCTATAGTAAATTTGATTCTATAGTGATTCTGTAGTAAATTTTGGTTTTGAATCGATAAACTGAGAAGGATGTTTAGAGGTTTGTTGACTTCTTGATACTTTACAGCATGGCAGATAGGGATGATTCTATAGTAAATTTGATTCTATAATGATTCTGTAGTAAATTTGGTTTTGAATCAATAAACTGCGAAGGACGTTTAGAGGTTTGTTGACATCTTGATACGTTACAGCATGGTAGATAGGTATGATTATATGGTAAGTTTGACTCCATAGTGTTTCCGCAGTAAATTTTGGTTTTGTATCAATAAACTGCGAAGGATGTTTAGAGGTTTGTTGACATCTTGATACGTTACAGCATGGCAGATAGTGATTCCGCAGTAAATTTTGTTTTTGAATCAATAAACTGCGAAGGACGTTAAGCGGTTTGTTGACATCTTGATACGTTACAGCATGGCAGATAGGGATGATTCTATAGTAAATTTGATTCTTTTGTGATTCTGTAGTAAATTTGGTTTTGAATCAATAAACTGCGAAGGACGTTTAGAGGTTTGTCGACTTCTTGATACGTTACAGCATGGCAAATAGGGATGATTCTATAGTAAATTTGACTCTATTGTGATTCTTTAGTAAATATTGGTTTGAATCAATAAACTGCGAAGGACGTTTAGAGGTTTGTCGTCTTTTTGAAACGTTACAGCATGGCAGATAGGGGTAACTCTATAGTAAATTTTATTCTATAATGATTCTGTAGTAGATATTGGTTTTGAATCAATAAACTGCGAAGGACGTTTAGAGGTTTGTCGACTTCTTGATACGTTACAGCATGGCAGATAGGGATGATTCTATAGTAAATTTGATTCTATAAAGATTCTGTAGTAAATATTGGTTTTGAATCAATAAACTGGGAAGGACGTTTAGAGGTTTGTCGACTTATTGATACGTTACAGCATGGCAGATAGGGATGATTCTGCAGTAAATTTTGGTTTTGAATCAATAAATGTAGAAGGCCGTTTAGAGGTTTTTCGACTTCTTGATACGTTACAGCATGGCAGATAGGGATGATTCTATAGTAAATTTGATTCTATTGTGATTCTGTAGTAAATATTGGTTTGAATCAATAAACTGCGAAGGACGTTTAGAGGTTTGTTGACTTCTTGATACGTTACAGCATGGCAGATAGGGATGATTCTATAGTAAATTTGATTCGATAGTGATTCTGTAGTAAATTTTGGTTTTGAATCAATAAACTGCGAAGGACGTTTAGAAGTTTGTCGACTTCTTGATACGTTACAGCATGGCAGACAGGCATGACTCTATAGTAAATTTTATTCTATAAAGATTCTCTAGTAAATATTGGTTTTGAATCAATAAACTGCGAAGGACGTTTAGAGGTTTGTCGACTTCTTCATACGTTACAGCATGGCAGATAGGGATGATTCTATAGTAAATTTGATTCGATAGTGATTCTGTAGTAAATTTTGGTTTTGAATCAATAAACTGCGAAGGACGTTTAGAGGGTTGTCGACTTCTTGATACGTTACGGCATGGCAAATAGGGATGATTCTATAGTAAATTTGATTCTATTGTGATTCTGTAGTAAATATTCATTTGAATCAATAAACTGCGAAGGACGTTTAGAGGTTTGTCGACTTTTTCAAACGTTACAGCATGGCAGATAAGGGTAACTCTATAGTAAATTTTATTCTATAATGATTCTGTAGTAAATATTGGTTTTGAATCAATAAACTGCGAAGGACGTTTAGAGGTTTGTCGACTTCTTGATACGTTACAGCATGGCAGATAGGGATGATTCTGCAGTAAATTTTGGTTTTGAATCAATAAACGTAGAAGGCCGTTTAGAGGTTTGTCGACTTCTTGATACGTTACAGCATGGCAGATAGGGATGATTCTATAGTAAATTTGATTCTACAATGATTCTGTGGTAAATATTGGTTTTGAATCAATAAACTGCGAAGGACTTTTAGAGGTTTGTTGACATCTTAATACGTTACACCATGGCAGATAGGGATGATTCTATAGTAAATTTGATTCTATTGTGATTCTGTAGTAAATATTGGTTTTGAATAGATAAACTGCGAAGGACGTTTAGAGGTTTGTTGACTTCTTGATACGTTACAGCATGACAGATAGGGATGATTCTATAGTAAATTTGATTCTGTAATGATTCTGTAGTAAATATTGGTTTTGAATCAATAAATTGCGAAGGACGTTTAGAGGTTTGTCGACTTCTTGATACGTTACAGCATAGTAGATAGGTATGATTCTATAGTAAGTTTGATTCTATAGTGATTCCGCAGTAAATTTTGGTTTTGAATCAATAAACTGCCAAGGATGTTTAGAGGTTTGTTGACATCTTAATACGTTACACAATGGCAGATAGGGATTATTCTATAGTAAATTTGATTCCATTGTGATTCTGTAGTAAATATTGGTTTTGAATAGATAAACTGCGAAGGACGTTTAGAGGTTTGTCGACTTCTTGATACGTTACAAAATGGCAAATAGGGATGATTCTATAGTAAATTTGATTCTATTGTGATTCTGTTGTAAATATTGGTTTGAATCAATAAACTGCGAAGGACATTTAGAGGTTTGTCGACTTTTAGAAACGTTACAGCATGGCAGATAGGGGTGACTCTATAGTAAATTTTATTCTATAATAATTCTGTAGTAAATATTGGTTTTGAATCAATAAACTGCGAAGGACGTTTAGAGGTTTGTCGACTTCTTGATACGTTGCAGCATGGCAAATAGGGATGATTCTATAGTAAATTTGATTCTGTTGTGATTCTGTAGTAAATTTTAGTTTTGAATCAGTAAACTGAGAAGGACGTTTAGAGGTTTGTCGACTTCTTGATACATTACAGCATGGCATATAGGGATCATTCTATAGTATATTTGATTCTATAGTTATTCCGAAGTAAATTTTGTTTTTGAATCAATAAACTGCGAAGTATGTTTAGAGGTTTGTTGACATCTTGATACATTACAGCATGGCAGATAGGGATGATTCTGTAGTAAATTTGATTCTATTGTGATTCTGCAGTAAATTTTAGTTTTGAATCAATAAACTGAGAAGGACGTTTAGAGGTTTGTCGACTTTTTGATACGTTACAGCATGGCATATATTGATGATTCTATAGTAAATTTGATTCTATAATGATTCTGAAGTAAATTTTGTTTTTGAATCAATAAACTGCGAAGGACATTTAGAGGTTATTTGACATCTTGGTACGATAAAGTATGGCAGATAGGGATGATTCTATAGTAAATTTGATTCTATTGTGATTCTGTAGTAAATTTTGGTTTTGAATCAATAAACTGCGAAGGACATTTAGATATTTGTCGATTTTTTGATAGATACGGTTACAGCATGTCAAATAGGGGTGATTCTATAGTAAATTTGATTCTATTGTGATTCTGCAGTAAATTTTGGTTTTGAATCAATAAACTGAGAAAGCCGTTTAGAGGTTTGTCGACTTCTTGTAACGTTGCAGCAGGGCAGGTAGGGGTGATTCTATAGTAAATTTAATTCTATAATGATTCTGTTGTAAATTTTGGTTTTGAATCAATAAACTGCGAAGGACGTTTAGAGGTTTGTCGACTTATTGTTACGTTATAGCATGGCAGATAGGAGTGACTCTATAGTAAATTTGATTCTATAGTGATTCTGTAGTAAATTTTGGTTTTACTCAATAAACTGCGAAGGATGTTTAGAGGTTTGTCGAATTCTTGATACGTTACAGCATGGCAGATAAAAATGATTCTATAGTAAATTTGATTCTATTATGATTCTGTGTTAAATATTGGTTTTGAATCAATAAACTGCGAAGGACGTTTAGAGGTTTGTTGACATCTTTATAGGCTACAGCATGGTAGATAGGTATGATTCTATGGTAATTTTGACTCCATATTGATTCCGCAGTAAATTTTGGTTTTGAATCAATAAACTGCGAAGGATGTTTAGTGGTTTGTTGACATCTTGATACGTTACAGCATGGCAGATAGTGATTCCGCAGTAAATTTTGTTTTTGAATCAATAAACTGCGAAGGACGTTAAGCGGTTTGTTGACATCTTGATACGTTACAGCATGGCAGATAGGGATGATTCTAATGTAAATTTGATTCTATAGTGATTCTGTAGTAAATTTTGGTTTTGAATCAATAAACTGCGAAGGATGTTTATAGGTTTGTCGACTTTTTGAAACGTTACAGCATGACAGATAGGGGTAACTCTATAGTAAATTTTATTCTATAATGATTCTGTAGTAAATATTGGTTTTGAATCAATAAACTGCGAAGGACGTTTAGAGGTTTGTCGACTTCTTGATACGTTACAGCATGGCAGATAGGGATGATTCTATAGTAAATTTGATTCTATAATGATTCTGTAGTAAATATTGGTTTTGAATCAATAAACTGGGAAGGACGTTTAGAGGTTTGTCGACTTCTTGATACGTTACAGCATGGCAGATAGGGATGATTCTGCAGTAAATTTTGGTTTTGAATCAATAAACGTAGAAGGCCGTTTAGAGGTTTGTCGACTTCTTGATACATTACAGCATGGAAGATAGGGATGATTCTATAGTAAATTTGATTCTATTGTGATTCTGTAGTAAATATTGGTTTGAATCAATAAACTGCGAAGGACGTTTAGAGGTTTGTTGACTTCTTGATACGTTACAGCATGGCAGATAGGGATGATTCTGTAGTAAATTTGATTCGATAGTGATTCTGTAGTATATTTTGGTTTGGAATCAATAAACTGCGAAGGACGTTTAGAAGTTTGTCGTCTTCTTGATACGTTACAGCTTGGCAGACAGGCATGACTCTATAGTAAATTTTATTCTATAAAGATTCTGTAGTAAATATTGGTTTTGAATCAATAAACTGCGAAGGACGTTTAGAGGTTTGTTGACATGTTGATACGTTACAGCATGGTAGATAGGTATGATTCTATGGTAAGTTTGACTCCATAGTGATTCCGCAGTAAATTTTGGTTTTGAATCAATAAACTGCGAAGGATGTTTAGAGGTTTGTTGACATCTTGATACGTTACAGCATGGCAGTTAGTGATTCCGCAGTAAATTTTGTTTTTGAATCAATAAACTGCGGAGGACGTTAAGAGGTTTGTTGACATCTTGATACGTTACAGCATGGCAGATAGGGGTAACTCTATAGTAAATTTTATTCTATAATGATTCTGTAGTAAATATTGGTTTTGAATCAATAATCTGCGAAGGACGTTTAGAGGTTTGTCGACTTCTTGATACGTTACAGCATGGCAGATAGGGATGATTCTATAGTAAATTTGATTCTATAATGATACTGTAGTAAATATTGGTTTTGAATCAATAAACTGGGAAGGACGTTTAGAGGTTTGTCGACTTCTTGATACGTTACAGCATGGCAGATAGGGATGATTCTGCAGTAAATTTTGGTTTTGAATCAATAAAGGTTTGTTGACTTCTTGATACGTTACAGCATGGCAGATAGGGATGATTCTATAGTAAATTTGATTCGATAGTGATTCTTTAGTAAATTTTGGTTTGAATCAATAAACTGCGAAGGAAGTTTAGAAGTTTGTCGACTTCTTGATACGTTACAGCATGGCAGACAGGCATGACTCTATAGTAAATTTTATTCTATAAAGATTCTGTAGTAAATATTGGTTTTGAATCAATAAACTGCGAAGGACGTTTAGAGGTTTGTCGACTTCTTGATACGTTACAGCATGGCAGATAGGGATGATTCTATAGTAAATTTTATTCTATTGTGATTCTGTAGTAAATATTGGTTTTGAATCAATAAACTGCGAAGGACGTTTAGAGGTTTGTCGACTTCTTGATACGTTACAGCATGGCAAATAGGGATGATTCTATAGTAAATTTGATTATATTGTGATTCTGTAGTAAATATTGGTTTGAATCAATAAACTGCGAAGGACGTTTAGAGGTTTGTCGACTTTTTGAAACGTTACAGCATGGCAGATAGGGGTAACTCTATAGTAAATTTTATTCTATAATGATTCTGTAGTAAATATTGGTTTTGAATCAATAAACTGCGAAGGACGTTTAGCGGTTTGTCGACTTCTTGATACGTTACAGCATGGCAGATAGGGATGATTCTATAGTAAATTTGATTCTATAATGATTCTGTAGTAAATATTTGTTTGAATCAATAAACTGGGAAGTACGTTCAGAGGTTTGTCGACTTCTTGATACGTTACAGCATAGCAGATAGGGATGATTCTATAGTAAATTTTATTCTATAATGATTCTGTAGTAAATATTGGTTTTGAATCAATAAACTGCGAAGGACGTTTAGAGGTTTGTCGACTTCTTGATACGTTACAGCATGGCAGATAGGGATGACTCTATAGTAAATTTTATTCTATAATGATTCTCTAGTAAATATTGGTTTTGAATCAATAAACTGCGAAGGACGTTTAGAGGTTTGTCGACTTCTTGATACGTTACAGCATGGAAGATAGGGATGATTCTGCAGTAAATTTTGGTGTTGCATCAATAAACGTAGAAGGCCGTTTAGAGGTTTATTGACTTTTTGAAACGTTACAGCATGGCAGACAGGGATGATTCTTTAGTAAATTTGATTCTATAGTGATTCTGTAGTAAATTTTGGTTTTGAATCAATAAACTGCGAAGGACGTTTAGAGGTTTGTCGACTTCTTGATATGTTACAGGGTGGCAAATAGGGATGATTCTATAGTAAATTTGATTCTATAATGATTTTGTAATAAATATCGGTTTTGAATCAATAAACTGCGAAGGACGTTTAGAGGTTTGTCGACTTATTGATACGTTACAGCGTGGCAAATAGGGATGATTCTATAGTAAATTTGATTCTGTAATGATTCTGTAGTAAATATTGGTTTTGAATCAATAAACTGCGAAGGACGTTTAGAGGTTTGTCGACTTTTTGATACGTTACAGCGTGGCAGATAGGGATGATTCTGCAGTAAATTTTTGTTTTGAATCAATAAACGTAGAAGGCCTTTTAGAGGTTTATTGACTTCTTGAAACGTTACAGTATGGCAGATAGGGGTGATTCTATAGTAAATTTGATTATATAGTGATTCTGTAGTAAATTTTAGTTTTGAATCAATAAACTGCGAAGGACGTTTAGAGGTTTGTCGACTTCTTGATACGTTACAGCGTGGCAAATAGGGATGATTCTATAGTAAATTTGATTCTGTAATGATTCTGTAGTAAATATTGGTTTTGAATCAATAAACTGCGAAGGACGTTTAGCGGTTTGTCGACTTCTTGATACGTTACAGCATGGCAGATAGGGATGATTCTATAGTAAATTTGATTCTATAATGATTCTGTAGTAAATATTGAGTTTAAATCAATAAACTGCGAAGGACGTTTAGAGGTTTGTCGACTTTTTGAAACGTTACAGCATGGCAGATAGGGGTAACTCTATAGTAAATTTTATTCTATAATGATTCTGTAGTAAATATTGGTTTTGAATCAATAAACTGCGAAGGACGTTTAGCGGTTTGTCGACTTCTTGATACGTTACAGCATGGCAGATAGGGATGATTCTATAGTAAATTTGATTCTATAATGATTCTGTAGTAAATATTGGTTTAAATCAATAAACTGGGAAGGACGTTTAGAGGTTTGTCGACTTCTTGATACGTTACAGCATAGCAGATAGGGATGATTCTATAGTAAATTTTATTCTATAATGATTCTGTTGTAAATATTGGTTTTGAATCAATAAACTGCGAAGGACGTTTAGAGGTTTGTCGACTTCTTGATACGTTACAGCATGGAAGATAGGGATGATTCTGCAGTAAATTTTGGTGTTGCATCAATAAACGTAGAAGGCCGTTTAGAGGTTTATTGACTTCTTGAAACGTTACAGCATGGCAGACAGGGATGATTCTTTAGTAAATTTGATTCTATAGTGATTCTGTAGTAAATTTTGGTTTTGAATCAATAAACTGCGAAGGACGTTTAGAGGTTTGTCGACTTCTTGATATGTTACAGGGTGTCAAATAGGGATGATTCTATAGTAAATTTGATTCTATAATGATTCTGTAATAAATATTGGTTTTGAATCAATAAACTGCGAAGGACGTTTAGAGGTTTGTCGACTTATTAATACGTTACAGCATGGCAGATAGGGATGATTCTATAGTAAATTTGATTCTGTAATGATTCTGTAGTAAATATTGGTTTTGAATCAATAAACTGCGAAGGACGTTTAGAGGTTTGTCGACTTCTTGATACGTTACAGCGTGGCAGATAGGGATGATTCTGCAGTAAATTTTTGTTTTGAATCAATAAACGTAGAAGGCCTTTTAGAGGTTTATTGACTTCTTGAAACGTTACAGTATGGCAGATAGGGGTGATTCTATAGTAAATTTGATTATATAGTGATTCTGTAGTAAATTTTGGTTTTGAATCAATAAACTGCGAAGGACGTTTAGAGGTTTGTCGACTTCTTGATACGTTACAGCGTGGCAGATAGGGATGATTCTGCAGTAAATTTTTGTTTTGAATCAATAAACGTAGAAGGCCTTTTAGAGGTTTATTGACTTCTTGAAACGTTACAGTATGGCAGATAGGGGTGATTCTATAGTAAATTTTATTCTATAATGATTCTGTAGTAAATATTGGTTTTGAATCAATAAACTGCGAAGGACGTTTAGAGGTTTGTCGACTTCTTGATAAGTTACAGCATGGCAAATAGGGATGATTCTATATTAAATTTGATTCTATAATGATTCTGTAGTAAATTTTGGTTTTGAATCAATAAACTGCGAAGGACGTTTAGAGGTTTGTCGACTTCTTGATACGTTCTACCATGGCAGATAGGGGAAGAGGGCGTGTTTACCGACGATGCGTTTAAGTATAGCACCTATTTATCTATAGAAGTTAAATATATATAATATTATTGACAATTGTAACTCATTTTTACTTCTTTTTTTTAATTTGACTATTTAAATCGAATCTTTATGTTGAAGTATTTATTAAAACCGAACATTCAACCGTATGAAAAAAGCTTGTAGGGTGATGTAAAATCTTACGGTTGAAATGTAATTCAAACCTGTTAGTTCTACTACCCCACCCCCAAACTCATAACATTAGAAAGAAAGAAGAGATAAATTGTAGTTTGCAGGTACTTAAGCTACTACATATTATTAAAGGTGATTTTACGGAATATTTTGATTTTCAGTCAATAAACTGAGAAGGATGTCTAGACAGGGTTGCCACCTTCAGTGATTTATGACTATTTCTTGTGAATTTTTGTATTGCATAGAAAGAAAGGTCACTAAATCAGCAAATAAATCATTAGATTATTGAAGAAAATCACTAAATCAGCCAAAGTACTACTACTAACAACTCACCGCAACACCAAGCCGCCTGAGGCCATCACAGCTATGCACGCTCCTCCTCCATCCCAATCTCAACAACACTAAATCCAAAAACAACCAAACAATCCCTAAATTCTTGTGGTTTGTTTTTTGACCGGGTGGCAACCCTGTGTATGGAGGTTTCTAGATTTTTTTCAAACGTTTCAGCATGAAAGATAGGTGTAGGCGATGCGTTTATCTTAAATCATGGAGAAATGTTTTAAATTTAGATGTCTGGTCTATATAAATAAAATTTGCGAGACTGTTTTGTTGATTCCTTATTTGGTTGGTATTAAAGTGACTTGGAGATTCAGTTACTTTATTATAGGGATGATCTGATACTTAAGGTTCTGTTTTGTCAAAGACAGCCATGTCTTTATATTTATCTAGTAAGGAACTTTTACAGTAAACACTTAAGAGTTCAATTAGAACTAGAATTTCGGTTTATTTACTTAGCTTAGTACGGTTTTCAATATGAATATATAGGGTGTTCAATTAAATATAAAAGATCTTAAGCCGAACTGGCCAGCCCCGGCAAAACAAAGAAATGAATCTGAAAATGGCAAACGGGTGTATGGCCAGAGAACAAAAATCAAACGAATATTTTGCCTGTATAGAACAAGTTGTCTTCAACGTAGAAAAAAACAATAAAAAACAACTAGAATCTAAAACTAAAATAATATATATATATATATATATATATATATATATATATATATATATATATATATATATATATATATATATATATATATATATATATATATATATATATATATATTATATATATATATATATATATATATATATATATATATATATATATATATATATATATATATATATATATATATATATTAGTCAGTGTTTTTGTTTTATTTATTTTTTTATTTATATTATTTTCATTTTATGTTCTAGCTTCTTTTTTTGTTGTTTTTTTTGTATATTGAAGACGCCTTGTTTCATACGGGCGAAAAATTCGTTTAATTTTTGTTCTCTTCGTTTCCTTTTACTGACCATAGGCCTGTTTGTCATGTTCAGATTCATTTCTTTATTTTACCCATTAGAATAGACCGATATAAACAGTAAATTAAACAATATCAATGGGACAAAGTAATTATTTCTTTCTTGTATTTTGATTATTGGCAAATGGTAATTATGTGCCAAAAGTGCACGAAAAAAATGAAAACTGACTATTCATATAAATTTTATATAAGAATCTAAAAATTTCGTATAAAAAGTGATTTGCCATGGCACCAATGTCACTACCCAAAGAGCTTTTCGAATGACTTCCATAAAAAAATAATTTATCAATTATATATTTTTGTCAATTGCAGAAGAAAAATAGTTATTCATCTTCCCCTAAGATTCTAAGATCCCCTACCACTCCCCAAGAAAAGAAAAGCGCATTTTTTTCGGACTACGCGTAAAATTCGTAACAGCATCTAATCAACAATGAAATGCAGTCACTTATGTTTTGGCATAGACAAAAAATTCATGCTCTTTTGTGATCAATTAAAGCCAACTGTTTCTGACATGATTCCCCAGGAAATAGTTATAGTTTTTGAAATACGTAATAGTTTGACTATTCGCCTCATATCAACCTCGCTTATCTCTCATTCATCAAATAGATTCCAGCTCTTCTGTGAACGGGTATTACTGTTTCATAAGCAAGTCATTTGTTGTGGTCTTAATTTTTCGTCTAAAAATGCACATAAATGACGTCTTTGTATACAAACTCTTAGAGTTTGTCTTGAGGAAAAATAGGCTAATTACAACTTAGCTCTGAAATAGCTTAGTTTACCAAGTCTCCGTGAGGGTCGATCTCGGTTGATGATCCCCATTGGCTGCTTCCTGGTTTCAAGTTCTAAACATGGTACGTTACTACCACCAGCTATCCTACCCCGTGCGAACACCTGCACGAAAAATAAACTAAAGTTCTTTTTTCCTTTCTTTAGAATGGTTTGTAAGAAGTTAAAGCAAAATTTTCTATTGTGTAATTGTAAAAAACGCTATTTAGTCTCTTTTTATGGCTATGACATATGTTGTGATTGTGACAACAACTTTTTGGGTCCTGAATTGGACCCAAAAAGTACTGAATTCAAATTAATTTAAGAATTATTGTATTATATATATATATATATATATATATATATATATATTATATATATATATATATATATATATATATATATATATATATATATATATATATATATATACAATATATATGTACAGGTTAAAAGTCTGCTTAGAAGTCCAATTGAAAACTGCGTTTCAAGATTAATGGATGAAGAAGCTAAAGTGCTCAAATATTTGCTCTTAAGTGCTGTCTCCCTTGGATTAGCTAAAAATACTAGGTAAGTTTTTAAATTCTTATTTGAGCAATAGACCATTGGATTATAAGTTCCTTTCCATATAGACGTTCAGTATACAGCTTGGCCCAAATTCATGTTATATTTTTTAAGCGGAAAATGTTAAATCTTCTTGAATAGGTATTTATTTTCCTGGGGGAGGGGGTAATTACAACTCGATGTGTAAAGTTTGGGTATTCTCCAGATAAGTTTGGGGTATTTAAAATTCAAATGTTGAAATGAAACACATTTGGTTTTATGTAATTTATGGTTTATTATTTATTAATAATAATTCATAATTAATGATTTACCTATTTAGTTTAATATTTCACGAAATTTGTGTGTTGCGTAATCAGAAGTGTGTTTTTGGTTGTGTTTTTTTTTTTTCTTCTTTTTGTTCAAGCAGGTTTCAGTTAAAATTGACGAAATAAAATTGACGGAATTAAAGCTCAGTGTGGTATTTAAAACCACACAGGTGGCGAATTGGCTTAATTCCAAAGGCTTTTAACTTTTAGTTGAAACTTTTATAAAAAAATTTATAAATTTAATTCATTTTTTACGCTGAAATGAAATATTTTTGCCCTCTTTAATTCAAAATCTTTTTTCTGTCACTGTCTTTATAGAGTAATAATTTGCAGTATTTGCAAAAAAAATCGAATTTAGCAGAAAATATCTTAGGGAAGAAATTTAGAAACGCAGCTAAAAACATTAGCGAAAAGCTATAAGTTAAGTAGAATATAGAGGGGGTTGTATAAGATGTTTTTGAGTGATAGATTGAAAAATTAAAGTATCAGAGGCAATGCTGTAGCGTTGCCAATAGTAAAGGCCATGCGGCTCCAATGTTTTATTATTATTATTATTTTTTTTCCCAGAGGCACTTCATATGGAAGGGGTCGTCGTAGAAACTTCAAAGGGGGCTCATTCGATTGGAAATCGAGAGTTCTAGTTCCCTTTTTAATTGTCAAAAATGATTGGAGGGCAACTAGCCCCACTACGCCCATCATTCCCCCAAACACATCCATTCAAAATTTTGATATAGCCATTTTGTTCAGCGTAGTTGATTTCCAGATAGGAAATATATTTTTGAGGAGGACACTCCCTCACAACCCTCAGGGCAAGGGTTTTAAGTTATGCCCTGGGGGCATATAAGGTTTTTATAGAAGGCGTTGTCGTAGAAACTTCCAAACAGGCTCATTCGATTGGAAATTAAAGGGCTAGTGCCCTTTTTAATAGTCGAAAGTGATTGGATTGCAACTAGCCCCCCCCCCCCACGCCCATCATTTACCCAAACACATCCAATCAAAATTTTGAGATAGCCATTTTGTTCAGCGTAGTTGATTTTCAGATAGAAAATATATTTTTGAGGAGGACACTCCCCCACAACCCTCTGGGCAAGGGTTTTAAGTTATGCCCTGGGGGCATATAAGGTTTTATAGAAGGCGTTGTCGTAGAAACTTCAAAAAAGGCTCATTCGATTGGAAATTCAAAAAGCTAGTGCCCTTTTTAATAGTCGGAAGTGATTAGAGGGCAACTAGCCCCCCCCCACGCCCATCATTCTCCCAAACCCATCCAATCAAAATTTTGAGATAGCCATTTTGTTCAGCGTAGTTGATTTCCAAATAGAAAATATATTTTTGAGGAGGACACTCCCCTACAACCCTCAGGGCAAGGGTTTTAAGTTATGCCCTGGGGGTCTATAGGGTTTTTATAGAAGGCTTTGTCGTAGAAACTTCAAAACTGGCTCATTCGATTGGAAATTAAAGAGCTAGTACCCTTTTTAATAGTCGAAAGTGATTGGAGGGCAACTACCCCCCTCCCCCACCCCCATCATTCCCCCAAACACATCCAATCAAAATTTTGAGATAGCCATTTTGTTCAGCGTAGTTGATTTTCAGATAGAAAATATGTTTTTGAGGAGGACAATCCCCCACAACCCTCAGGGCAAGGGTTTTAAGTTATGCCCTGGGGGCATATAAGGTTTTTGTAGAAGGTGTTGTTGTAGAAACTTCAAAAAAGGCTCATTCGATTGGAAATTCAAAGGGATAGTGCCCTTTTTAATGGTCGAAAGTGATTGGAGGGCAACTAGCCCCCCCCCCCCCAAGCCAGCATTCCCCCAAACACATCCAATCAAAATTTTGAGATAGCCATTTTTTTCAGCGTAGTTGATTTCCAGATGGAAAACATGTTTTTGAGGAGGACAATCCCCCACAACCCTCAGGGCAAGGGTTTTAAGTTATGCCCTAGGGGCATATAAGGTTTTTGTAGAAGGAGTGGTCGTAGAAACTTCAAAAAAGCTCATTCGATTTGAAATTCAAAAACCTAGTGCCCTTTTTAATAGTCGAAAGTGATTGGAGGGCAACTAGCCCCCCCCCCACGCCCATCATTCTTCCAAACACATCCAATCAAAATTTTGAGATAGCCATATTGTTCAGCGTAGTTTGATTTCCAAATAGAAAATATATTTTTGAGGAGGACACTCCCCTACAACCCTCAGGGCAAGGGTTTTAAGTTATGCCCTGGGGGCATATAGGGTTTTTATAGAAGGTTTTGTCGTAGAAACTTCAAAACTGGCTCATTCGATTGGAAATTAAAGAGCTAGTACCCTTTTTAATAGTCGAAAGTGATTGGAGTGTAACTAGCCCCCCCCCTCCCATCATTTCCCCAAACACATCCAATCAAAATTTTGAGATAGCCATTTTATTCAGCGTAGTTGATTTCCACATAGAAAATATGTTTTTGAGGAGGACACTCCCCCACAACCTTCAGGGAAAGGGTTTTAAGATAACCCTGGGGGCATATAAGGTTTTTATTGAAGGTGTTGTCGTAGAAACTTCAAAAATGGCTCATTCGATTGGAAATTCAAAGGGATAGTGCCCTTTTTAATAGTCGAAAGTGATTGGAGGGCAACTAGCCCCCCCCCCACGCCAGCATTCCCCCAAACACATCCAATCAAAATTTTGAGATAGCCATTTTGTTCAGCGTAGTTGATTTCCAGATGGAAAACATGTTTTTGAGGAGGACAATCCCCCACAACCCTCAGGGCAAGGGTTTTAAGTTATGCCCTAGGGGCATATAAGGTTTTTGTAGAAGGCGTTGTCGTAGAAACTTCAAAAAAGCTCATTCGATTTGAAATTCAAAAACCTAGTGCCCTTTTAATAGTTGAAAGTGATTGGAGGGCAACTAGCCCCCCCCCCCACGCCCATCATTCCCCCAAACACCTCTAATCAAAATTTTGAGATAGCCATTTTGTTCAGCGTAGTTGATTTTCAGATAGAAAATATGTTTTTGAGGAGGACACTCCCCCACAACCCTTAGGGCAAGGGTTTTAAGTTATGCCCTCGGGGCATATAAGGTTTTTATAGAAAGTGTTATCGTAGAAACTTCAAAAAAGGCTCATTCGATTGGAAATTCAAAGGGCTAGTGCCCTTTTTAATAGTCGAAAGTGATTGGAGGGCAACTAACCCCCCTCTCACGCCCACGTTTTCCCCAAACACATCCAATCAAAATTTTAAGACAGCCATTTTATTAAACGTAGTTTTAAGGTCTGGAAATTAGGTCTTTGAGGATGACAACTCTCTCACAGCCCTCAGGGCAAGGGTTGTAATTTAAGGACTCTCCGAATCCTTCATATTATTTCTTATGGAAGGGATACTCGTATAAACTTTAGAGAGGGCTCATTTGATTGGAAATTGATAGTTCTTGTTCACTTTTTAAGAGTCAAAAGAGATTGGAGGGCAACTACCCCCCCCCCCCCCGTTCTCCACGCCCTAAATGCATCAGATAAAAATTTTGTTAAAAATAGTTGAAAGATTAAGTAACAAAACTCTGGCGTCGACAAAACCCCCCAGGGCCCGGGGGCAAGAAGGGATTCTCGTATAAACTTCAGAGAGGGCTCATTTGATTGGAAATTGGAAGTTCTAGTCCAGCTCTTACGAGTCAAAATCGATCGAAGGGCAAATTCCCCCCCCCCACGCCCTTTTTCCCCACCCCTCCCTTTGAACTAATTCTGTTTATACCTGAAGGCCCAATGAGAGTTAGAATGTTTTGGTATTGACACACACCTATTAGGCATCTGCTCTCCTCCCTAACAAGGAAAGAAACAGAGAGTGTAAGGCAGTGGTGGATCCAGGGGAGGGGCAAGGGAGCGCCTGCCCCTAACATAGTCTAAATAATGTAATTTACTTAATTAACGCAAGATTGCGTTAATTAAACTTGCTCCTAACAAAATTTTATCGGATTAACCTATTTTGCGCCCCCCCCCCCCCTAAAAAATCTGGATCCGCCCCTGGTGTAAGGGCACTATAAATTTTAATTTGTAATTCAATGAACCCCGTTCCAAAGTTTATGCGACCACCTCTTCCACATAAAGTGCCCCTGGAAACATAAATAGGTATTAATTCATTGAACCCTTATGGCTCTTTACTTAGGTAACGCTATAGCATTGCTTCTGACCTAAAAAGTTGAGTAGAAATTTCAGCTTCCATTTTTATGTATATCCGAAATTATCTGAGGGGAATATGTTTTGGGGAGCATATTCCACGGGTGGGAAATTTCTGCTGGGTGGAATTTAACGCGGGGGATTTATCAGCAGGAAAAGAAAATGTTCTTTGAGGGGGGAGGAATTTCCCAGGGGTGGGTTTTCCAAATGTGAATTATTCAGGGAGGGGACGACTAAACCCATTCGATAATATTCTAAATTTTTCATCTGAAAGTAACGGGAATAAAGAATCAATGGAAATGTCAGAGATAGCACTTCAGGTTCCTTTAGACGATTTTGTTTGTGTCTTTAAAAAAAGACATTTTCAAAAGACAGATTAATTTCATTTGTATTACTTTCTCTGTGGCTGCTCAATTATGCATGTGAGGGGGGAGACTTCCCCCCACCACTGTCTCCGCTAAGGTTTGAGTTTTTATCTCAAACCTTAAAAATGAACGCAATGCGATAAAAGTATAACTCAAAATAACATATATAGAATAATATATGAACATAACACGGAACAATTAATCAAAATTGCATATTGTAAGTTGAAGTTCACCCGAATGATGGGCCAGGGGGCTCACCATTCCACAATCTATGAAATCAATCCTGCAATAACTGAAAATATAAAGTATTTTTGAGTATTTTAAAGTCTTCCACAACTCAAACGGTCCAACATTCTACAGCCCAATGAGTCTGTCTGATCTCCTAAATCGGGAACGGAGGAGATAAGTGAAGTTCCGCCCCGTATTGGATGAGTCTCCAACCTCACCCTCCCCTCTCCTACTGTCTACGCTAAAGTTTTCTTCCTTCTGCCAACTACGCCGCCCCCACCCCAAAGACTTTAATAAGGTAAAGTTTTGTATGGGAAGAACACATAGTAAATCTATTATAATTATGCAATTATAAGGTTAAAATACACACTCTTTGATAGATGCAAAATTGCTTTGGCACACAAAATCCTATTAAGGTCAATTCCAAACAGTCGTGATCCCTTTGTGTCAGCAAGTGAAATGGTCAAAACACCCTTATTGGAGCTATTTTTTTAATCCATTCATTGTTGCCAATCGCTGTCCACAATTTATGCAAGCTGTCTATTATTCATATATAAGGTTTTTATCAAAGAGGTAATCGTATAGACTTTGAAAAAAGCCTCATTCGATTTATTAATTGAGAGTTCTATATCTGTTTTTTAAAGTCAAGAATAATCGGACAGTAAGCAACCCCCCCCCATGCAATAAAAACTTGAAACTTTTTACAATCAAAAACGGACAAAAATTAATTTAAAAAAATTTCCGAAATATAAGTTTTTCAAAGAAAAGTAAAGGCCATTTTAAACTTAAGCTCAGGAGATATGAATACCTGTTAAAATTCAAACTCAAAACGACCAGAAATTACTATTAAAGAATAAATGAAACCCAAAACGAACAGAAATTAAATAAACAATCATATCAAAAAACATACAACAAGTAATAATATAAATGAATAAATAGATCTTAAAGCGAATAATGCTTAGATTGAATATGAAAATCAAGCTGAAAACGAAAAAAAATAGTTTGCTATTAAAGTATAAATGAAACTTAAAACGAACAGAAATTAAATAAATAATCAATGCGAGCAAACATACAATATATATTAATGTAAATGAATAAATAAATCGTAAAACAAGTGAAACTTAAATTGAATATGCAAATCAAGTTTGAATCGAATGAAAATAACTACAAACAAGAGTTTGGGTATCGCCTCACTGCAGAAGCCTAAAACCTACTGCGTCATTGGCGCTTTACTGAAAACGAATTATATTACAAATGTTCTCTTTTGTACTTAATATTGAAAATAAATATTAAAATTACAGTAAAATTTTGAACTGGTGAGCTTTCAGCAATTAATATCATTATACATCAAATATTCAGTTTAATTTATTATTTCTTTCCAAGATTGGTCAAGACAAATATAGTTTCACTACAAACAAAATTTGGATACTGCCCCCTTCTTTAACTGCAAAAACCTAAAGCCTTCTGCGTCATTGGTGCTTCACTGGAAATGAATTACTCTTATATTTCAAATTTATTCTTTTCCAGTTCTTACAGCATTGAAAATGAAAATAAAAATTACAGTTAAAAAAAATCTTGAACTGATGGATCTTTCAACAATTAATATCATTATATATCTAATATTCAATTTGATTTTGTTTATACTTTCCAAGACTGTTCAAGACTCATATAGTTTTTAGTAAGGCGCCAATGACGCAGTAGGTTTTAGGCTTCTGCAGTGAGGCGATACCCAAACTCTTGTTTGTAGTTATTTTCATTCGATTCAAACTTGATTTGCATATTCAATTTAAGTTTCACTCGTTTTAAGATTTATTTATTAATTTACATTAATATACATTGTATGTTTGTTCGCTTTGATTGTTTATTTAATTTCTGTTCGTTTTAAGTTTCATTTATACTTTAATAGCAAACTATTTTTTTCGTTTTAAGCTTGATTTTCATATTCAATCCAAGCATTACTCGCTTTAAGATATATTTATTCATTTATATTATTACTTGTTGTATGTTTTTTACTATGATTGTTTATGTAATTTCTGTTCGCTTTGGGTTTCATTTATTCTTTAATAGTAATTTCTGGTTGTTTTGAGTTTGAATTTTAACAGGTATTCATATCTCCTGAGCTTAAGTTTAATATGGCCTTTACTTTTCTTTGAAAAACTTATTTTTCGGAAATTTGTTTTTAATTAATAGATTAAAATGGACGTCATGGACAAAATTGTTAGGATGTGGAAGATGACGCCAAACGACACAAAAGTAAAGTGTTGAGATGAGATGACTTTTATTTTCAACTATTAATTACATCATACGTAACTGGTACTTACCACATTTTTGAAATAACATTATCAACAAACGTAGAAATGGTAAGAACGTATGACGTTTTATATACTCATTCACTCTTCCTACTCTTTTCATACCTTTCAATACTATTTAACTCTCCCGTATAAAAAAAAAAAAAAAAACAACTAAAAAATATTACAAACAACAATCAAAAATATATAATTCCCACCCTAAAAAAAGCTTTTTTAATCTAATTTTAAACTGGAACTGGTTTTCTGACTCTAATGCTTTCCGGGAAACCATTCCACAAATTAACTGAATAATTTCTAATTACAAAACTAGATCGACTCGTACTCCTTACTTCAAACTCCTTACTTGTATTGGTATGTTAAGCAATTGAGTGTAAGTAATCAGTTTGGACAAGTCCCAGCTAAACACAGGAATTGGGCACAGTAACACAGGAATTGGGCAAAACACAAGATTAGTGATAAGGAAAGTGTTAATAGAGATGGGCAGAACATTTCAGAAGGGATACACCATGATAAAGTTGCAGGAAATGTTGCAGGAAAAGAACGAACAATTTAGAAGTGAAGGAAAATTCATTGTGTGAAGAGCAGTTAAAGACGTACTTTTTATTATTTATTTGGATTGTTTTATTCAAAAAATTTTTATTATTTTTTGGATTAAAAAAAAATACTAATGCGTCAGGTACTGATAGTGTGGCAAATGGGTTTTCAAAATATCGGGGCTGTGAAGCTAGAAATAAATTGCAGGAGACTAAAAGTATGATTTTTCAAACAGTTCGTGGTAACCAACTGTAAGTAAGGAGCGAACCGGCTCAGTAGTAACCTAAACTCTAAAAAACGATTTTGATACCAATAGATACATCAAAAGAATTAGATTTTTATGCTGATTTCAACTATATAATTTTAATCAAGTTTAGAGTTACCCATCAAAAGTTATGTCTTATTTGCCTTATTTTCGAAAAAAAGGGGGAAACACCCCTTGAAAGTCATAGAGCCTTAATGAAAATCACACCATCAGATTCATTGTTTTAGAGAGGTCTACTGTTAAGGTTTCAAGCTCCTGTCTGCAAAAATGAAGAATCTTGTATTTTTTGCCATAAGAAAGATCCCGGATGCGTGTTTGTTTGTTGTTTTTTGTTTATTTTTTTCCCCAGGGTGATCGTCTCGACCCAGTAGTCCTAGAATATCGCAGGAGCGATCAGTCGAACGGAAATTAAAAGTTCTAGTGCCCTTTTTAAGTGACCAAAAAAGGGAGGGCAATGCTCATTTTTCCCATGCTCATTTTTCCCAAATTCACCCGATCAAGTTTTTGTGATAGCCATTTTGTTGAAAATGGTTGAAAAATATAATAACTATGTCTTTGAGGATGAATTAATCCCCCACAGTCCCCGGGGGCCGGGCTGCAAGTTATGAACTTTGCCCAATGTTTACATATAGTATTGATTATTGGTAAGTATACTACCGTCTTTAGGGGAATTTTTCCTTGTAGTTGAGGGGGGAGTTACGTGGGAGGTTGTTTCCATGGGGGAAGGGACATTGCTTTGAAGAGGGTGTCGGATTTCCCTGCATTATTTAAAAAAAAAATAAGATCAGAAATCAAATAATAAAACAAGTTTTTCAACTGAAAGTAAGGAGCAACATCAAAACTTAAAGCGAACACTGTTACGTGTATGATTGGTTTCGCCCCGTAGTCAATACCTGGCTCTTTGCGCTAAAGTTTTTTAGTATTTTCATGAGAGCTATTTATTCGCATTAAACGGCCTTCGTGATTAAAAAGTCATTCTTAAAGAATTGGAACAAAATTCGAACTTTAGCTTAAAGAGCGAGGCATTGACTAGGGGGTGAACCCAATCATATACGTAATAATATCTGTTGGTTTTAAGTTTTGATGTTGCTCCTTACTTTCAGTTGAAAAACTTCTTTTTTTATTTAATTTAAAAAAGGATTTACCTAGTGATTCTAGGAAAACTTTAATTAATCTCCATCATAAGAAAGGTGATAGGAGTGAGTGTGGTAAGTATAGAGACATTAGCTTGGTTTCTATAGGAATCAACTTGCTCAGTTTATAATTTTCGGACATAGAGATGCTTAGGCTTTAAGAGAAGAAGGGTGCGGTTTTTCGGAAGGGAAGAGGATGTGTTGTCCGAATTTTAATAATTATATTTATATTAATTGTTAAAATTATTAATAATAATTATATAATTTGAATTATATAATTTAACAATTTATATGATTTTCAAATATAATTTTGATTATATAATTTTGAAATTTACTTATATTAATATTAATAATTTTGAAGTGCCTGAATCCTCAGACCTCTTCAGTTCTGCGTTTCAGTTCAGTTCTGTGTTCAGTTCTTATTAGCAGGCATTTGATTCAGCCTATTGAAGAGCTTTAGTGAAGGTCCTACCCTTGTATTGTATGCCAGATAAGTACATTTTAATGATCATAGCTATCTACGGATATATTATTACTGTGCTTAAGGTAGGAAGTGAGATTAGCAGCTGATTTGGTGTTGAATAAGGAGTTAAGCGGGGTCATGTTCTTTCCCCACTTACATGGATTTTGCTTTGATCGAATTTGTCCTTAGGAATACGATGAAGGCTATGGTAGAGCATATATTTAACGGAAAGTTAAAAATCTCTTATATTTAGTTTATACAGATGATCTGAGCGTCCTAAACAAGAATGATAGCAAATGAATGGTTTTCTGGAGGTTTATTATTATTATTATTATTATTTAAAAACCCGTCTTCATACAAAAAAGAAAATAACGGAACAATACGAAGAAAACAAAAAACAACACAAAGAGTACTATAATTTCTAGGAAGAAAAACCATAAAAAAAAGAAGAAAACACAAAAATAAAGAAGAACACAGGTACTTGCAGCAAAAGTGAGGAAGGAGAGCTTTGATAGTGTAACTAGTGTAGGAGGAGCTGTTTCCAAGCATGGTTTGAAATCTATTGGTTGTGTTTTTCTATAACTTTTGCAACAGCTATATTACATAGCAACTTCATTTGCTAGGAATAAGTGAAGGTGGAGAAGTGAAGTTGCGTAATGAAAAGATGGATCAAGTAGATAGCTCCATTTATCTGGGTAGTATGGTTAGATAAAGATGGTGGATGCAATGAAGGGATAGAATGTAGAATAGTCCAGGCTCTTTATTCACTGTTGAAAATAGTTTGAAAGAATAGGGAAATAAGTCTGTGAACCAAGTCTGAATATTGTAAGCTACGGTAATGACAGTTTTTAAGTATGAGCGCTTCGAAATACAGAAGAAGATTTGTTGAATGTTCTCGAGGAGAACAGTCTACGAATAGTTTTAGCGTATGTTAGATAGGTCGTATAGCAGTATGAAAAATGTGGCTTTGCCTCATTTTTTATAGTAATAATGAAAGAAAGGTTGTAAAGGAGAAAGAAACACTGCCACTGGGACATCCAAAAATAAAGTTTTTCTCTTCTGTTTGATTATATCAGCATTCTCTCTTTTGTTTTTAGTATTGTTTTCAATTTTTGTGCTTCATTTTTTTTTTTTTTTAATTTTAGTGTTTAATTTTTTTGTTTCTTTTTCAATTTAGTGTTTCATTTTCTTGTTTTTTTTTAAAGTCTAGTGTTTATTTTTTTTTTTAATTTACTGTTTGTAATTTAAACAAAAGGTTTTTTCTTTTACGGATGAAGGATAGCAGATTGCCAAACATTGTACTTTTTGACCATCCTTATGAAGCAAACAGAAACCAAGTCGTCTCCGAATGGGGTGGGAAAAGGTATAATGCAGGATCTAAAGAAAACTTGAATTCCTTGGGACGGGGTAAATAGTGGAGCTCTCAACAGATTGGGTTGGAGGAAGAGCGTCCGCACCTTTATTGGCCTCAGGTGCTTGGTGCTGCAGTGAAATTTTACTAGTAGCAGTAGTAGTCATTTTAAAACCATTTATAAATAACGCCGAAGATCACACTGCATTTCCATCATAAATCAAGAAGAAGTAAAACTATAGGAAATTTATCTAAGAACAGTGAAATTTATTTAAATACATTTCTTTAAAGTTTCTTAAAATTAAATGAAATTTGTTTAAAAATTTCACCACCTTAAATAAATTCCCTATTGTTTTACTTGTTGTTGTTTTACAACCAATTACGGTTCTTCTTGAAAACGATGGCCCAAGTCAAGAATTTATTATATTTTCTTAGTTTCTTAGAACAAAATTGTCAGTGTTTTAGCCAAGGCATTTATTCGTGAAGCCCATACATAGTTCTAATTTTTCCTCATATGTGCTTAAATGCACTTTGTTTAATACACGTGAGATATTTACATTTCTCCCCCTTTTTTATTGTCACTTGCTTTCGGCTGTTATCTTCACCTGAATCTTTTATTTATTATGGTTTCTTATTGCACCTTATTTTTTTCTTTTTCTGTCACAACCATTGGCCTTTGAATATTTTATTTTCTAATTGTTTCTTAAAAACAATTTTTCTCTTTTTTTGTCGTTTTGCGCTATTTTGTTTTCTGTGGTTTTATTGGCTGGTCATTTTGGTTTAAGTTTTTCCATAAGAAAACTTATTCTTTTAACTGAAGCCAAGTTGAGATTTGGGAGGGTGTAAATAGAGAGGTATCGAATAGATTGGGATGGAGGAGGAGCGTGCGTAGCTTGTTATGGCCTCAGGCGGCTTGGTGCTGCGGTGAGTTGTTAATAGTAGGAAATTTTAATGAATCTAAGTTTGGAAAAATATTTTTAATTGTTTAAATTGCAATTTAGAACTTTAAATTATTAAAAGTATTCGTTTAAAATATGCAAATTTACAGTAGTTTTATTTTATTTTAGGGAGCTAATGCATAATGTACTGTCACGAACCCTTTTGAAGGTACAAGCAAAGGAAACGGAAGTTGACATAGAATCACTCGCCATTTCTGTTACAAAAACACTAATATCATATGGACTTATTAGACAGAAACAACCCGGAGAAAGTAAGTAAAATTTTATCAAAATATGAAGTTGATAATTTCAGAGACCACACTGCTTTTCCATAACGATAAATAAAAGTTTAAATAGGGATAAAATACTTTTAATAGACAGTGTTTCACAAACAGTGATAGAAATTCACAAAAATACCAGATATTTCGGTTACATATGCAGTAACCATCATCAGTAGTAAAGCTAAACTAAAACAATTTAAAACAATAGTCAATACTCTTTCAGATTTTAATAAATTATCGTAGATTGATTTATATTATTGATTGATTGATTGATTGATATTTAGATTGGTATTATCAATCTACGATAATTTATTAAAATCTGACAGAGTAAAGTTCAATTCAATCAATGTAGTTGACCTCTGTCCAAGTGTTATATCATTGAACGCTAATGAACCGAATCCAAGAAGGTCAAAGAGGCTAGCTTCCACCTTTGCTTTGAAAAGAATTAGAGAATTAAACAATATGTAGTTTTATTTGATTTTGTATATAAACTATTGTTTTAAATTGTTTTAGTTTAGTTTTATTACTGATGACGGTCACTGCATATGTAACCAAAATATCTGGTATTTCTGTGAATTTCTATCACTGTTTGTGAAACACTGTCTATTAAAAGGATTTTATCCCCATTTGAACTTTTATTTATTTTTATCAAAATATTTACGAAATTCTTCGTTTATCTTCATGGGTTTTTGATTATTATAGTGATTAATTTTTTTATTTATCGTCGAGTTTTGAAAAACTAAAGCACAACGTTCAAATACATATAGTTTTCAATAAAACGCAAATGACGCAATAGGCCTTGGAACTTTTTCTGGATAGGGGAGGGGAAAGGTGGCAGTAGCCAAACTCCTGTTTTTAGTAATTCTTGTTCGTTTTAGGTTTGATTTGACTATTCAGTTTAATTTTTACTCTTTTAAAATTTATTTATTCATTTATACCAGTATCTGTTACCTTTATGTTAAATATGATCATATACTTTAATGTCTGTTTGTTTTGGGTTTCATTTATTTTTTCATAGTAATATCGGTCGTTTGAAAACCTCTTTTTTGGAAAGTTCTTTTTTAATTAATTAGGAGGAAAGAACCCAATAAGAGGAAGTAAAATATTACGGCAATACAGATGGAAATTTTTTATGCATCAACGAATCACGATACTGAATGACGAAAAATTAATATAAAGAAAAAATTGTTTAAGCATCAAAGAATCACTGAATCGCTATGCTGACGATACTGAATCACGAAAAATTAATACAGAGAAAAATTGTTTAAGCACCAACGATACTGAATCGAAATGCCATAAGTTTATTCTGCTGAATTTACCCTAAACCCTGAAGAAATTGAATTGTCACAGTTCCTTCTGCTGAGTTTACCTCAATCCATGAAGAAATTGAAATGCCATAGATTCCTTCTGCTGAGTTCACCTCAACCCATGGAGAAACCAAAATGCCATAGATTCCTTCTGCTGATTTCACCTCAACCCATGGAGAAATCGAAAAGCCGTAAGTTCTTTCTGCTGATCTCACCTCAACCCATGGAGAAATCGAAATATCATAGGTTCCTTTTGTAGATTTAACCTCAACCCATGGAGAAACCAAAATGCCATAGGTTCCTTCTGCTGTATTCACCTCAACCCGTGGATAAGTTGAAATGCCATAAGTTCATTCTGCTGATTTCACCTCAACCCATGGAGAAACCAAAATGCCATAGGCTCCTTCTGCTGATTTCACCTAAACCCATGGAGAAATCGAAAAGCCATAAGTTCTTTCTGCTGATCTCACCTCAACCCATGGAGAAATCGAAATGTCATAGGTTCCTTCTGCAGATTTAACCTCAACCCATGGAGAAACCAAAATGCCATAGGTTCCTTCTGCTGAACTCACCTCAACCCATAGAGAAATTGAAATGCCATAGGTTCATTCTGCTGAATTCAGCTCAACCCATAGAGAAATCGAAATGCCATAGGTTCATTCTGCTGATTTCACCTCAACCCATGGACAAACCAAAATGCCATAGATTCCTTCTGCTGATTTCACCTCAACCCATGGAGAAATCGAAAAGCCATAAGTTCTTTCTGCTGATCTCACCTCAACTCATGGAGAAATCGAAATGTCATAGGTTCCTTCTGCAGATTCAACCTCAACCCATGAAGAAACCAAAATGCCATAGGTTCCTTCTGTTGAATTCACCTCAACCCATAGAGAAATCGAAAAGCCATAGGTTCATTCTGCTGATTTCACCTCAACCCATGGACAAACCAAAATGCCATAGATTCCTTCTGCTGATCTCACCTCAACTCATGGAGAAATCGAAATGTCATAGGTTACAATAAATTATATTGCAATAACAGAAATTACAATAAATAACCGAGTCAAACTCAAAACGAGCAGAAACTAACAAAAGTTGGGCTCAAAATCCCTATGCCTTCCCAAGGCCAGAACATAATTTGCACTTTACTGAAAAAAAATGTAAATGTATTTACTTTTATAACTTTAATAAAGCAAATAATATTAACATTTTAATTACTAAATATCAGTATATGTATATTAAACTGACAATGCACATTCATTTGTATTTTTTTCAGTAAAGTGCAAATTATGTTCTGGCGTTGGGAAGGCATAGAGGTTTTGACACTAACAATGCACATTCATTTGTATTTTTTTCAGTAAAGTGCAAATTATGTTCTGGCGTTGGGAAGGCATAGAGGTTTTGAGCCCAACTTATGTTAATCTCTGCTCGTTTTGAGTTTGACTCGGTTATTTATTGTAATCTCGGTTCGTTTTCGGTTTCTTTTATTTATCGATGCTGATTTGTGGTAGTTTCACGCTTGGTAGATTATTTGATTTTATTTTTGCTAATTTTTTGTTTAATGAAGTTCTTTACTTTTCTTTGAACAACTTATTTTGTGGAAAAAGTTTTATTAATTAATTTCTGTTCGTTTTATATTGACATAGTCTTTTCAGAGAAAAAGAAAATAATACTTTAAATCTTTTTTTTTTAAGAATTTATAGTTTGGCCTGCTATTTGTATGCTGGAAAAAAATTTTCAGCAATTTTCAACAACATACACCCTCTTAAAAATCCGGACACAAATAGTAGTGTTTAATTTAGTTTCATGCCTCCTCTAGTTGACCTGAAATGGAAAACTTGAAACATTCGCAAAAAATCTGTTTACTTTCTATGATAGCTTGGATACACTTACGCTATTATGATTTGTTTAAATTTCAAGAGCAGAAGCAGCCCCGAAAGTTTGAACATAATACCCTCAGTCGTTCTTGGGCTACTGCTGAGATGTCTTATTGGGAATTAGTATTAACACAGTGCATTTTGATTTAATCTTATGGCAACATTTAGTTTTTAAACATAAAGTCAAATGGGAGGGTGGACGTGGGAGGGGGATTAGTTTCCCTCCAACCACTTTTGACTATTAAAAAGGGCATCAGCCCTTTGTATTTTCAATCGAATGAGCCCTTTTCGAAGTTCCTGCGACAACTCCTTTGATACAAAGTGCCCTGGTCTAAACAACAACAACAACAACAAAAATAATACATTATACCCACATCGATCTTTACTATAAAAATGTCAAGCCTTCCAACCACTTTCTACTATTAGAAAGGGCACTAGGCCTTTCGATTTCCAATCGAGTGAGCCCTTTTTGAGTTTCTACGACAACACTTCCTATAAACACCTTATATGCCCCCAGGGCATAAAATACAACCCTTACCCTAAGGGCTGTGAGGGTGGTTGTCATCCTCTAAGACCTAATTTCCAGAACTTTCAACTTCGTTAAACAAAATGGCTATCTCAAAATTTTGATTGGATGTGTCTGGGAAAATGGTGGTCGTGAGAGGGGCGTTAGTCTTTCTCCAATCACTTTCAACTATTAAAAAAGGCACTAGCCCTTTCAATTTCCAATCAAATGAGCCTTTTTGAAGTTTCTACGACAACGCTTTCAATAAAAAGCTTATATGCCCCCAGGGGATAACTTACCACCCTTGCCCTGGGGGGCGAGTTTTGTATACCCCGCCCTTGGGGTGTGTGACAACCCCCAGGGGTTTGTCATCCTCAAAGACCTAATTTCCAGAACTTTCTACTACGTTCAACAAAATGGCTATCTGAAAATTTTGATTGGATGTGTTAGGGGGAATGGTGGGCGTGAGAGGGGTGTTAGTTACCCTCCAATCACTTTCAACTAGTAAAAATGGCACTAGCCCTCTCAATTTCCAATTGAATGAGCCCCTTTTGAAGTTTTTATGACAACTCTATCATTAAAAACCTTATATACCCCCAGGGCATAACTTACAACCTTTCCCCTGGGGACTCGGGGGGGTTTGTCACCCGTAAATACATAATTTCCTGAACTTTCAACTACGTTGAACAAAATGGCTATCTCTAAACTTTGATTGAATGTGTTTTGGGAAATGGTGGGCGTGAGAGGGGGTTAATTACTCTCCACTCACTTTCGACTCTTAAAAAGGGCAATTTCAATTTCCAATCAAATGAGCCCCTTTTGAAATTTCTACAGCAACTTTCTATATAAGCCTTATATGCCCCCTGGGCATAACTTACAACCCTTGCACTGAGGGCTCTGATGGGGTTATCATCCTAAAAGACCTAATTTCCAGAACTTTCGACTACGTTGAACAATATGTATATCTCAAAATTTTGATTGGATGTGTTTGGGGAAATGGTGGGCGTGAGAGGGGGGTTAGTTGCCCTTCAATCACTTTCGACTATTGAAAGGGCACTAGCCCTTTCAATTCTCAATTGAATGAGCCCTTTTTGATGTTTTTACAATATCGCTTTCTATAAAAACCTTACATGCTCCCAGGGTATAACTTACAACCCTTGCCCTGAGGGTTGTGGGGGAGATGGGTTGTCATTTTTAAAGACCTGATTTTCTAAACTTTCAACTACGTTGAATAAAATTGCTATCTAAAAATGTTGATTGGATGTGTTTGGGGAAAAGGTGGGCGTGAGAGGGGGGTTAGTTACCCTCAAATCACTTTCGAATATTAAAAAGGGCACTAGCACTGAATTTCCAATCGAATGAGCCCTTTTTCAAGTTTCTATGACAAAGATTTCAATAAAAACCTTATATGCCCCAGGGTATAACTTATAACCCTTACCCTGAAGACTGTGGGGGGAGTGTCCTGCTCAAAGGTATATTTTCCTGAACTTTAAACTGCGTGAAACAAAATGGCTATCTCAAAATTTTGATTGGATGTGTTTGGGGAAATGGTGGGCGTGGAAGGGGTGTTAGTTGCCTTCCAATCACTTTCGACTATTAAAAAGGGCACTAGCCATTTCAATTTTCAATCGAATGAGCTCTTTTTGAAGTTCCTACGACGACGCGTTCTATAAAAACCTTATATGCTCCTAAGGCATAACTTACAACCCTTGCCCTGAGGGCTGTCTGGGAATGTCCTGCTCAAAAAAATAATTTCTATCTGGAAATCCACAACACTGAACAAAATGGCTATCTAAAAATTTTGATTGGATGTGTTTGGGGAAAAGGTGGGTGAGAGGGGGGGGTGTTAATTGCCCTCAAATCACTTTCGACTATTAAAAAGGGCACTAGACTTTTGAATTTCCAATCGAATGAGCCCTTTTTCAAGTTTCTACGACAAAGATTTCAATAAAAACTTATATGCCCCCAGGGCATAACTTATAATCCTTGCCCTGAAGACTGTGGGGGGTGTTCTGCTCAAAGGTATAATTTCCTGAGCTTTAACTACGTGGAACAAAATGGCTAACTCAAAATTTTGATTGGATGTGTTTGGGGAAATGTTGGGCGTCGAAGGGGTGTTAGTTGCCTTCCAATTTCAACTATTAAAAAGGGCACAAGCCATTTCAATTTCTAATCGAATGAGCCCTTTTTGAAGTTTCTACGACAACGCGTTCTATAAAAACTTTATATGCCCCCAGGGCATAACTTACAACCCTTGTCCTGAGGGCTGTGAGGGGATTCTGATCCTCAAAGACCTAATTTACAGAACTTAAAACTACGTTGAATAAAATGGCTATCTCAAAATTTGGATTGGATGTGTTTGGGGAAAAGGTGGGTGTGAGAGGGGGGTTAGTTTCCCTCCAATCACTTTTGACTATTGAAAAGGACACTAGCCCTTTGAATTTTGAATCGAATGAGCCTTTTTTGAAGTTTCTACGACATCGCCTTCTATAAAAAACCTTATATACCCCCAGGGCATAACTTACAACCCTTGTTGTAACCTAATTTACAGAACTTAAAACTACGTTGAATAAAATGGATATCTCAAAATTTTGATTGGATGTGTTTGGGGAAAAGGTGGGAGTGAGAGGGGGGCTAGTTGCCCTCCAATCACTTTCGACTATTAAAAAGGACACTAGCCCTTTGAATTTCCAATCGAATGAGCCTTTTTTGAAGTTTCTACGACATCGCCTTCTATAAAAAACCTTATATACCCCCAGGGCATAACTTACAACCCTTGCCCTGAAGGCTGTGGGGGACTGTCCTCCTCAAAAACAAAATTTCTATGTGGAAATCAACTACGCTGAACAAAATGGCTATCTCAAAATTTTGATTGGATGTGTTTGGGGAAATGGTGGGCGTGGAAGGGGCGTTAGTTGCCTTCCAATCACTTTCGACTATGAAAAAGGGCACAAGCCACTCCAATTTCCAATTGAATGAGCCCTTTTCGAAGTTTCTACGACAACTCCTTCGATACGAAGTACTCTTCTCTAAAGGACAAAAACTATAAATGATACATTGTGCCAACATCGTTCTTATATGCCTTGCCCCGAGGGTTGTGGGGGAGTGTCCTCCTCAAAAACATATTTTCTATCTGGAAATCAACTACGCTGAACAAAATGGCTATCCCAAAATTTTGATTGGATGTTTTTCGGGGAATGCTGGGCGTGCGGGGGCTAGTTGCCCTCCAATTACTTTCGACTATGAAAAAGGGCACGGGCCTTTTGAATTTCCAATCGAATGAGAATTTTTTGAAGTTTCTACGACAACGCCTTCTATAAACCTTATATGCCCCCAGGGCATAACTTAAAACCCCTGCCCCGAGGGTTGTGGGGGAGTGTCCTCCTCAAAAACATATTTCTATCTGGAAATCAACTACGCTGAACAAAATGGCTATCTCAAAATTTTGATTGGATGTGTTTCGGGGAATGCTGGGCGTGCGGGGGCTAGTTGCCCTCCAATTACTTTCGACTATGAAAAAGGGCACGGGCCTTTTGAATTTCCAATCGAATGAGAATTTTTTGAAGTTTCTACGACAACGCCTTCTATAAACCTTATATGCCCCCAGAGCATAACTTAAAACCCTTGCCCCGAGGGTTGTGGGGGAGTGTCCTCCTCAAAAACATATTTTCTATCTGGAAATCAACTACGCAGAACAAAATGGCTATCTCAAAATTTTGTTTGGATGTGTTTAGGGGAATGATGGGCGTGGGGGGGGGGGCTAGTTGCCCTCCAATCACTTTCGACTGTTAAAAAGGGCACTAGCCACTCCAATTTCCAGTCGAATCAGCCCCTTACGAATTTTCTACGGCAACTCCTTCGATACGAAGTGCCCGGATATGGAGAAAGAAGAAGAAAACGAAAATAATACATTGTGCTCACATCGCTCTTTACTTAGGCAGCGCTATCGCGCTGCCTATGATGAGTGTTCATTTTTTACAAATATTAACTTCAAGCAGGATTATAATAAACAATATTTGCTAGAGGGTAGAACTTCAAACTAAATGATGGCTCGAAGCGGATCCTATGTCGGTCCTGCCAGTCTTCCATTTACAATAAATAGTAGTCACTACTGCCTCCAACAGTCAATCTGAAATGTCTATGCCTTTTTACGCATCTCTTTTACATTAAATGATGTATTCTGTCATAGATAAGGTTGTTGAATGGTAACAATTTACAATTTCGATTTAGTAATGGCCTTTATTAAAAAAAAAAAAACAACAACAATACAACATGACAATTAACCCTCCTTAAGCTTTTGCTTGCTTGGAGTGACCCTTAAACCCCTTGAAATAAGATTTAAAAAGGACACAAAAAGAAAAATAGAGAAAGAGAGCTAAAAAAAAAACCAACCATATCGGTTATGTCGAATTTTGAATGATATCAAGATGTTCCAAAAACTTGTGATTTTTTAATTTTCGTTCTGTGTTTGTGATTTTGCACGCCCTTTCGCTTGACTTAAGGGCTCCTGAATGAACTCCTATATACATTGGCATGTTCTGTTGGTTTATATATTTGTTTTCATTCGGGTTTTTTAACAAGGCTACTTGGGCGTTATATTTTTTTCCTAGTCTATATATGTTAACCCTTGCTTTTTGCAGTTCAAGTTTTATTTCACCTAGGTATTATAACCATAGAAATAGCAATTTATAGATATTTGTACATAATATTTATAGTAAATAATTATAATAATCAATAAAGATTAAAATAATAAAAACAGTAATATAAATATAAAAAAAATGTCATAATAAAAAGTAAAAACAGTATAAAAATAACTAATAAAAAATAAATAATTAATTTAAACATATTTATGCACACACGATTAATTTATGTTACAGACATCCTCTGTTTTCGCGAGCTTCTAGAGCTTTTTCTTCTCTACCTCCAGCAAAGGTTTCCTATAATGTTTGAAGCAGGCGGAACTGGCAATGGTTCTTTTTTTCTGGCATATTGTTCAGGTTCTTTTTTTTCAGTTTCGTTTATTTTTAATAATACATATATAACATACTTAATATACAAACATCTAGCAAAGTAGTATTCTGTTATATGTTTTGAAAACACGAAACAATGGTTATTAAATATTTGCTTCTTTATTATCACCATTAGTGTTAGATGGCTGGTATATATGTGTATATATATATATATATATATATATATATATATATATATATATATATATATATATATATATATATATATATATATTATATATATATATATATATATATATATATATATATATATATATTTCGGCTATCTATCTATGTAGTAACACTTTTGCTGTTACAGATAGCAAAATGGTATCTACCCAGTAGCCTCGTATGTAATTGACGAATGATTGATTATGATGAAGAATATTATTGTCATTACAATATAGAAAAATAAGAAATTGAATTTTACAAATATTTGGTACCTGTGTGTCCTGAACACTTTAAAATTCAATTTTATTTACTTTTTCTGGCTTTTCTATTAAGATCTGACAATAAACTTGTTCTTACTCCATTTTAAGGTTGGATTTTACTGTTTTCTACTAAGAATCTGGAAAGTCTTATGGACAAATTTTTAATTTATTTATA
Source organism: Artemia sinica (assembly GCA_027921565.1). Taxonomy (NCBI): domain Eukaryota; kingdom Metazoa; phylum Arthropoda; class Branchiopoda; order Anostraca; family Artemiidae; genus Artemia; species Artemia sinica. Next base: position 53,604,059 of record CM051269.1, read on the forward strand.
TATTTATTTGTTTAAATTTAAGAGTTGTTCTAAACGATGTATCCCAGCAGAAACCACTGATGTTAAAAAATATTTTTAAGCGAACGAGTAACAACTCTTACCGAGAAATTGGGTCTTGTCTCATAAAAAAGTGGGGGGGGACGCCTTCTCTATTTCTAAGATTTCACGAATATTGTTATTCTTGCTTCTCACTTTTTTGTAATCTTTGTCCCTTGAGACGGTAAAATATTTCCCAATAGAAAGCACTGAGTTTTTTTCTTATTTTCTGTTTAGCTGTGCTACTACTCTTGTTTGGTGCTACTACTTGATCGCGCGTTGCAATGCTGTTTTTTTCCGGCAATCTATCCAGGTGATAAATCTATTGTTATTGCAGATAGCCAATTAGCATCTACACAACAGCCTCTTTTATACGGTGATGAATCATTGATTGGTTTAACACCGCTTAGTCAAAGATCCTCTTCTACTCTTTCTAACCAATCGCGGAGTCGGAGCTTTGGATCCCAGCCAGAGGGTGTTTATCTTGATAAACCAGTTGAACTGGATTTAGACTGTCAGTTGGTCGTAAGTCGCCTTGGAAAAGCAGCCATAAGAGGTAAATAAAAAGAGACAAGTTATAATGCGTAATTTAGTGGGTTAAACACTAAAATAGAGGGGGGGGGGGATAATTTCACTTAAGAATCTATTACTTAGTAAATTGTTGTATAAAATACAGAAACTATGAATTTGTCTTTTTTTTTGCAAGGCATCTTTGTTATGCAGGAGGCTTTTGTGTCTTCTAAAAGAGTAACGTTAGGCCAAAGCGGTAAGCCATGTTTGGTAGTTGAAGAAAAGATTTGGGGAAAATGAGAAAAAAAAAGAGTTGCAATTTGTAATTTACGAGGCTACACGTCAAAGGATAGAGTTCGGGAGTACAGACGAATTTTTCATTTAGTATTTTATCATATAATAATACAGAAAATATTAATGCGCATATTTTTTTAAGACGTATATTTTTTTAAGACGTATTTTTTTTATCTTGAAGACGTTGTTTGTGCCTTCTAAATGAACATCGTTAATGTAACGTTAGGTGAAAGCGTTAATAGTGGAGGAAATATACGGTTTGACCTCGGGGAAATTCTAACAATTTTTTTTTTTACATCAAAATATTCAGAAAAATCAGCTTAATTAAACAGAAAAAAATCACACGAATCCCCCTTGTGCAAGTGTCCCAAAATTGCCCTTGAAAGAAGGAAAATGAGGTGGGGGGGGGATTGATTTTTGTGTCTATAAATATCTTGGAGTTTAAATAGTCGTTTCCTATCAAGCATGAAGAATCCGACGTGAGAAATCCAGTTTTCCACACCCTAGCATCAATTTTCCCCTTTCCTGGAAGGGGGGGGTTAAAGTATGCAGATCAGTATTTGACGGATTCCTGCAGCTAAAGGCTCATTTTATATCAAATAAAGTACTTGATTGCCAAATATGAGATAAAAAAAACAGTTATTTTACTGTTTACCATATTTCCACCTCTAATGAGCCTGTAATATGAGGGGCTGCTAAGTATAACATCTTGAAATCCACTTCTTTAATCGATATCAAAACTTCAATCAGTTTTAAAATCGAACGTTTAGATCTCAGCTAAATTAATCAAAAAATACATTTTGATTTTAAAGCACAACCTAAAGCTAATTCTTCTTCCTGTTCGTCTTCTTTATCGTCCCCATCCTGTCTTGCTGCAGCGTTAGCTGTACGCTCCCCGCAGGCAAAACTGCAAGGCAAACCGTTCCGACAGCAGCTGCATCTGAGAGAATCGCACTGGCTGGTGTACTGGCACCGCACCATCTCCAGCAGATTTTCCGGTTCTGGTGAAGCATCTGTCATAATGAAAAGATATATATTCCGTTACGAAGAGAGGTGCCAGCCCCACTCGAATTGGAATCGGGCGTGTCCTGCCAATTCATTATTTGCAAATAGCGCCAGTACTAGTGGTACTTTACGGCAGCCAAAGTCGGTGAAAGCCGCTCTGCCTGAACGAAAACATTTGCACTTGCAACCCGCATTGTAAATGATCGCACCTGGACACCCTTCAGGGTATTCTCATTGCTTTTTCCTTTGTATATGCGGAGTTAAGCTTTCTCTCCAGCTTCGGCGATCTTCAGGTGGCTGGATCTTGGTGTCATGAAGGTCTTGGAAGCATCCTTAAAAATCCTATCTTTAAGTGACAATGAAACCAGTGCTGGTTTTCCTACGCCGTGAAATCCACATGTTGTTTTGCAGCCAGACATTGTGTAGATTTTCTGCTGCTTCCGTTCCTAGTTTGTTCTTGATTCTTTTTATGTCGTATACTCGTCTGTTATTTTCATGCGGGTCTGTCTGTATAAAAATACCACATGCATCAAGCTTGGCAGGGTACAGGAGTAATAGGTTGGTATCATTCCCAATCAAAGCAGTCGACAAAGTTTCAGCGCAACTGACTGGAGTTCATACAGTTAAGACATTGACATCATCCTGAGCATGTAGAACCTTACATCCTGAGTTCGTCATCCTCTCAGTAAGTAGGTTAATGAAGTGTTGTTTATTTTGTTAGTTTGAAGTGTTGTTTATTATATCTTTATTATGAAGGAGGTGTTTGTGCCTTTTAAAAAGCAATTTCAGCGTATGTTTAGCGACAGCATTGAGCTATTTTTAGTAGAAGGGGAAAAATGAGAAAGGATTCATTCTGTAGCTAATTGATTAATGAATGGTCCCAATTTCAATTTCAAGACTTTTCACTATTAAGGAAAATTGAGCTTCAAGTTTAGACCTAACAAACTCGGTGCCCTTCTATGCTGTTTGATTGGATTGAAATTGGTAAATTAATATTATCCAGGATCCAGGACTTAATTCTAAAAATATCCAAGAAGGGATACAATTTTTGAAAAGTTTCAATGTTTATTACTCTACACATTGTTTCTTTTGAAAATTTGCA